>OX637464.1:22575527-23175527 GCA_951799995.1 Trifolium subterraneum | reverse complement strand
CCACTTCCACTGCGGCACATCCAAAGACTTTAGTAACCCAGCTGGCTTCTGATGTTCTATCTTAGCTTTCTGGCATGTCAGACACGAAGCCACATATTCAGCCACCTGTTTCTTCATTCCTGGCCACCAAAATCTTTGCTTCAAGTCTTGGTACATTTTCGTCATCCCAGGATGAATGCTTAGTTTACTTTTGTGGGCTTCATCCAAAATAGTCTTTCTCAACGCTGCATTATTAGGGACACAAACACGCTCATTGCATCGCAAAACATGGTCCGATCCCACATTGAACTCTGGTGCCTTCCCAATCTCGATCAATTTCTTCTTCTCTTGAACTTCTTCGTCGGTTTCCTGGAGGTTCATAATCTCATTCATTAACTCATTCTCAATGGTAATCATTCCACAATACACTTGTCCGGTTGAAGAATCCAAATTCAGGTTTAAGTCTCGAAACTTCTCTAACAATTCCAACCCTTTCACCGCAACAGTAGAGAGATGAACTCGCTTTCTGCTCAACGCATCTGCCACTACATTTGCCTTTCCCGGGTGATACTGTAAAGTGAAATCATAATCTTTGAGAAATTCCATCCATCTTCTTTGTCGGATATTCAACTCCTTCCGGTCAAACAGGTATTTCAGGCTCTTATGATCGCTAAAGACCTCAAAAGTGCAACCATATAAATAGTGTCTCCATATCTTCAGTGCAAAGACTATAGCAGCAAGCTCCAAATCATGTGTGGGGTAGTTCTTCTCATGATTCTTTAATTGCCTCGAAGCATAAGCCACAACTTGTTTACGTTGCATAAGTACACAACCCAATCCTTGATAAGATGCGTCACAGTAAACTTCATAAGGTTCTTCTGGTTGTGGCAATAGTAGCACCGGGGAAGTGGTCAATTTCTCCTTCATCAACTGGAAACTCTTCTCACATTCATCCGTCCATGCAAAAATTTGGTTCTTTCGGGTAAGATTCGTCAACGGGGCTACAATTTTAGCGAATCCTTCGATGAATCTTCTGTAATATCCAGCCAATCCCACAAAGCTTCTAATTTCAGTGGCAGTCTTCGGTCTTTCATCTTCATATGCATATAGAAAAGTCAACAGCATCTTAACTATTTTGCTTATATAATAATGGGCGTGGTTATGATATACTGCGTGTTAACAACTTTGAAAAACTTCATATTATGTCATTCGGTTAAATAAGTTCATGTAATATCCAAAAATAATTATTTTATTTATTTTTTAGGTCAAACCTTCTTAAAGCAACTTGATTTATCTAGAATAGCAAAACCTTTTCAAATGTCATGATAATGGTACTATCCAAGTTTGAGATTATAATACTTTTGGCCAATTTGATATTTGGTTAGATTTTATAACTACTGTTTTCCAAACCGTCTTACTTCTTGTCCAAAAAAAAAAAAAAATTCAATAATTTAACAAACTTATTTAAATTAAAAATCAGGATGTTACACAACCCTTCTCTTATACGAAATCAACCCTTTCTCTCCATTGTTCACCATCAAATGAACCCTAAAACCTTCTTGTCTTTATCATTCTTCAAAACTTTTTAAACCCTAAATCCCAAATTGAATCCAAAAATTGTAGGATTATTATTACCATTGTTGAAGGCTTGAAGGAGGTCAATATTTTCCCTTTTCTTGTATTTACCATTGTTGGAAGTTTGGTTCTAATCTGGTGGAAGCTTGCTTATGGAACTCGGAAGGAGAGGTTGGGGGAAGGATTCCATCAATCCCTTCGATGCTTGATTCCTCTGTCTCAAATCGTTAATCGATCCTAGGAGCTGCCAAAAAGGTCATCATTTGCTTAAAGAGTGTATTCTCGATTGATTGGTAATTTTACTTGCTTTGTTGGGTATGAAATTTGAATCATTAGGTTGTAGTTGTAGTGGGTTCTTAATAGACTTCAATATTGTAAAGTTGTTTTGAGAGAGTACTATAGGATTATTATGTTGATATAGTTCCCTTTTGTTTTTTGATAGTTTCACTGTCTCAGATTGAAGGTTTTTTTTTGAATTTTTATTGTTTATTGGTTTGAATGCAATTTTTTTAATCTTTTATATTGATGTGAAGATCTAATTGGTTTTTTTGTTATTTGTGTGTGTTTGTTTGGGATTTGTGTGATTTTTTATACTGTATTAGGAGAAGAAATAGGTAATTTGAAAATACATATTGGCTTCACAAAGTTTGGTTCATTGGAAAATTGAGGTTATGTTCTCTGCTAAAAATTCTCAGCTATGACCATGTGAAAATAAAGTTTAACAAATGAGTCTAAATGTTGAATTTATTTGTGGTTTAGCTTACAAAGTGGTTTGTCTCATCACTAATTCCACGCGAAGGTCATCAGGGTTGATTGGTTAGTAATGTTTTCAATGTTATATTTGAATTCAGAATACATGTACTTATCTTTGTGAAATTTTGTATTAGCATATAGGTATTATTAGACTAATGTTTTGGAAACATATATTAATATTTTCCCCTGTAATGTTTTTGGATACAAGTGAAAGCAAGATTATTGTAATATCATTTGTCCACCCAGAATGAGTTCACTCTCAATGTGAGAGTAACACTACAACCACATTCAGGTACAAAAAGCTCCATCCAATTCTTCTTTCTTAACAGTTTTATATGCTATATTTTGTGATCCATTTGCTTGAAGTTTTGATTTTTGGTTTCTATTTCTTTTAGGTTGTCACAAGGAATTTTCATAGGCCAATCCAACCATATTTTTGGTTTCTATTTCGTTTTGTTTCTATATTTTAAATTAATTTCTTTTAGGTTTCATGTTAAATCCGCATTATTTTTCTTAATGAAATTTGTTTTGAATTGATTAGTGGCTTTGCAGTTAGACTTTTTTCAGAATGTAAACTAAAGGTTAAGTTTGTTGAAATCTACCGGAAAGGGGATTTGTTTATTAGAGAGTAAGATTTGTGTTTAGTTATGCTACTAGTAATTCATGGTATTTGCAACAGATTTGTATGTTTGATTTGTATGCCACTTTTCTCCATTTTCCAGTGACGAAACAGTGTTGGAAGAAGGCGATATGTTGAAAATGTAAGACTCTTTCGAAGCATTTTTGTTGTGCGATCAATATGAAATAAAGATATTGCTTCTGTTTTGGTTATTGTTAGCAACTATGTAGGAATGGTGTCTTTGGGGTGTTTATCGGGATTTGGCGTATCATATTGATGGGTTCATTGTTGTTGTGGCTCACATTCATGTTCTTCAGGAGGGGCCTGTTACGGGACGTGCAGTTGATGTCATTCCTGCAACAAACACTTTTTGCTGAAGTGGCCTTGAGGCTTGTTAGGCCAGGAAAGAAGGTAACCATGTTTAAGAATTTTCATATAGATGCACTAGTATAACCTGATATGATGAGAATGAGAAACAGAGAGACAATTGTTGGATATTTGAATTGGTTGCATTTTGCTAAAACAAATATACAAGCAAGATGTTGGACCAAATGTTTCAACATTGGTACAACCAGTGTCCAAATGATTTGCGCGCGTGTTTTAAATAAGGAAAGCGTGTTTTTAAAAGGAAACCACGTTTTATTCTTGTGCGCCAAGGAGTATACTTTTGTAAAGAATCAGCGATAAGATATTTTCCTAAAGATATTCTGACATTTAAGGAAACTTTATGTATGGTTCTGATTCTTGATTAATGTGTGCTCTAAGCCCAAAGTGGAGTTCAGCCCGTGTTGCTTGGAGTATATATATGAAGAACGAAAAACCCAGTAGGGTTATCAAAGCCGTCATTGAAGAATAGTATTCTAGGGTTTTGAGTTTTGTATTATTTTGTGAGCCTTTCTTGTGGATTCTATAACACAAGCTAAGGACTGATTTTGTTGTGTGTGTTAGTTACTCCTAAGCTTCTAAGTACGGAGTTAACTTGTGTTTTGAAGTGTGTCTTCGCAATCATCATTGTGTTACTGTAATCACTGTGTGTGATAAGTTGGAGGTGAGATGGGATCTCATACTTAGGAGTTCTTAAGTAGAAGTTGCACAAGTAGGTGTCTAGGATATAAGTTGTAAACGGGGCGTTTACTGAGGGCTTAGATCTAGCACTACATTAGTGGATTTCCTTCCTGGATTGGTATCCCCCAGAGTAGGTTCGTTTATGCCGAACTGGGTTAACAAATCATTTGTGTTTTGATTGTTTTCTGTCATTTAGATTATATTTATTGCTGCTTCGTATAAGGTTGGAACATTGTTTACAACACTGTGTTCACAGAAGTGTTGGAACATTGTATTCAACATTAGTTCCTGGGCGTGCCAGATTTCAATTGGCATCAGAGCAGGCACCCTGTTCTGGATTGGGTGAGATTCAGGGCGTATACATCTGGTAGAAATAGAGAAAGAAGGAGGGTTCGTGAATAGACCTCCTCTGTTGGATGGAACTAATTATGACTACTGGAAGTCCCGTATGGAAGCTTTTCTAAAGTCTATTGACAGCAAAACATGGAAGGCAGTTTTAATTGGATGGGAACCACCAGTATTGCAGGACAAAGATGGAAAGAAACTGGAAGAGTTGAAGCCTGAAAGTGAGTGGTCTAAAGAGGACGATGAATTGGCTCTTGGCAACTCAAAAGCGTTGAATGCATTGTTTAATGGAGTTGATAAAAATATGTTTAGACTAATTAAACGTTGCAAAGTTGCTAAAGAAGCTTGGGAAATTCTGATAACCACTCAAGATGGAACATCTAAAGTAAAGAATTCTAGACTACAGATGCTCACTACAAAGTTTGAAGAACTCAGGATGAAGGAGGATGAAAGTGTGCATGAATTTCATATGACTATTCTAGATTATGCCAACACTTTTGATGCTCTAGGTGAGAAGCTTTCAGAAGAGAAAATGGTGAGGAAAATGCTGAGATCTTTACCAAAGAAGTTTGATATGAAAGTCACATGCATTGAAGAATTTAGAGAACTTGACACTATTAAGCTTGATGACTTGGTAGGTTCGCTTCAAACATTTGAAATGTCAGCTAATGAGCGGTCTGGAAGTAGTGGTAGCAAGAATAAGAGCATAACACTTGTGTCAAATACTGATAATGAAGACCATCAAGATGACATTGACACTGATGAAAGTATCTCAGATGCCATGGTACTGCTGGGAAGGCAATTCAACAAGGTTATGAGACGCATGGATAGAAAGACAAAAGGAAATGTTCCAAACATCAGATTCGACATCAGCAAACCTGGAATCAATTTCAGAAGGACAAAAACTGATGACAAAGTGGGACAATCCAAGGGTGTAAAATGTCATGAATGTGAAGGTTTTGGGCACATTAGAGCTGAGTGTGGCGCGTTTCTCAAAAGACGGAAAAAGAGCATGACTGCTACATGGTCTGAAGAGGATGAATCTGAAGAAGAAGCTGAGAATGAAGTAGCCAGACATGTAACTGCCTTAACTGGAGTGGTTGAATCTGATTCTGATTCAATTGATGAGGAAGTGTCATATGATTAGTTAGCTGTATCTTTTAAGTCTCTGTGCATCAGAAGTGAGGAAGTATGTGAGCAACTTGAAGCTGAAAGGAAATTGGTTACTCAACTAAAGACTGAAAGGAAGAATCATCTTGCCAAAATAGAAACTTTGAATGATGAGGTAACTCAATTAAACTCTCAACTTGAACACTTAAAGAAGCAAGTTGTAATGATGCACCATAGTACACATGCTTTAGATGAGATTCTGGAAAAACAGGTTGTTAAGCCACAACCCATTGGTCTTGACTATGAAGCTCTCAACAAAAAGCAGATGTATGATCCAGATACGAAGTTTATGACTGCTGAAGGTAATCATCACTTCACAGTGCCCAGGCAGATGTTTCAACATCCTAAGCGACATCAGAAGACTCACATGAACAGATCACGTTCATGGATATGTCATCACTGTGGTAAGAAGGGACATATCAGACCTTACTGTTACAAACTCTATGGGTATCCCAAACACTTCAGGGAGTTTCCTCCTGAACCTCCTATTTTGAAAACTAAAAGTGAATGGAAACCTAAAGGAGAAAGTGTTGCTCTCATTGATCATACTTCATTTAGAGCTTCATCTAGGGAAGACTGGTACTTTGATAGTGGATGCTCACGTCACATGACTGGAATTAGCAGGTTCCTTGAAAATGTTGAACCTTATGCCACCAGCTTTGTTACGTTTGGAGATGGAGCTAAAGGTGAAATCATGGGTACAAGGAAGCTAATCAATCATGGCTTACCAAAGCTTGATGATGTTTTATTGGTCAAGGGTCTGACAGCGAATCTGATCAGTATTAGTCAACTCTGCGATCAAGGATACAAAGTAAATTTCACACAAGCTGAGTGTATTGTCACAAATGAAGAGGGAGTGGTGATAATGAAGGGGGAAAGGTCCAAAGACAACTGCTACTTATGGACATCTCAAAAGGAAGCTAACTCTTTCACATGTTTTTTAAGCAAGGAAGAAGAAGTAAAGTTGTGGCACCAGAAACTTGGTCATCTCCATCTCAGAGGAATGAAGAAAGCCATCTATGAAGAAGCTATTAGGGGATTACCTAAGTTACATATTGAAGAGAAACACATCTGTGGTGAATGTCAGATTGGTAAGCAAATCAAGATGTTGCATCGAAGGCTCCAACATTCTGTTACTTCCTGTGTACTCGAATTATTGCACATGGATTTAATGGGACCTATGCAAGTAGAAAGTCTTGGTGGAAAAAGGTACGTCTTTGTAATGGTTGATGATTATTCAAGGTTTACTTGGGTGAGCTTTATTAGAGAAAAGTCTAACACTTTTGAAGTATTTCAAGAATTGTGTAAACAATTACAAAGGGAGAAAAGTAGTGGAATCATAAGGATTAGGAGTGATCATGGAAGAGAGTTTGAGAATGCTAAGTTTCTTGAATTCTGTTCATCAGAAGGTATTAAGCATGAGTTTTCTTCTCCCATCACACCTCAACAAAATGGTGTTGTTGAGAGAAAGAATAGAACATTGCAAGAATCTGCTAGAGTGATGATTCATGCAAAGAATTTGCCTTTGAATTTCTGGGCTGAGGCAATAAACACTGCTTGCTATATTCATAATAGAGTCACACTAAAAACAGGAAACATCATGACTCTTTATGAATTGTGGAAAGGAAGAAAGCACACAGTAAAACATTTTCATGTGTTTCGAAGCAAGTGTTATATTCTGGCTGATAGAGAACAGAGAAGAAAGCTTGACCCTAAAAGTGATGAAGGAATATTCCTTGGTTACTCAACCAACAGCAGGGCCTACAGGGTTCTTAATTCAAGAACCAAAGTTATGATGGAATCAATCAACGTGGTAGTGGATGACTCACCATCAGAAAAGGCAAAGGATGTTGAACAAGGTGCTGCAACATTTGAACCATCAGAAGAAGCTGATAGCAGCGATAAACAATCAAATGAGCAGGCTGATGAATTTATAGGTGGGTCTCAGAATGATCCAACTAACAAGGGACCATCTGTAAGGGTTCAGAAAAATCATCCAAAGGAGCTCATCATAGGTAATCCTGAACAGGGAATTGCCACAAGAAGAACGATTGATGTGGTCTCTAATTCATGTTTTGTTTCAAAATTTGAACCTAAGAACATAAAGGAAGCTCTTACTGATGAATTCTGGATATGTGCTATGCAAGATGAGTTGAATCAGTTCAAGCGTAGTGAGGTATGGGATCTTGTGCCTAGACCTAGTGGTTTGAATGTGATTGGTACAAAGTGGGTGTACAAGAATAAATCTGATGAGAATGGAGTTGTGACTAGAAACAAAGCCAGGTTAGTTGCACAAGGATAGACTCAAGTGGAAGGTCTTGACTTTGATGAAACCTTTGCTCCTATGGCTAGGTTAGAATCTATAAGATTACTCTTGGGAGTAGCTTGAATCCTCAAGTTTAAGCTATTCCAAATGGATGTGAAAAGTGCCTTCCTTAATGGGTACTTACATGAAGAAGTCTATGTTGAACAGCCCAAGGGGTTTATTGATCCAACTCATCCAGATCATGTTTACAAATTGAAGAAAGCTCTATATGGATTAAAGCAAGCTCCAAGGGCTTCGTATGAACGACTCACTGATTTTCTTATTAGTCAAGGATACAGAAAAGGAGGGAATGGCAAAACTCTATTTGTTAAGGAAGAAAATGGTAAATTGATGATAGAACAAATATATGTGGATGACATTGTTTTTGGTGGAATGTCGGATCAGATGGTTCAACATTTCGTTATGCAGATGCAATCTGAATTTGAGATGAGTCTTGTAGGTGAACTAACTTACTTTCTGGGTCTTCAAGTGAAGCAAATGGAAGAAACCATCTTCATCTCTCAAAGCAAGTATGCCAAGAACATTGTGAAGAAATTTGGAATGGAGAATGCACCACACAAAAGGACACCTGCACCTACACATCTAAAGCTTACTAAGGATGAAAGTGGTACAAATGTTGATCAAAGTCTCTATAGGAGTATGATTGGCAGTTTGTTGTATCTTACTGCAAGCAGGCCTGACATCACGTTTGCTGTAGGAGTTTGTGCAAGATACCAGGCAGAGCCCAAGATTAGTCATATAACTCAAGTCAAGAGGATTCTGAAATATGTGAATGGAACAAGTGACTATGGTATTCTGTTCTCACATGGTAATGATTCTAGACTAATTGGCTATTGTGATGCTGATTGGGCTGGAAGTGCTGATGATAGGAAAAGCACATCAGGTGCTTGTTTCTTTCTTGGAAGTAACTTGATCTCATGGTTCAGTAAAAAGCAGAACAGTGTCTCCCTATCAACTGCTGAAGCTGAATACATAGCAGCTGGAAGTAGCTGCTCTCAATTGCTGTGGATGAAACAGATGTTGAAAGAATATAATGTTGAGCAGGATGTTCTAACATTGTACTGTGACAATTTGAGCGCCATAAATATTTCAAAAAATCCAGTTCAACACAGTAGAACCAAACACATTGATATTCGTCATCACTTCATCAGAGATTTAGTTGAGGACAAAATTGTTACTCTAGAACATGTGTCTACAGAGGAACAGTTGGCAGACATTTTTACTAAGGCATTGGATGCAAATCAGTTTGAGAAATTAAGGGGCAAGTTAGGAATTTGCCTATTTGAAGAGCTGTAGCAATTACAGTTATGTGGGGGTGCAGCAGTTATAACCAACTTCCTTTCTTTAGTGCTGCACGCAAATCTAGGAAATCAAATATATACTTTCCTAAACCTTTTCATATTTTCCTTTTCTACCTCCACACATAACCTTTCCAACTTCTCAAACTTCTCTTTCTCTGCAAACCATAAAATCGCTTAAATCTCTTCTCACCAAAACCCTCATTCCGCCATGTCTACTTCACAAAAATCCTCCCCTGTCAAAGATCAAATCACTATGTCACCTACAAAAAGTTCCTCCGATCACTCCAAACCAAAGGTTGAAGCATCACCTTTGATCGTTCTCGCTGACCCGTTGGCATCGGTGCATGCAAGCGAAGTAGAGAACCGATCTACTCGAAGCAAATCTGTTGCAAAGAAGGAGAAACCAAAGAAAGTAAGTACCTCTCCAACTTCTGTCTCTAGTAAAATCGGTAGTAAAAAGAAAACTAGGTCAAAATCTGTACCAAAAGGCTCGTTTACCATGACAGACTTGTACTTGAATCCAAATCCTTTTGCTTCCGATAATGTTGGTGTTGCTGTTGATTCTGGAAAATCAAATGTTGAAACATCTAGGACTGTTGATGAACCTGTAACCCTAGATTCCAAAATCCTAGGCTCTGTTGATCCCAAATCTGATGACCTTTTAGGGAAGTCTGTTGAGAATATTGTTATTTCTACTGTTGATGAAAATATTGCTGAGAAACCTACGATTGTTGATGGTGAAACTGCTGGTGTTGTTGATGCTGAGTTGGAGTCACAAAACCCAACTGGTGATGTTACAGATGTGGTGAAGGATGTTGGAACATCCAGTGTTCCTCCACCTAACGATGTTGCGCCGGATGTTGAAACATCCTTGGCTCAACCTGATACAAATTCTGCTTCTCAGGCCACTACTGAGAAAACTATGACAGCTGACAAGGAAAAATCTGAAAGCATTGAGAAGACTGTTGAAGTCACTACGAAGGATTCTTCTGAGGATACTGTTAATAACGATCATGTGTTTATTGATGTGGATGCTGTAACCTTCCCCACTGAGCCCCTTGCCCAAGTCATGAAGAACACTATCAAGACTAGGTTGAGAGGGAGTACAAGGCAGACTGCTACCGCCACCAAGACTGTACCTGCTGTAAAGAAGAAGGATTCATCTTGTAAGCCTGTGTTGTTTGGACCAGGACGTGGGTGGAGCAAAGGCACTCCTGTTAAATCAAGTAAGAACAAGCCCCAGAAGCGAAGGCTAGCTTACTCTGATGATTCTGAGTACAATGTTGAAGCTATTCCTCCTCCTGCTAAGAAGAGTAAGCTAAGTGCCAAGAAGGCTTCTCTTGCTGTTGAAGATGCCCCTATGGACAATGTGTCTTTTCATTCCATTGCCAGTGCTCAGAGATGGAATTCTGTTTACCATAGGAGGATGGCTCTGGAGAGAGAGTTAGGTAAGGAAGCTCTCAAACGTGAAGATGTGATGGAGCTTATTGAAGCTGCTGGTTTGATGAGAACAGTCGCTGACTTTGGAGACTGTTTTGAACGTTTAGTCAAGGAATTTCTGGTTAATATTCCTGAAGGTTGCAATGATCCTCTGAGTAAAGACTTCCAGAAGGTGCATGTTAGAGGCAAGGTGGTAATTTTTTCTCCTAAGGTGATCAACAAATACTTGGGCAGAGACGAAGGACCTCAAGCTGAAGTGGAGGTTACGGACAATGCCTTATGTAAAGCTATCACTGGTGGACAGGTCAAGGCGTAGCCTATTAGAGCAAAGGTCCCTGCTGGGAAACTAACTGTGAAATATGCCTTGCTGAACAGAATTGGCTCTGTGAACTGGGTCCCAACCCTTCACACTTCTGATATCTCAACAGGTTTAGCAAAGTTTATCTACATTGTTGCAAATAAAATTCCATATGATTTTGGACAGTATATTTTTGATCAAACCCTGAGGCATGGTAAGTCTGGTGCTGTGAGTCTACCTATTGCATTTCCCACTCTTTTGTGTGGCATTATTATCAGTCAACATCCAGGTATTGTGTCTTCTGATGATGTGGCTAAGAATAGGGAATCTCCTCTGATTTTCCACTATAAGCTGTTTAGTAATCAACATGTTCCAGGTATTGTTGGAACATCCTCCCAAGCTGCCCCTGTGCAAATGACAAGGAAGGATGTTATAGCTGGGTTGAAGGATGTTTGTAGGGATTTTGCTGAGAAGAAAGAGGAGCTGGACAGGATGTTTGATGCTAAGAAGAAGATTTTTGAGGATATGATTGCTGCTCTTGAGCGTGAGGAAGATCCTGTGGCTGTAGATGCTGCTAATATGCAAGGTAATGTTGCAGTTGATGCTGAGGAAGGAACTGGTGTGGGTGATGACAAAGGTGGTGATGATGTTGAGACCAGTGCTGGAACGTCTGGTGGTGATACAGATGAGGGAGAAGCTACTGCTAGCAGTTCTGAAGACTGATTCTACTGCTTTGTTCTTAGCTCTTGTTTTTTTTATGTCGTTATGTTTCTATTATGACTTTCTTATCATGGGCGCTGCCCTGAATATTTGAGCACTCTTGTGCTATGCTGGTCTGTAATAATCTACACTTATGTCCTTATGGTACTGTTAGTTGTTCTGCCTGAAGATAATTTGTCAACTTTTGTGGCTAAAAAGGGGGAGAAATTGTTAGTATGTGTGCATGTTCCCTGATGTGTGATGTGGAATCAGATGTTGAAGCATTATATGCTGATATGTGTAGGCGTAGTCTATAATGCATGTATGAGTAGCTATGTATGTGATGTATGTTTGAGGGGGAGTGGTATGACAACATGTTCAGGGGGATAAAAATTTCTTTTGAAAAAGATCTTGTTCATGTTTTGCTCTGATTCTGATGTTGAAGGGGAGCAAGTTTGATGTTAGTTGCATGTGCTTATGTTCTGCTAAATGTTGAAACATCCAGTTACTGGGAATTTATTTTTCCTAAGTGGCTGAGTTTGTGTGAGAGACCATTTCTCTCTTTTGGCTTATCCTGTGAGGCTAGTTGTGTTCACTTTTCCGTTGTTGTATGCCTCTGATATTTCTGAGTGATACTATTTTTTTTCTTATCTGCAATTTATCTTGAGAAGCTCAAATGACTAATTTGCTTTGAAGAAATGATGTTCTGTTTCATATGCTGTGTGTTCATGTTGATCTGTGGAAATTACATCTCTGTGTATCTCTCTGAAATGGTTGAAGTAATCTCAGATTGTTTTAGCCAAAAATTTGCCAAAGGGGGAGATTGTTGGATATTTGAATTGGCTGCATTTTGCTAAAACAAATATACAAGCAAGATGTTGGACCAAATGTTTCAACATTGGTACAACCAGTGTCCAAATGATTTGCGCGCGTGTTTTAAATAAGGAAAGCGCGTTTTTAAAAGGAAACCACGTTTTATTCTTGTGCGCCAAGGAGTATACTTTTGTAAAGAATCAACGATGAGATATTTTCCTAAAGATGTTCTGACATTTAAGGAAACTTTATGTATGGTTCTGATTCTTGATTAATGTGTGCTCTAAGCCCAAAGTGGAGTTCAGCCCGTGTTGCTTGGAGTATATATATGAAGAACGAAAAACCCAGTAGGGTTATCAAAGCCGTCATTGAAGAATAGTATTCTAGGGTTTTGAGTTTTGTATTATTTTGTGAGCCTTTCTTGTGGATTCTATAATACAAGCTAAGGACTGATTTTGTTGTGTGTGTTAGTTACTCCTAAGCTTCTAAGTACGGAGTTAACTTGTGTTTTGAAGTGTGTCTTCGCAATCATCATTGTGTTACTGTAATCACTGTGCGTGATAAGTTGGAGGTGAGATGGGATCTCATACTTAGGAGTTCTTAAGTAGAAGTTGCACAAGTAGGTGTCTAGGATATAAGTTGTAAACGGGGCGTTTACTGAGGGCTTAGATCTAGCACTACATTAGTGGATTTCCTTCCTGGATTGGTATCCCCCAGAGTAGGTTCGTTTATGCCGAACTGGGTTAACAAGTCATTTGTGTTTTGATTGTTTTCTGTCATTTAGATTATATTTACTGCTGCTTCGTATAAGGTTGGAACATTGTTTACAACACTGTGTTCACAGAAGTGTTGGAACATTGTATTCAACATTAGTTCCTGGGCGTGCCAGATTTCAACAATCATATGTATAAAGAACATAATGACATATAGGAATACCTAGAAAATCAATGTCAGAATTAGACAAAATATGTTGTATTAGTTTCTATATCAAACAAGATGAAATGGCTATGTTTGAGCTGTTGTAGCAGGTTGATGTTGTATCTTAGAGATGTAGTACAATGATAAGTAAGAAATTTTTTAAATTCTTATAGGGGGGCTATTTTGATTCTTTCAATTTTAATAAGTAAGATATGTTTTTTACCCAATTTTTTATGTTCGTTTTATGGATATCATTATGATCAATGTGTGGGTCATGACATTATGTAAAGTATGAATGTTAATTTCAGTGGAATAATTTTATATATATATATATATATATATATATATATGTTGATATACTCATTTGGATTAATAAATAAATTTGAAGTATAGAAAGTTTTGGATCTTATATTTCATATGACACAAAGCTTAGTAGCAAGTGGGTTTATTAGTATTTGACATATTTAGATTTACTAGTATCTGCAAATAATTAGGAGATCATGTCCTTGTGATATGTAGGAAGTCTCAAACCAATTCTGAAAAAACTCATCCTGGAGCAGCAAGAAAAATCATCCTAGAGATTGGAGATCACTCCATTGTGATATGCAGGAAGTATATGTAACTTATTTTATGGTAATATATTTGCAGGTAAATGATATTGTAACGTATATGCAAGTAAATGATTCAGGAAGATATCGGGTATGTCTCACATCACACATTGGGAATGGATCTGCCTCTTTTAGGTAAATTTCAACTCAAAACACTATAGATTATCCAGTGTTACATGACAATTGTGGTGTGGGTTTAGATTAATTTGAAACAATATTTGTATCAATCTTTCATGAGCACAAGGTATTGACTTTAGTGAAATAATTTACCAGCGCATGCAGTTATTTGCGGTTCGGTTCTGGTTAGTGAACTGCACTTTAAATATAGCTTCAGTCACAAACACTAACCTCCCTTAATGTTCTCTTCTTTTTAATTTTTCAGAGACTTCTTGAAAACATGAAAGATGCTTGCTTGGTTTGGCAATTGGCAGAGGATTTGCTTAGGTTAATTAGTTTGTTCTTGTTATAAGTAGTGTCAGGAACATCATCTAACGGGTTAGGATAATTAGTTTGTGTCTTGGACATAAATTGTCTTGCTTTTTTGTTTGTTTTGTGAAAGATTGGAGACTCGTGTAATTTGGTGGTACTTATTGGCCTTCTTTGTGCCTTTTTATCTTTATTAATATAATTTTTGCATTTTGGCCTTTGTATTATTTGTTACTACAATTTTTGCATTTTTCAATTTATGTCCCATGTTGGGAAAACAGACCTATTGAAAAGGGAAAAAAAACAGTTGCATCTTTTTAAAAACAGCTAGTAAAAATAAAAAATGACATACAATAGCGCTTTTGTATTGAAGCGATATTATAGGTAGCATAAACAATAGCACTTTTGAAAACAAGTGCTATTGAACCTGAACGATATCATAGAGTTTTCCTGAAAAGTGCTATTAAAGTATGTTGCCAAAACAGGTCTATTATAGCGCTTTAGTGTAACAAGCGCTATTAAAGATTGATCATACAATAGTGCTTTCAAAAGTGCTATAATAGCTACAGACCTACAATAGCGCCAGCTTCAATATCACTTAAAAGTGATATTAAAGCTAAAAAAAGTGCTATAGTAGCCTTCTTTTGTTGTAGTGAGTCACACAAGACAAGAGACTTCCTTGCTCAAATCACACAAGATAAGAGACTTCCTTGCTCAAGCACACAAGCATGAAACTTCCTTGCTCAAGTCACACAAGACAAGAGACTTCCTTGCTCAGAGTCACACAAGACTAAGAGACTTCTTTTGCTATAATCACTAAGATTGAGACTTTTCCAATTACTCACGCAGGAGTAATACTAACTTCTAAGCTTAAACTGATTATTACAAGATAATAACTTTAGAGGCTTGAGCTAGTTTCAATTCTCACTTAATTTGAGAGATATTTTCTATTACAATTCTTTTATTCTCACTTGATTCTGAGAGATATTTTCTATGAAAGTTCGTTAGTCATCAATTCTTTCTTTTGCATATTTATATGAGTTGAGAAAGACATTGAGACGTTGGAGAAATTCCCGTTGTAAAATGGACAGCTGTAGCCTTTTAATATCCTTTGAATAAAGCCACGTCTTCTTTGCAGTTTAGCTTCACCTTTACTATTTGTCCAAAATACAGTAATAAGGTACAACTAGCTCCTAGAGAGAGTAGGATCACATCCTTTGTTATCGTTGCAATTAGTTGTCCTTAAACAAATCATCATGCTTGATAAGAGTAGTTTATGTAGCCCTTCTGATGACTAGGGGAATTTCCTTTGCTTCTGATGAACCTTTGATGTCTTTGAAGTCTGGTTGGTCTTGAATAAATGGCCTCTGATAGTCCTTCGTATTTCAGCTTCTGAACGTCTTCATCTTCTGAATAACTCTTGACTAGCAGATAGCTTTTGAACTCTTATAGGCATCTGAACATCTCTTAGCTTCTGAACTTCTCTAAGCTTCTGAACTCTTGCAAACATCCTGATCCTATTTGAGCTTCTGAACAAGTTTTGCTTCTGACCACGTTTTAGCTTCTGAACTCTTTCAGAGTGTAATGATTCAGACTTCCATAAGGTTCCATCAGAGTCTAAATCAAGTGTGCTCTTGATATAACTTTGGATTCTCCTGCACACTTAATTTAAACATTAGTAACATCAATTGTCCATTTAATACTTTGTTATCATCAAAACTCAAGGGTGTGTACTAAGACACATTTTGTTCCGACAATCTCCCCCTTTTTGATGATGACAAACATAAGTATTAAATACAATTGTTGTTGATAAAAACCAGCTATGTTGACATTAGGCTTCTGTGTTTTGCAAGCCCCCCTTAAGTCTGATATCCCATAGGGTTAGGTTTGTAAGCTCCCCCTATTTTGTATCCATAGTTAATTTTAATCAGTTTCAGAATTACTTTATTATATGACTTAAATTATTCATATTTTACTTTGTAAAGAACAAGGTTTGCCAGCTTCTTCTTTTCATAGTGTAATAATCTTTGAATAAAGTTGCACCCTTACTCAAGAACTATCTATGAATAATAAACTTCAATAAATAAATGTATTCTCCTTGAAATTATGCGCTTAATGAAGATGCAAGATGAAATAGATAAAATATTTAAATAAATGACAATAGGATCAGAGGCACTAGAAACGTATACACACACACATGGTTCTGACGGTTATCATGAAATACAGTTTCAGAGTTCAAAATATTTTTAAAACAGTTCAGAGCTTAAAAGATCTTTTCAAAAAAAAATTCAGAGCTTAAAACACAAGTTTTGAAAACAGTTCAGAGTATAAAGCAAACCTTTTGAAAAATAGTTCAGAGCTCTTTAGCACAATATTTTGAAATCCTCAAGATCAGATTGTCATTTCAAAGCATGTACCTCATGCCACTAAGATTGACCACTCTCCTACGTTCTCTCTCTGAAGCACTACAAAGCCCTAAAAAGCAAAGTAATTTCGCTTCTTCCAACAATTGATTTATCATTATTCTTTCTCCCCCTTTTGTCATTATCAAAAAGGTAGTATAAGCAATTTAATTAACAAGTACAACGTCCAATACGGTCAAATCAGGAGTGGTTGAACGCATTTAAGACCTTGTCGGTGAAATGAGCTTATAAAAGGAGAGAAGCCTAGTCATTTTATTCACACAGAATAATCTTAGGTTTTGATAGATCTTTAGAGAGAAAAAATGAAACGCTCAGAGAAGAAGAAGGTAGTTTCAAAGAGAGATAGTCAAGATAGGAGAAAACATAAGAAGAAACCAAGAGAAACAAAGCCAGCGTCTGAACAAGAGAAACGTAGTTCAGAGTCTGATGAAAAAGATTGGGACTCTGACTGGTTTCAGTTTCTGAAGACACATATTCCTGAAGAAAATCAAACTGATTTCCAAGACTCTAGAGGGGCTAGTGTCTTTTCCTGAAGGAAACCCAACTGATGCATCAGAGTCGGTTTCTTCAAGAAGGACAACCAGTTGGATGACTCATCCAATTCCAATCTTCAAAGGACATAGTTAGGCTTGTAACCTCAACATGGCCTTTGGAGCATCCAGAAAATAGTCTTTAGGAATTCTATATGTATTCAGAAACTATGTTCTCAATGAAATACAAAGTTTTGATTTGGCTTGTTTAATTTGATTTACTTTATTATGTTTCTTCTCTTGTTATGCAATTTGATTCTTTAAGAATAACCAAATATTTTACTCATAAAAATCAATGTTATGAATAAAAACACAAGAGTTTAAAATATTCAAGGGAAACAATCAGATTAGCATATAAAGATGTTAAAAAAAATAATATAAGCTTAATCCTATCATTGTGCCTAACAATATATTCATCAAAAAATCAATTAAGCAAACAAATAAATCCTAGGGGTTTATTGAGAACGACTACAGAGAGAAGCTAGGGTTTTCATGATCTCTTTTTGGTTTCCATTGACTTCCTCTATCATCCCAATATACTTATCCATCTTGGCTTTATTTATTTCAATCTCAGCCTCATACACTGGATTTCTCAGATGCTCTTGATTGCTCCTTAGATTTTCTTCGATAGGTTAACCTATCCAAGATTACTATCTCTTACAGTAGAGGATTCAGGTTGATTCCTCTCTGTGTCCTTTTGATTCTGAATGACCTCTTCAACCACTGAAGCCTTTCCCTTGTCAAACCTCCTCTATTCTTTAATATCAGCCTCCTAAAGACTATGCAACTTCTTTACCAATTCCTCAGTCAAGCTCACCCATTGTGCATCATATTCAGATGAAGACATGTCAGATTGTCTGAGCTCATGAATACCATGTATCTGACTTAACAAGCTGTTGCATTCACTCAAGATATTAGGGTTGTTTTGGTGAGGTTCAGTGTTTGAGGGTGTAATGGTGTGTTGAGGTGATGGTTGAGGTTGTTGTTGTTGTTGATCAAAAGCTTTTAGATGAAAATCATTTACATGAAGCTCTCTGACCATAGCATCAACATGGTTTGATGATGGTGAATTTTGGATTTCTTCTGAGACAACAAATTTAGTATGTTCTGAACCATCAGAGTGATGTTCAAGTTCCTCAGTACTTTGTTGTTCAGGTTATGTTTGGTTATGTGATGGTTGAAGTTCATGTGGTGTTTGGTGGCCAGAACCTTGATTTTCAGAGGATTGGTGTTCAGGTGGTGTTTGAACAGGTTCTGGTGAGAGGTGTGGTTCAGTATGGGTTATTTCTGGTATGGGAGGTTCTGAATGGACAGGTTCTGAGATGAGTTGTTTTAATGTGAGATGGTCTTCAGGACTTGTATGGGTGGATGGGTTCTGAACTAGATTTGTGGTTTTGGTTTGATTGGATAATTCACCACCTAAATGTTCCTCAAGGAAATGTAGAGGTGAATTTATGGGTTGGGTTGATGAAGGGGTTGGTTGAATCTCTTGAGTGTTTACAACAGCAGGTTTAGACAAAAATACATTATCTGAGTTGTCCTTGGATGAGCTTTCAGCACGTTTCTTTTTCTTGAGTATGACACTCAAAGGTTCATCATCATCTTCACCGTCTTCATCATCTACTACTATCACAGTTGATCTCTCAGCCTTGGACTTGATCTTTCCTTTACCCTCTGACCTTGCAGCTCCACTCTTCTCCATCTTTATTTTCACCAGCCTCTTCCTCTTCTTCTTCAATACTTCCTTTTCCATCTCAAGCCCTTCACCTTGATTTTCTAGCAGTTGTATGTATTGATTGACAATACCATTTAAGACAGCAGGTATGTCAATCTTATATCTCTTCACCATTGAATCTTCTGAGTGAGTTTGAGGTTCAAATGGATCAGAAGGTTGCATCTTTTTTCCTGCTAGCAAGTTCATATTGGAGAGGGTGTGAGCAGATATTGTAGAGGCTCTGATTTCCCTAATTAGATTGTTATGACCAGCAGCTTTGATAATGTCTATCACACCATATTGATGGAAAATTTGACTAAGAATTCTTGGATAGATGATATGAACATTTGGCTTGGTTTGCTTTTGAGTAGCACTCACAGCCTTGCAGAGGTGATTGGAGATGTATTTTGCCCAATTCAAATCAAATTTCCTTGTGAGAAAATAGAAAACTGCCTATGATCCCATGAGAGTTGATCAGAACTTCCACTCCTTGGAAATATTGATCTCAAAACTATTATGGCCAATACCCTCTGAATAGGCTTCAAATCACCCACCTTGTTGCTTTCACAGCTAGCTCTTTCCTTCAGCATAGCACTGTCTGGTCATATTTACTAGAAATTCTGAGTTCTTTGCCTCACTTTGACTATAGGTGTTGTAGATGCCTTCATTGGGGATAGATAACACCTTAGGCAGATTTGAGGCAGTGAGAATCACTTCAAAGCCGCAAACTACAGAGTGCACTTCAGTTTCTTCAACTACCCTCAATCCCAACTCTTGAGGAGTCTTGTCCTTATTCTCCAACTTTTCCTTCTTCTTTGCATCCAGCTCCTTGTTATAATCTTCAACCGTCTTCACCTTGCTTCTAATCCAGAAATCTTTTACCAGAGTAGGATAGATTTGACCATTTAATAACTTCATGTATCTAAAGCTCCCACTATGATCAATAAAGAACTTTAGAACATCAAAATGATTCTTCTCCAAACTATCAAAGTCCACTGGTTGTTCCATAACCAGGTTCAGAGATTTTCCCTCCATCTCGAGAGACAAATCTGTGGAAAATATTTCTTCGCATGCTGTAGTGTTGATAGGGAAGTTTTTAGGAAATGCAAATAGAGAATCTGAAGATGATGTGGAAGCTGCCATTTCTGAGGTTAGGGTTTTGGGTTTTGCTAATATGTAGAAGAAAGAAAGTTTTCAGAGATAGAGAAGATGAAAGTGTAGGTTGTGAAGGTATAGCGTGTGCAAGTGATTAAGTGATTTTTTTTAAAAAAAAAAAAACACACATAGAAAATAAATCAAAAAGAAAAAGAACCATCACAAACTGTTTCAAACCAATCAGAACGTGTGTACGTGTTGTTCATTTAGCACCAAAACGTTTCAGTAAAAAAAAAAAACTCAAACGTTTGCAATTCATTTCCTTTTCAGAGGCTTGACTTTCAGAGGTTGAAAAGTTTCTCAGAGTCTGAACTATTTCAGATGCTGAGATCTAAAATACTTTAGAGTCTAAAAACGAATTTTTCAGGACAAAAAAATGTTCAGACATTGTTTAAGTAAATCAGGTGTCCTAAAAAATATTTTTAACCTTGAATGTTATTCCTCTGAGATGTCATTCAGGAGTTTAGAGTTGCTTACCTGATTTTGAAGCTTTGTTGTTTTGATGACATTTTGTTTAATCTCTTTCAAGATCAAAGTCTGGGCAATCATCCCACCATAGAGAATTGCTATCATCATAGTCTTGTTCAAAACAACCTTCAAATTCTTCATACTCTCTCTTGTTGCTTATGTACTCCATTTCATCTTCTTCTCCATCTGACTCTTCAAAAATGTGCCTTCTATGCACAATTGCTCTTTTTCCATTCACATTCACATGCATCCATGTGATTGGAACATCTAGAGTCTTTGTTTGACCTGCAATCAAGTAAACTATTTTGTCTCTTGGTACCCACTTGCTTGAGGGTCCTAGACTGTTAGTTTCCGAATCTTTATCCTTCATTTGTTTCATCTGAGTGCTATCAGATACAAATGTAGTTTAAATATTAGGGAGTGAGAAGCTTCCAGCAATAGCTGATGAGCTTGGTTCCTCTAGTGTTTTATCACTAGAGTATCCAATCCCTTTAGTATTGTTGGTTTTGATATTGCAAAGCATGGAAACAATTTTATTTTGATCAGCATTTGTGTTGCAATACTCTTTGAGAGCAGGAGAGTGCTCAAAGGGTTTGTAACACACAGCATAATCATTCTCAAGATCTTTTGTTTTGATAAAATCTTTTTGTACAAGATCTTCAGAGTGATTTGCTTGCTTACTTAAATTCTCATAGTCTGCTTTAAGCTTTTTATACTTCTGCTGACTGTTAAAGGATTTAAGTAAAGTCTTTTCAAGATGCTTGATCAATTTTGCTTTAGAAAGACGAGAATATACCTGATTCATTCTTCTCTGGATATTGTCTATGTTCTCAGGTTCTGACTCTCCATCAGAACTTGAATCTTCAGAGTCTGAACCATCTTCAGAACTTGATTCTTCAGCTCCTGGTGCTCTTTCAGATTCACCTTCAGAGAAGTTGTCTAGCTCATCCCAGGTCGTCATTCCTTTGGCCAGTTTTCCTCCATTCTTCTTGAAGTTGTACCATCTTTAAAGTTTTCTTGAAAACCTTTCAAGATACTCTTCATCAGATTCTTCAACAAGTCCTTCATGTTCCAATGCTTGCTTTTCTTTCCTTGCTGCTTTTGCTTCTTCACTTCTCAACTCTTCTTTTTCTTTCAGAGCCAATTCATGGACTCTGAGTAAATAAATCAGTGATTCAAGACTCATTGAATTGATGTCTTTAGTTTCCTCTATAGTTTTTGAAATTTCTTTCCAATTCAGAGGTAAACTACTCAGCATCTTGCTTACAAGCTCTTTGTTGCTGAGTTTGTTGTTGAAGTCTTCAAGCTTTCTTGTGATAGCTTGAAATCTTAAGCTCATTTCTCCAATACTCTCATTTTCTTCCATCCTGAACTCCTCATATTGATCTAACAGACCATTTACTTTTGCTCTCTGAATGCTTTCATTATCATCACTAGTGAGGCAAATAGTAGTGGTTGTAGATACAATATTAGAAGTTTGTTCAGCCCCTGATGTGGAAGGATTTTGATTGTTGCTCAGATCTTCATTTAAATTCAGTCCATCTTCAACTTCCTTGATAAGATCAGCAACTTGTTGATATAGCTTCTGCTTCCAATCATCCATGGTGTTTGTCTCCTTAAGATCTTGACTGTCTCACTGTTAAGTGATTTCTAACAGAACCGGAGCTCCGATACCAATTGAAGGTGCGTGGAGAAAACACAAGAAGGGGGGTGTTGAATTGTGTTTTAGATATTTAAAAACTTTTCAAGATATTTAAATCTATCAGAGTCTTTAAGCACAGCGGAATAGTTAACACAATCAACTTGAATCTAAGTGAATGATGAAGGAGTAAATGAGAGAGTGAGAGAGACAAAGAGACACAAGAAATTATACTGGTTCCTCTCACAAATTGAGAGTACTCCAATCCCCTTGTACTTCCAAGGGATTTCACTATAATCACTAAGATTACAATTCAGATGCTCAAGCACACAAGCATGAGACTTCCTTGCTCTAGTCACACAAGACAAGAGACTTCCTTGCTCAAATCACACAAGATAAGAGACTTCCTTGCTCAAGCACACAAGCATGAGACTTCCTTGCTCAAGTCACACATGACAAGAGACTTCCTTGCTCAAATCACACAAGATAAGAGACTTCCTTACTCAAGCATACAAGCATGAGACTTCCTTGCTCAAGTCACACAAGACAAGAGACTTCCTTGCTCAGAGTCACACAAGACTAAGAGACTTCTTTTGCTCTAATCACTAAGATTGAGACTTTTCCAATTACTCACGCAGGAGTAATACTAACTTCTAAGCTTAAACTTATTACAAGATAATAACTTCAGAGGCTTGAGCTAGTTTCAATTCTCACTTAATTTGAGAGATATTTTCTATTACAATTCTTTTATTCTCACTTGATTCTGAGAGATATTTTCTATGAAAGTTCGTTAGTCATCAATTCTTTCTTTTGTATATTTATATGAGTTGAGAAAGACATTGAGACGTTGGAGAAATTCCCGTTGTAAAATGGACAGCTGTAGCCTTTGAATATCCTTTGAATAAAGCCACGTCTTCTTTGCAGTTTAGCTTCACCTTTACTGTTTGTCCAAAATATAGTAAAAAGGTACAACTAGCTCCTAGAGAGAGTAGGATCACATCCTTTGTGACCGTTGCAATTAGTTGTCCTTAAACAAATCATCAGGCTTGATAAGATTAGTTGATGTAGCCCTTCTGATGACTAGGGGAATTTCCTTTGCTTCTGATGAACCTTTGATGTCTTTGAAGTCTGGTTGGTCTTGAATAAATGGCCTCTGATAGTCCTTCGTATTTCAGCTTCTGAACGTCTTCATCTTCTGAATAACTCTTGACTAGCAGGTAGCTTCTGAACTCTTATAGGCATCTGAATATCTCTGAGCTTCTGAACTTCTCTAAGCTTCTGAACTCTTGCAGACATCTTTGAGCTTTTGAACAAGTTTGGCTTCTGACCACGTTTTAGCTTCTGAACTCTTTCAGAGTGTAATGATTCAGACTTCCATAAGGTTCCATCAGAGTCTAAATCAAGTGTGCTCTTGATATAACTTTGGATTCTCCTGCACACTTAATTTAAACATTAGTAACATCAATTGTCCATTTAATACTTTGTTATCATCAAAACTCAAGGGTGTGTACTAAGACACATTTTGTTCCAACATCCAACTCTTGTCTCATAGTAACATCATTACCACCACTAGCTGATGTTGGAGCTCTTGATGACCTTCCAAAGTATTGAGATGGGACAACACCAAACCCCACGCCTCGAACATATCCTGAATGTTCTTTTCCAAAAACTGCAGTGTAGGCATCATCACTCACATAAGAATTTCCTTGACAATGTGTTTCTAACTCCTCCTGTATAATCAATGCAGAATAATCAACTAATGAAGCTGCTCCTCAAGATATTGAATAAAACTTGCACTTTCTTTTAAAACTTACATAGCATCAACATGCCAGCATCACAGTAACAATTTATTCAATTGGTTATAAATTATAATATTCTAATCACACATTTGGCATACATAACATATCAGTTTAGTGTCCTAATTTAGCTGAACTACCACTATTTTTTTTGGTGATTTACCCATAGTTTGTAGGTGAGGAAGTTAAGCACATACCCAAGTATCTATTGCAGAACTAACCAATTAATCCACCCCCAACAGTCAAATAAGGAATTTCTACATATAGCATCAACAAAAAGTGCTAGTGTTACCATTTATGATCACAAAATTTGAGAGAGAACACTACTCATAAGTTATTGGATCATATTATTGCATTTTGGTTGGAATTTGTTAAGTTGGTTTAATCTATGGTCAAATATGCTGAAATGTTAGAAGACCTATAAGTGGAAAGTGAATCAAATATTAGTCTACGTAGTTGTCTAAGATGGAAAAATGCTTACACTCTTTTTTTGTGCTTCCACATTTATAAATGTTTCATCACTTCTCTTGTGTGAGATGGCATATATGTCACCTCTTGTATATTTGCGCCCGTCAGCCGATTCCTAAAATTGCTACTCAAGTAAGTGAAAAATAAAGAAATAATCATTTAATGTTGAATGAATTTGAAAGCATAAGTTAATTTACCAATCGATGCTTGAATCGTGCCATAGACATTGTCCCAAGAGTGTGAGGAGTCGTTTGCTTTGCACGATTAGCAGCATTTTTAGCTGCTTTCTCCTAATAATTTTACCAAACATGGAAAAAATAGTTAAATAGTATAAATATTATAGAATAAATGTGGTGTGAGTATTCGACATTTTCCTTAATCTATATATTTTTACCTGATTCTCAGGCTTCAATCTATAGGTCAAAAAAGCAGCCCATTGTTCCTTATTAATTCCTTTTAGTTAGTTTAACGGGAACGTGCACAATAATCAAATAAATTATGTACCCTTTACATCAACCGTCCAATATTTCACGGACTGTTTCTTTGACTTGTTCGCTGCATCGTTGATTGCAAGTGTAGATTCATCGTTTTCAGGTTCGGGATCTGGTGGTGACACAGGTTGGCTTGTAGCTGGTGTAGGCTCATCAGTCGGTACGGGAGCACTATGGCTGGGTTGGTTCACAGCCGGTGTAGGCTCATTCATAGGCATAAATCTTCTTCTTTTTGCCATACCTAAAAATACACAACAAGGAAAATTAATCAACAAAATATTTGACAACCTTTAAAAGAAACCCGTACAAATGTAAAGAACAAAACATGACAGAAAACTAATTCTAGCACTAAGAACAAAACATAACTGAAGACTCGAGACTTGTACCATAGCAGCATCTAAAAGACAAACAACACCTGAGGGAATTTAATTACAATATGCGTAAGCATTCGTCAATTAAAAGAAAACATAATTTTGTCAATTAAATTAGAAAACTATGTCTCAAAAAAAATTACAAAATCATGTCCTAGTTATCAACATTTTCATTTATGGTCAGATTCATAGGATCATCGTCTGTATCATCTCTTGCCAAGTGTATAGGTAAAGCATCATCTGAAAATAATTGTTCCAAGTTTCGTGAGGGGTAAGACTCATTAGCTGTCATAATCTCATCGTCTTCTTGACCCATGTCATACAAGTCCCTTGGCTTCAAGTGAATAGTTATGCTCCAGCCCTTTTCTTTTTCATCATCCACAAAATAAACCATCTGAGCTTCTAAAGCTTTAATATACGGCTCATCATATAAGTATGTTATTTATAAGTTAAAATAAGTTTTAAATGTTTTCAGTTTTTAAAGTGTGTTATAATTTTTTTAGGTGATGAATCTAAGGAAGATGGAATTGAAGAGTTGTTTGGTTGAGACTTGAGAATGTTGTATGATTATAATACTAACTTCAAAATTCAAACATCATGACCTTGGCTTAAACAACTTAAATTTAGGGCTTATTATCATGAATTTCAGAGGTAAATTGTGTGTCTATTTAAAAGGTATAGAGTCTGCTTAGATTAACCGGGCAATATATGTAAATCATAATCAAAGTGTTGACGACTTGAGATGCATAACTAGCTAGCATAACCCTTAAAACTGAACATTATTATAAACTTTTTGAGAATATCAAACAACAATCCACAAACATAACAAATCAAACTAATAAACCTAAAATCAATCTGTAGAAAAATCAAGAAATTAACAAATTAATAAATTATCATTACTCAAAATCAACATAATAGAGAGAGGAAGAGAGAAGAACCTGTGTTGATAGAGGACAATCGGAGCTACAAAAGGAAAAGCTGCGGATGGCGACGTCGATCAACAAATAACGAGAGCAATCAGAGATATAAAGAGATCCAAAGAGAGATACATCGAGAGATCAGAGAGAGAGAGGAAGAGAGAAGAACCTGCGTTGAGAGAGGACAATCAGAGCTACAAGAGGAAAAACATCGGAGCGAGGCTGATCGATCGATTGAGTCTTGAAAGAGGTGAAAGAGGGAAACGAAACGTGATAGTTGAACATAGAGCAATTGGTAAGTGAGAGCTTTGTTTTGCAGAGTGAAAACGTGAAAATAAAAAAGGGGATGCAATTACTATATATATCTCAATGTTCCTTAGTGTTTTTGTTTATATGCTTAAAAATATAAACAAAACAGAATATAGATTGGATCAATTATTAAAAAAAAATGAATATAGATTGGAGAACAAAACAAAACAATTTATACTCATTATGAATATAGATATTACCAACAAAATGACCTTCGTTAATTTATATGAATTACATAATTTGTTTAGCCTTAACTTTGCTTATACATGACCTTGCTTTACATATTCTTCACTTCGTTGAATTAGGTTTAGTTTATTGTGTAAATAAGCTTCAATGTTTTGGCTTATTTTTTATCAAGTTTTAAAGCTACAACATCCATAAGCATCCTATTTTTACATAATGATTGATACAGTAATCAAACTCACTGTACAAAGGAACACAACAAAACAACTTCACCTAACTGAAAGCCAAATTAATGCATTGACAAGTTACAAGAACACAATGCACTCCCAGTACAGTCCGAGCTTCAGATATATTTTTAGATATATTTAAAGGTAAATCAGATTTTGGATTACCGTGAGAGACGACTGAGATGAGTTTCATCCATCGCTTCATGTTTCTCTGGGTCCTCATTTGAGTTTGAAATTTGAAATAACACCAGTCATATCATTAAATACTCCCTTAACCTGCATGAGACAAAAACAGACACGGCAAAATAATTAAGTACCAGAGATACTGTAAAAAAGGCATGTGTTATAAGATATCTAGTGCTATCACTTGACAAATTTTAAAGGCATGCAGGGTATGAAATAGTTGTTGGTTCTTGCTAAGTATTGTGAATTAGAAAGTAGGAACCACAACATCTCTCAAGAATAATGTAACGAAGCAACATTCAATATTCCAATCAAATTTTCATAATATTTGATATGCTAATTAAATTCAGCTGACATTTTAAAACCATGATTACTTTGTCAAACCCTAAAGTTTGTGATAGACTTGGTCATTCTCCGAGTTTTGTTTTGAATTAGAAATAGAGATCAACAGTAGGTCACAATCCCCTTTTTCCCATCAGCCAGACAATACTAAATTCCAAAATCCTGAATTAAAAGAAAATTGAACTAAGCCACTACCAGAGCCACTATCCCATAAGCATTACCTCTAAAATTACAGATATCAAAAATATGATGGTCACTGTAGAGGGAGATCTAAAGACAAGTACTGGAAGCTTGAGAATCCTAAAGGCAAGCTCTTAGTAGTATCTTATTGAAATAGAAACAACCTAACTTTCCTCCATCTTAAAACAAAAGAAAACTAAAAGGATGCAATGTTGGTATTGCAGCAAAAAATCAGAAATCACGACTATGTTTGTGCAGACAGTTCCGTGTATACAAACAATATGAGTGTGATAGTATAAATTAGATAGAACAACAATATCCAAATAAATTCGGTCACACGAACACGTACAAACAATATCTTGTTACGAGTTCCATCCAATTGCATAAAGTATGCTTCGAGCAACATCTCCAACACCTCCACATCATTATCATCGTTGCCAGTGATAAGACTTCCACTTCTGGTAGAATTAAGTCGTCGAACACTTGAAAGGTTCGGGGTTGTGGCTGCCAAATGAGCCTCAACTTGTTAGTTTTGCAACCACTTTCTTGTCAAATATAGTTGAGTCATGTCTTCATTGTCATCTATTTAGACAAAACAAAGATATTTAGTGCTATCACTTGACACATTTTAAAGGCATGCAAGGTATAAAATAGTTGTTGGTTCGTGATAAGTATCGTGAATCAGAAGGTATTTTTTGAAATCTAAATACGTAGTTAAAATTGTGATGAAGTGTTCAAATTTCAAAATATTACTTATAAATGAAGTCTGTAAAAATTATTAGCACGTGTACCATATGTCATACCATGAACGAAACCTTAAAACCCACGATATAGCAGGAAAAATAATTAGGACAGTTCATGCATTTGGTTTGAAAGTTCCAAAATGCTTAGATACACAAATTGCTAGAAAACTGTATTTAGTTTCAATAAGTTATAAGCAATAATCTATCAAGCTCAAAAATAAATTATTTGCACTACTATCTAATCTTGACCTATTCCAATCAAATTCAACATTTGTATTATTTAAAATATTGGTTTATTTGAAATCATTTCACCTACCCTGCTGGACTGCTGAAGACACTGCTTTTCTAAATATTTGGGATTCACATGAAAGCTATGAGCTGGGCATTGAGACTGAGAATCACTTCTAAGGGTGGCAGATGCAGATGTTGAACCATTGACTGCGGGAGTGAAGCCGAGTTCTCAATTATCTGAAGGGTCTGAGGAGGAAAGACTGATCTCCAAGTTCCAAAAAGATGCTTCATACTTGAATGGACAAGAGGATCAACCAGTCTGTATGTATTGCAGTATACTTAAAATGTAAAGGAGTAACTGATAAGTACCTTGTTAAAAAGAGGTGTATAAGATTATAAAATACCCACAATTGCAGGAGAATGCAAATTGAAAAACTCCATTCATTAACGGTTAGATAATTCATTTTTTATGCAAACAGATTTAACATAATAATATATTTTTAAAAAATCTACAATTTGTAACTTTCACGTGTTTCACTCACCACTTTTGGGGAGAGAAACCGTAGTCCCCAAATCGCACCACCACCGTTGACGGTTCCTCCACCACCGAACCTGAGTCGCCAAAATTTAATTTTGGCGATACAAGAGTTGCAACACGCGAAATTAATCTTCAAAAGAATGAAATACTCAAGAAAATGTGAGTAGAAAGACAAAGGAGGAAAGTTAAATGCCATCAATTCATATTGGTGAAATGTCACATGAACAGATGAATTGGGACCAACTAACTACAATAACTTGATAAGGAAAAAATGCAATCAGTTGAGTTTCTCTTTTCATTTTACGATAAGAAAAAACTCTAGCTTGCATTTTAAAACACCAATTTTAATAGTAGTAATTAACACATTCTATATATCAATTAATACATACATGCATCACATAGTGTTATTTTGTTGACTAAATGCATCAAATAGTTGTAAACTAAAATGGCCAAATTGGAAAACAATTTACATTTCCATACACAGTTAAATCCAAAGATACAATCCAAGTAACTCACAGGAGCATATTGTTCAAATCTCTTGTTAAGTAGTAAATCAATTTGTACATGAATATACATATGAGCTAGCTAGATACAAATTTACCATCTCAACTTCACCACCAACCCACAATAACAAGGGCTGGATACTTTTGGTAGAAGTGGGAAGCAAGGACTGCAACTCTACAGATATAGCTAAATTTCCCGAATCAGGTTCAAACTTCATATGACTAACTTCGCACTAAAAGGAAAGGGAGTAAACTATCCATCCAAGACAACAGCATGTTGGAACAAAATGAGTTTTATTTATAAAACACCCTAAGTTTTGATGATAACAAAGTATTAAATGGACAATTGGTATTACTAATGATTTAAATTAAGTGTGCAGGACAAACTTATAATTATGAAAAAGTAGATTTGATTTATGCTCTGAAGAAACTTTGTAAGAGTCTGAATCATTACACTTTGAAGGCGTTTAGAAGTCAAAAGGCGTTCAGAGGTCCAAAGAACATTCAAAAGCCTACAACGCTCAGAAGCTACATGAATCGGAAGCTACTTGGTATTGAGTCTCAGAAGCTACGTAGTCAAGTGTCATTCAGAAGACGAAGACGTTCAGAAGTTGAATTACAAAGGACTATCAGAAGCCAAAGATTCAAAGACCATCAGACTCGAAGAAGTCAAAGTTTATCAGAAGCCAAAGAATTCCAACATTCATCAAAAGGCTATGTCACTCTGTTTCGAAACATTCTAAGTCTGACAACTGTATAAAGGACAACACTACTGCAACGTTCAATTTGAATTTGATCTTCTCATCAAGGAGCGTGCTGTACCTTTATTTCTGCATTTAGACAAGCAGAAAAGCATGGACGAAGGTGTGGAGCAGAATTACTTCTTCTAGGAAGATATTCAAAACCCACGTTTCAAGCAATTGGAAATCAACAGCTGTCCATCTCAACGGAATTCTACAACGTCTCAAATTCTCTCTTCTCTCATATATATATGTGGAGTCAGAAGAATTTTGTAAGACATGCGTGACACACATGATATACACGAAATCATCTCTCAAAATCAAAAGTGAGAAAGCATAAACTGTTTGAGCCTCTGAAAGTTATTTTGTGTAATAGTTTTTAAGCTCTAAGTTTAGGATTTACTCTTGTGTGAGTAATTTGGAAAAGTCTCTTGTCAGTTGTAACTTGAGCATTTGTAAAAGTCTCCTGCTGTGTGTTTTGGAACATTTGTGAAGTCTCTTGTCTTGTGTGACTTGAGCAATAGAGAAGTCTTTTGCTTGTGGTCTTAAGCACTAGGATTGTAATCTTTAGTGATTATAGTAAAATCCCTTGGAAGTGCAAGGGTCTGGAGTACTCTCGATTTGTGAGGGGAACCAGTATAAAATCCTTGTGTCTCTCTCTCTCTCTCTCGCATTTGATTTTTCTGCCTTGCCATCGTTTAATTGTGTTAGTTATTCCGCTGCTAAAAGACTCTGATAGATTCTATATCTTGAAAAGTTTTTTAAACTCTAAAAACACAATTCAACCCCCCCCCCCCCCCCCCCCCTTCTTGTGTTTTTCCTTCCACCCCTTCACAGGATACATTAAAAATTTTCAAGTAATGGGCTAGAAGCAAGATTTCCCTAACAAATGTAAACGAGGAACTTAAACCAATAATATATCCCAATATTAGAACTTAGCATCAAATTTCACCAAAAGTTTACGTCAACCTTATTTGAGAAAGGAAACTGACATTTATTTCCCCATGTCAGACACAAAAACACATGTTTCCAAAGATTCTTATCCCTATTTGAGAAAAGAAATTCAATATCACTTCCAATAACTTTTCAAAGGAAAGAAACAAACATGTGTTATAAAAACCATATCATATGTCATTTGGAGCCCTTCAAGCTTTACTTGTGAATTGTAAGCTACCTAAAGGCATGATGACATGAAAAACCTAAGGGGGAAAACTAGTAAAATGAAAAAGGTAACAAATTCCCATTAAGATTGGAACAAAAAATTTATAAACCAATTTGGGGATACTGTTTTCGAACTTGAACCCAATGAAATTGATAGGTTATGCATCCTATGTTCAGATTCACCCATAAATTATCACAATCAAAGACAAAAATCAGATTACAATTCACCAAAATATGAGCTATTTATTGAATATCCTAAAAATGGCATAAATCATCCTAATCAAAATGAAAGACACTAAACAAAGCACATTCATAGGGGGAAAAATTAGGGACAAACAAAAAGGTGAATGAAAGTGGGATGAAAAGTTCATGGAAACTAACCTTTGTGTTGGTTATGTGGTCATGCATTGGTGTTGAAGTGATGCGATGGTGATGAGCATGAGAGCTGATGTCTGGTTCGTGACATAGAATAAGAGAGGGGAATGAAATTTTCATTTCTCTCGTTCCGGATCTGGCCGCCGCTATAAACACTAGATCTACCGTTGTTTCACACAATAGAAGTGTCTGGGATTACAGCCAACAAAGGCGATTGAAAGGATGCCGCAATAACCGTCGGGGTTCAATAGAGCGGCGACGATTCATTTGAGACTGCCTCAATTTGATTGACGCTAATTGCTTGTTTTGTTGTAGTGATATCTTTAGACTTGATTCCATCAGATAAAAATGTTTTGTCATTCTTGTGTAGCTTCTAAGTGTAAACTTAAATTGCTTCTGATAGACTCTTCTTGCTTCTGAGACTTTTGTAGCTTCTGATAGACTTTCTTCAGACTTTGTTCACTTAGAACCTCTGAATGCTTTAGATGCAAATAAGATGCTTTGATCTTCTCAGATCCTATCTTCTTTGTTGACTGCATACTTTCACATAAGATCATTAGTGTTCTTAATTGCATATTAATACTTCGTTATCATCAAAACTTTATCAATCTCTTGGGTTTTGTTTTGAGAACCATTTTTGTTCTAACAATCTGCCCCTTTTTTATGCTGACAAACATAAGTATTAATTGTCAATTGTTGTTGAATTTATTTATCATATTCTCATCAGAGTTATGAGTTTTGCAAGCTCCCCCTGAGTCATATACACTATAGGGTTAGGTTTTAAGCTCCCCCTAAGTTTATCCATGATTAATTAAAACTGTTTAAGAAATAATTATTATATCTTGAGATCGAAAATTCATACTTGACACTCAGAAGAGAGGTTTTTAAGCTCTCCCCCTATGTCATATAAATTTAAGACAAGTTTGCAAGTTGTCTCGGAATCTTCATATGAAGATTTTATTCTTTAAGATTATAATTAGATCCCCTTTTCAATATAAGCGCAAAATGTACTGAAACATATAAAGATTAAAAAAAAATTCATTTCCTTGGATGCAGTTTCAATCATTGTGTTTTCCATAAATACGGTTTCTGCAATTTTTTCCTTTGTTAAATAAATATCAATTAAATACAATTATTTAACATATGTGAACTTAAATGCTTGTTCTATAACAACTTAGTGCATTAAATCTAGATCAATTAATCTCTTCTTCTCCCCCTTTTGTCATCAGTCAAAAAGAGTTATATGGGAAAGAGAAATTTTAATTTTCCAAGTTGTTATAGCCCAAGGTAGTCAAGTCAAAAACAGTTGGATGCATGTGTCAAGAAAGTCTGAAGAAGAAACTCAAAGCAAAATATACGCATCTGAAGCATTCATAGGTTCTGAGAGAACCAAGTCTGAAGAAGAGACTGTCAGAAGTTACATGAGTCTCTGAAGCAAGGAAAGTCTGATAAGCAAGAAGAGTCTGTCAGAAGCAAATTAAGTGTACTCTCAGAAGCTACACAATAATGACAAAATATATTCATCTGATGGAACTAAGTCTAAGAGATATCTCCTCAAGGTTAAATGATATTTAATGACGAAATGGATGCTACTCTTTGTCAGTCCAACAAGTCAAGAAAGTAGTATCAAGACAACGGTACTAAAGTTACCTCTTATGTGCAAAGGAACTATCTTCGAGAAACAAAGAAGCAGAAGCAGTTTGCCATTTGTTGAATAAGTTTAAAATGGTTTAAGTATTTTTCAAACAGGCAAACTGATCTTGTATTTATTTCTGAGTCTATAAATACATGACCTCTTTAAATTGATGACAAGTTGAATGATTGAACATTTCAAAAGAGCTTAAACTTGAAAGAACTGAATACAATAAAACAAGAAGAAAGTGTTCGTTCAATTCAAAGAACTCAATAGCAAACATCTGCACAAGACTTAAACTCAAAGATCTTCATTCAAGCATTAAAGCATTCTATTTTGATAACTATTGTAAGAGTTAGTCCTAGCTGTATATTTGTAAGCAATCTTATTGTATAAGATTCAAAGTCTCTTGCTTTTGTGCTTGAGCAAATTAGAGTAAGTCTCTTGCTTGTGTGCTTGAGCATCTGTTGAAGTCTCTTGCTTGTGTGCTTGAGCAATTTGAAGTCTCTTGCTTGTGTGCTTGAGCAAATAGTGTAAGTCTCTTGCTTGTGTGCTTGAGCGTCAGTTGAAGTCTCTTGCTTGTGTGCTTGAGCAAATTGTGTAATATTTTGTTATTATAGTGAACTCTCTTGTTAAAGAACAATGGGACTGGAGTACTCTTAAGTTGTGAGGGGAACCAGTATAAAATCTTTGTGTGCTCTATCTCTCTCACCTTCTCAACCTTGCTTCTGACTATATTGTGTATTTTAGTTATCCGCTGCCAAAATAGACTTTGATAGATTCGTTAATCTTGAAGAAATTTTAAATCCTCAAAACACAATTCAACCCTCCCTTCTTGTGTTTTTCACACCTTCAATTGGTATCAGCGCTCCGGTTCTGATTACTAATCACTTAATAGTGAAACAGCGAAGATTCTGAAAAACACCATGTCTGGAAAATCACCTGTTGAGTTTCGAAGATTGGCTTCATTTTTGGTAAAATAAGCCTGAGGCCAAATGTTGGTTCCAATGCAGTAACATTGGGAACCACGGCCTGATAACGCGCCTTATCCTTATCTTGATCTAGCGCGCGGATATGTTTGAAGGATTCAAGAAACAAACTTGCGCTTCCTTATTCAACAAGGAACAAGTTTGTTAGCTGAAGATTGAAGATCTACAGCTGGAGTTTTAAAAGGATAAAAACAAATCAAATATTATTTGTTTGGGAAAAGATAAAAACAAATCAATATTATTTGTTTGCGCTTCCTTATTCAACAAGGAACAAGTTTGTTAGCTGAAGATTGAAGATCTACAGCTGGAGTTTAAAAGGATAAAAACAAATCAAATATTATTTGTTTGGTAAAAGATAAAAACAAATCAATATTATTTGTTTGGTAAAAGATAAAAACAAATCGATATTATTTGTTTGTTAAAGGATAAAAACAAATCAATATTATTTGTTTGGTCAAAGAGGATCGTTGATCTAAAGCGGAAGATTTAAAAAGATAAAACAAACAAATATTAATTATTTGTGTAACAAATTATCTTTTTGTGCAAACGAATTTAAATCAAAAGATTAGTTTGCAACAAACGATCCTATTCTTCATGAAGCCAAGGAGATTCATGACTCTATATAAAGAAGCAAGCTTCATTCGTTGAAGAGCACCTGATACCATTGAAGATACAAACGCTATAGAGCGATTGAGAAGTTTTAGGCCTAGGATTTAGTGTGATCCTAGTTATTCTTTTGAGTATCACGATTGATACTTGATTAAGGATAGTTGTTCACTCTTAAGCTTTTAAGCACAGAGTGTGAATAGTTTTTAGAACAGAATTTAAAAATCCACAGGTTGTGTGGTTGAGGGGAAGTGGGAGGGGTCTCATACTTAGGACGTTCTTAGGTACAAATCTATACGGGTAGTTGCTAGGTGATAAGCTGTAAATGGGGCGTTTGCGGAGAGCTTTGAACTACTTTACCATAGTTGATTTCCTTCCGGGATTGGCATCCCCCAGAGTAGGTGAGTTGCACCGAACTGGGTTAACAATAAAATTCTGTTGTTTTATTATTGTGTGTCCAGGAGGACCAGTGTTGCAACATCGTGCACCACATTGGTCCCTCACGTGCCAGAATTTCAATTGGTATCAGAGAAGGCACCCTAGGTGATTGGGTGAGCTCCAGGGAAGATACTTTATGGCAAGATGCACAGAGAAGGAGGACTCATGAACATACCACGACTTCTGGACGGCTCAAACTTTGATTATTGGAAATCAAGGATGATTGCATTCCTAAAGTCCCTTGATAGCAGGACTTGGAAAGCAGTTCTCAACGAATGGGCGCACCCCAAGGTCAAAGATGCAAACAGAGCCGATACTCAGGAGCTGAAACCAGAAGAAGAATGGACAGCTGCAGAAGACACACTGGCACTGGGAAATTCAAAAGCATTAAATGCTTTATTCAATGGAGTTGACAAAAACATGTTCAGGCTAATCAAACAATGCACAACAGCCAAAGAAGCTTGGGAAATCCTCATCACAGACTCCAAATTCTAACCACCCAGTTTGAAAGTCTGAAGATGAAAGAAGAAGAAACAGTGCATGACTTTCACATGAGCATATTTGACTATGCAAACACCTTTGATTCTTTAGGTGAAAAAATACCTGAAGAAAAACTGGTAAGAAACTCCTCAGATCCTTACCACCCAGGTTTGACATGAAAGTCACTGCCATTGAAGAATTCAGAGAAATTAGAAGCATGAAACTGGATGAACTAGTAGGTTCCCTTCAAACCTTTGAACTCTCTATGAAAGACAGAACTGAAAAGAAGAACAAGAGCATTGCTTTTGTTTCCAATGCTGATGAAGAGTCAGAGAGTGACAAAGAAGCTGATGAAAGCATCTCAGATGCCCTAGTATTACTTAGAAGACAATTCAACAAAATACTAAGGAGGGCGAAGTCAAGGCCTAATGTGAAGCACATTCAGCCCGACATCAGCAGACAGGGCAGTACATCAAGGAAGTCAAGAACTGAACACAGATCCAATCAAGGCAAAGGAATTCAATGCCATGAGTGTGAAGGCTATGGACATATAAGGCCAGAATGTCCAACCTATCTAAAGAAGCAGAAGAAAGGTCTAAATGTCATATCCTAGTCTGAAGAAGAAGACTCTGATAGTGACGATGAAGGAACCAAATCAGTCAATGTCATGACTGGAAGATGCTTGTCAGAGTCAGATTCTGATGATGATGTCTCCTATAACAAACTTGCTGCAACCTACAAGGAGCTGTGCATCAAAAGTGGAGAACTTTGCAAGACAAATTAGGAGCAAAGGAAGACCATTGCCCAACTTGAAAAAGAAAAGCAAGTGCACCTGTCTACCATAGCTAATCTTGAGAAAGAAGCAAGCATGCTAAAATCCCAATTTGAAAGCGTGGACAAACAACTCAGATTGCTAAACAATGGCACCGACAGGTTAGATGGGATTATGGAAGCAAATAAACGGACCAAGCAAGGCAAAGGATTGGGCTATCATTCCCCAAAGAAACAAGCCTCTGGACCTGCCAAGAAATTTGCTCCAGTCAACCTTTGGTATGGAACCAGAAAGCAGGGTCAAATGTTTTCACATCCAGCACCCCACCAGAGAAGGTCTAGGAAGTGCCAACATCATGGACCACATCAGCGACCTCCAAGGTATGATTCATGGAGATGCCACTACTGTGGGAAGTATGGACACATAAAAGCCCAATGCTATAAGCTTCATGGGTATCCATACAAAGGAAGACAAGTCAGCCCAACTCCGAAAAAGGCTGACAACAAGAAGTTTTGGAAGACCAAATCCAATGTCGAAGTTAAAGCCCTTATTGCTCACACATCCTTCAAAGTCTCTTCAAAAGAAGATTGGTACTTTGATAGTGGATGTTCTAGACACATGACTGGTGAAAAGAAATACCTCAATGAAATAAATCCATACACCACCAGTTTTGTGACCTTTGGAGATGGAGCAAAAGGAGAAATCAAGGGGATTGCAAATCTAATAATCAACAAAGGATTACCAAAGCTCAATGATGTACTATTGGTAAAAGGACCGACTGCTAACTTGATAAGCATAAGTCAGTTATGTGACCAAGGGATGAAGGCGAACTTCACCAAGAGTGAATGTTTGATCACTAATGACAAAAATACAGTGATCATGAAGGGAGCAAGATCCAAGGATAATTGCTACCTATGGATTCTTCAGGAAACAGCACACTCATCTATCACTAATTTACTTAGCAAGGAGGATGAAGTAAGGCTGTGGCACCAAAAGCTTGGGCATTTGCACCTCAAAGGAATGAAGAGGATTATAGCTGAAGATGCCATAAGAGGAATACCCAAGCTCAGTATTGAAGAAGGAAGCATATGTGGAGAGTATCAAGTAGGGAAGCAGACCAAAATGTCGCACCCAAGGTTGGAACATCAGACCACAACCAAAGTACTTGAACTACTCTTTATGGACTTAAAGGTACCAAATGCGGTCCCAAATATTGACACATCAGGGCCCCCGATCGACAGCACTGAAGATCAAGAGACTCAAGAAGAAACTGACTCAGAAATAGAAGGTCAACCAGCCAAGAAAGTTCCATCTATCAGAGTTAAGAAGAATCATCCTAAAGAACTCATCATTGGAAATCCAGATCAAGGCATCACTACAAGGAGATCTAATGAGCTAGTGGCCAACTCATGTTTTGTATCCAAAATTGAACCAAAGAATGTGAAAGAAGCTCTCACAGATGAATTTTGGATCAATGCAATGCAAGAGGAGCTAAATGAGTTCAAGAGGAATGAAGTATGGGACTTAGTTCCTAGACCCAAAGGTGTAAATATCATTGGCACTAAGTGGGTTTACAAGAACAAGTCTGATGAGAAGGGAACTAACACCAGAAACAAAGCAAGACTAGTTGCTCAAGGTTATACTCAGATTGAAGGAGTAGACTTTGATGAAACATTTGCTCCAGTAGCACGCCTTGAGTCCATAAGGTTACTATTAAGAGTTGCTTGTATTCTGAGGTTCAAATTGTTCCAGATGGGTGTAAAGAGTGCCTTCCTAAATGGGTACCTTAAGGAAGAAGAATATGTGGAGCAGCCTAAAGGGTTTGTAGATCCCCACCTATCAAATCATGTATACAAACTAAAGAAGGCGCTTTATGGCCTAAAGCAAGATCCAAGGGCATGGTATGAAAGGTTGACAACATACCTGGTGAAGAATGGCTACAGGAAGGGAGAGACAGACAAAACCTTGTTTGTCAAAGAAGAAAAAGGAAGGCTCATGATTGCACAAATTTATGTGGACGATATTGTCTTTGGAGGGATGTCAGACACAATGGTTTGACATTTTGTCCATCAGACGCAGTCTGAATTTGAGATGAGCTTAGTAGGAGAGCTGACCTACTTCCTTGGGCTTCAAGTAAAAGCAAATGGAAGACACAATATTCATCTCTCTAAGCAAATATGCCAAAAATATTGTGAAGAAGTTTGGGATAGAGAATGCTAGTCACAAAAGGACTCCTGGAGCAACACACTTAAAACTCACCAAGGATGAGAAAGGTGTTGATGTAGATCAAAGTCAGTATAGAAGCATGATAGGAAGCCTTCTATATCTCACTACTAGTAGGCCAGACATTGCCTTTGCAGTTCGAGTATGTGCTAGATATCAAGCTGCACCAAAGATGAGCCACCTCACACAAGTCAAGAGAATTCTCAAGTATGTGAGTGGAACATGCAACTATGGCTTCATGTACTCCCATGGTGAAGACTCCAAGTTGGTTGGGTACTGTGATGCAGATTGGGCAGGAAGTGCAGATGATAGGAAGAGTACCTCAGGTGGATGTTTCTTTTTGGGGAATAACTTAATCTCCTGGTTCAGCAAGAAACAAAATAGTGTATCACTATCCACAGCTGAGGCAGAGTATATTGCAGCTGGTAGTAGTTGCTCTCAGATCCTATGGATGAAGCAGATGCTAAGTGAGTACAATGTGGGGCAAGATGTTATAACATTGTACTGCGATAACTTAAGTGCTATAAATATTTCCAGGAATCATATTCAGCATAGTAGGACAAAGCACATTGATATAAGGCATCACTTCATTAGGGATTTGGTGGAAGAAAATATTGTGACCTTGGAACATGTGACTACTGAAGGTCAAATTGTAGATATATTTACCAAGGCATTGGATGCAACACAATTTGAAAGGCTCAAGGGCAAACTTGGAATTTGCCTTTGTGAAGACTTGTAGCAACTATAGTTGGTGATGTGTGCAACAATTCCATTTTCCCTCCATTTATTGTTGCACGCAAATTCAAACCCACCATCATTACCTCCACTCCCCAAAACACGCCACCTACCAAATCTCTCCATTAACTCTCCAAAACCTTTCACCTCCAATACATCCCCCGTCAGCCAACAACCTTCGCCTATAAATACCCATCATCCCCCATTCATCAAACCTTTTCAGAAACCTCTCACCTTCGCAAAACCTCTTCACAAAAACCTCACTCTTTTCTCAACCCTTCACCTTCGAACCCACACCATCACCATGACCAACTCCACTGAAGTTACTCCAAGCAAAAGCCAAGCATCCAATTCACCTTCTGTATCGAAAAACCCTAACATACAGAATGATACAAACGAGCAAAGCTCCGTCATGATGGAAGTTGAGAATCAACCACTCGACACTGTTCATCCATCAGAAGAAAAGGTGAAGAAATCCAAGAAGAAAAAGAGATCGTCAAAGAAGGAAGGTAAATCCTCTGGTTCGATTAAACGGTCCAAGAAAGAGAAGAAGAAATCGAAGATCTCTAGATCAAGAACTATCCATACAATGACCAGTTTGTACATCGATCCACTTGAAGATGAACATGCAAGACCTGATGTCGAGACTTCGGAGAAAATGGAAGTTGATGACACTGAACAGGTGGAAAACGAAGTTGAAAAGTCAACTCATAAGGAAGAAGGGTCTGACAAGGTCAATGAAGAGTCAAACCCCAAGGACTCTGAAGACTCACCAAAAGAGAGTGAGAATGCTGATCCTGAGAAGGTTGTGGACCAAGTGCTTGAAGATCTGAACAAACAAGCAACTGGGTCAGATGTGGAACCGAATGTTGGCACATTGGTTCCGGAAGAAGGACAGGTACAGGACATTGTTCTAGATTCACCAGAGAACACCACTGCGTCTGGTGATAAGCAATTGACTGTTGATGAAGGCTCCAAGGGTGACACTCATTCTGAAAAGAGTGAAGAACCTGAGGAAATTGAAGAAGGAGAGAAGAATGCTGAAGACAAGGATATGGAAACAAGTCCTGACCTTGTGGTTGTGGAGACCTATACAGAGAATCCACCATCTGAGAAGACTGCTACTCAGAGTATTGCAAGAAGAACAAGGAGTGCTAGGGCTGTGGTGACTACAAACACAGCAGAGACTCCTGTGAAGAAGACTGTGAAGAAACCAGCAAGTTATCTACCAACCAGGCCAAAGAGTACACCTCCAAAGAAGCCTGCTCTCAAAAGAAAGGCTCCCCCATCTGAGTCTGATTCTGATTATGATGTGGAGCACAATGTCACTGACATTGGTGACTCAGAAGAAGAAGCAAGTCCCAAGGCGAGACAGAATGCGCTTACACTTGCAGCCTCTGGAAGGAAGAAGTTCAAGGGCAAGAAGATTCCTCAGAATATTGGTGAAGCACCAATGGATAACATATCTTTTCACTCTGTTACTGGTGTGCAAAGATGGCCTTATGTCTACAACAGAAGGCTAGGGCTTGAGAGAGAGAGCTAAGCAAGGATGCCTTGAAGAACAGGGATGTGATGAACCTGATCAAGAAGGCTGGATTAAGGAGGACTGTGTCTGAGTTTGGAGACTGTTTTGAGAAGTCGGTGAAGGAATTTTTAGCAAATATTCCTGAAGATTGTGATGACCCTATGAGCAGGGAATATCAAAAGGTGTATGTCCGAGGCAAGTGTGTGAATTTCTCCCCCACTGTGATCAACAAGTACCTTGGCAGAAGTGAAGACCCTCAACCAGAGCTGGAGGTGTCTAATAATGAAGTGTGCAAGGCCATCACTGGAAATCAAGTAAAGGTTTGGCCTAGGAAAGGGAAGTTGTCTGCAACAAAATTGACACCCAAGTACGCCATCCTCAACAGAATTGGAGCTGCAAATTGGGTACCCACTTCCCACACTTCTGATGTGGCTACAGGTTTGGCTAGGTTTATTTATGTCATTGGTAATGGATTAAACTATGACTTTAGAACCTATACTTTTGAAAAGATTATGAAGGAAGCCAAGACCTTTTCCTAGTTTGATATGTGGTATAATTATGACCCAACACCCTGAAGTCATCAGAGATGACATTGCCTACAAGAGGAACTTTCCTCTCATCATCACTGCAAAGATGCTGGAGGGGTTGAATGTGGTAGCTGATGTTGGGACATCCAGGACTACTGTTGAGACAGGGAAGATGACTAGGAACCATATGATTGCCCAACTGAAGGAGAACAGGTCCAAGGTAGATGCTGTGATTAAGGCACTAGAACATGAGGAAAGCCAAGCTGAGGAGGAGTTTGAGGCTGATATGAATGCTGGCAATGATGAAGACACTGATCAGGAAGAAGGGAATGACATTGATGCAGTGGTGGAAACTAACATTGAAGGCTTTTGAAGACTCCCTGGATTTTTACAGACCGTTTTTAGGTATTTTTTGGGCTACGCCCTGGATTTGATGCACTATTTGTGCTATGGTCTGTAATATGCACTCTGCTATATTTACTGCTATTATCTGGTTTTCTACTATGCAGGATTTTTGACTTTATTTGTCAAAATTTTATGGCTAAAAAGGGGGAGTAACATCCTAGCTTTTTCGGTCTGAGGTGGGCAAACATGTGTTGCACATTGCCACCTGCAGTAGCATAGATAATATGTCCTTGAAACATGACATATGAAAGCAGCTCTGATCAGCTCTGAAACCACATGAAGACCAATATTACTCTGATTAGGCAAATAGGAGTAGTATATGTATGTGTGGTTGTTTATATACCTAAAGTATCTGATCTGATATTTAGGGGGAGTGGGATATATATATATGCATGGAGAGGGCAACAATACAGGGGGAGTAGAATATATATATATATATATATATATGAAGATGTTGTGTATGCATGTGAGAATTTATTTTTCTCAAATGAAGATGCATACTGAATGTGAAGTCAAATGTCACCACATCGTGCAATGTGACTTTGAACTTCACTAGAGAATTTATTTTTCTCAACAGTGAAAGGAATTTATTTTTCCTTGATTGATCTCTGAGAGAACTTATGTTCTCAGACTGAGGAAGTTTATTTCTTCCTAAGAGATTGATTTGTGAGAGTTTATTTCTCTCAAGTGTGTGTGAGGCCAAGAATACAAGAATCCGTTGCAGGCCTCTGATGAGTTTATCTTCCCAGAACAAGTGGCTAGGCGCTAGATTATTTTAGCCCAAAAATTTGCCAAAGGGGGAGATTGTTGAGTTTTGAAGATTGGCTTCATTTTTGGTAAAATAAGCCTGAGGCCAAATGTTGGTTCCAATGCAGTAACATTGAGAACCACGGCCTGATAACGCGCCTTATCCTTATCTTGATCTAGCGCGCGGATATGTTTGAAGGATTCAAGAAACAAACTTGCGCTTCCTTATTCAACAAGGAACAAGTTTGTTAGCTGAAGATTGAAGATCTACAGCTGGAGTTTTAAAAGGATAAAAACAAATCAAATATTATTTGTTTGGAAAAAGATAAAAACAAATCAATATTATTTTTTTGCGCTTCCTTATTCAACAAGGAACAAGTTTGTTAGCTGAAGATTGAAGATCTACTGCTGGAGTTTAAAAGGATAAAAACAAATCAAATATTATTGGTTTGGTAAAAGATAAAAACAAATCAATATTATTTGGTTGGTAAAAGATAAAAACAAATTGATATTATTTGTTTGTTAAAGGATAAAAACAAATCAATATTATTTATTTGGTCAAAGAGGATCGTTGATCTAAAGCGGAAGATTTAAAAGGATAAAACAAACAAATATTAATTGTTTGTGTAACAAATTATCTTTTTGTGCAAACGAATTTAAATCAAAAGATTAGTTTGCAACAAACGATCCTATTCTTCATGAAGCCAAGGAGATTCAAGACTCTATATAAAGAAGCAAGCTTCATTCGTTGAAGAGCACCTGAAACCATTGAAGATACAAACGCTATAGAGCGATTGAGAAGTTTTAGGCCTAGGATTTAGTGTGATCCTAGTTATTCTTTTGAGTATCACGATTGATACTTGATTAAGGATAGTTGTTCACTCTTAAGCTTTTAAGCACAAAGTGTGAATAGTTTTTAGAACAGAATTTAAAAATCCACAGGTTGTGTGGTTGAGGGGAAGTTAAAGGGGTCTCATACTTAGGACTTTCTTAGGTAGAAATCTATACGGGTAGTTGCTAGGTGATAAGCTGTAAACGGGGCGTTTGCGGAGAGCTTTGGACTACTTTACAATAGTGGATTTCCTTCCTGGAATTGTATCCCCCAGAGTAGGTGAGTTGCACCGAACTGGGTTAACAATAACTTGTGTTATTTAAAATTCTGTTGTTTTATTATTGTGTGTCCAGGAGGACCAGTGTTGCAACATCGTGCACCACATTGGTCCCTCACGTGCCAGAATTTCAGCACCACTACCCATTGAAGATTTTTTAAACCTTAATTGGTGGAAACAAAAGATTTTTGGTGATTCAGAAGAAGGAGAAGAAAGCATGAACAAAGAAACCACCTCTGTGCAAGAAGAGATCACAACCAGTGCTAACAACGATGACTCCTTGTGGACAATTGATAACAGCAACGAACATGATCAACAACTCAAAGCTGACTCTTTGATTCAACAGTATGAATTGTTCATCATGGAAGAAGATGAAGACATTGAGTCTATGTTTATAAGAGAGAAAAAGGTCATTTATGTCAAGGAAGGAAGGTATTTATCTGAAGTAGTTCATGAAAATTCAGATGATGAATACCGTAAAATATCTAATAGAAAGTGTCAAAGATGGAAGATATCAAAGAGCAAGGGAAAAGCTGTAAAAAGTCAAAGCTCTACATGGGAAGAGCTAAATAAATTTTCCAATGAAGAATCTGAAGAAGAAGAAGAAGAAATCTATGCACTAATGGCAAATGAAGACCATTATGATTCTGGAGATGAGTCAGAACTAGAGTCAGAAGAACTTGGACAGGTAATGAACTATTTATCCATAAATCAACTTCGTGGAGTATGTGTTAGAATTTTGTCCAAACTTTTTACAACTTCACATAAGTATAAGAAATTGAAAGATGATTTTAATCAGCTCAGCGAACAATCAAAAAGGTTTGTGCTGAGTGCAATGAATCCCACAAAGTACATGAAAATGTCTCTAAAAGGATTGATAACAGGAACACTGAGCAAAGAAAAACATCTTTCAAGTTTCCTCATCTTTATTCTAACTTCACGCCTGAAAGAACCAATTTAATTGCAATACCTTCTGAGATAAACCGTGATTCCATAGGTTTAGGTTGGAAAGAGTCAGATTCTATGTTTGAAAACATAACGAATCTGAAACTTTCAGGACATTTAACTTCTTGGGTTATGGAACATAATTGTCTTAGAAATGAGACTCAACTCTATTGTAAGTCTAGTGCTTGCCATAAGAATTTGAAATCTCACAGGTTACACAAGAGGCAGAAGGTTCTGAAACTAACCCAAGAGGACCCATCAGAAAATGGGTACCAAAAGATAAGATTGTATTTATTTCAGGACATCCATTGAGAGATAAGGAAATTCCCAGCTCATGAAGGCATATAATGTGTAAAGGACAAAGAGCTGTCATCTTAAAAGAATACATTGACTATGAAGAATCTATATATAATATAGGAGATGATGAAGAGCTTGAAGACGAGTCAGAACCTGAAGAAAAAAATTTCTATAGAGAATCTCTGTAAAAGTGACTCAAGAGATGATGAGTGTATGCCTTACTATACTCATGAAGATTGTGACACATCATGGTGGGATGATGATCTCAATCATGACTAGTAGGGATGCTCGGGAAAGAGGACACAACAATTCAGAATCTCTACAATCTAAAAATCTTCATTGAAATCTGAATGGCAGAAGATAAAGAGGCCAGTAAGCATTGGACTAATCTCAAAAATGCCTCAGTGTCCTCACATCTAATCATCAAGGTAAGTATAACTCGTTTCCTTGCCAAATAGGGTCAAAACATACTGGTGAAACAATAAACTAGCTAACAGAAGCCATCTTGAAAAACCCAGACTCTGATAGATATCTTGAAAAACCCAAGACATTGCTGCCTCTAAAATAATCAAACTCTAAGACGGTTTGTATTCTAGTTATCAGTAGTTCTAACACGAAAGAGGAAACATTTTCAGATATTTTTACTTTTTACAGTTGACCTCTTGCGTGTCAGTTACTAAGTTTATCATTCATCACGTGTATTGAAGCTAATTGGGTAAAAACTGCAGTTTATCAAGAAACATGTGAACTCCAATGGTTAAAAATTAGTTTTCCCTCTCCTTTTATTAAACTTTTCAATCGTTTTTTTAAACAGTTACATCATTCTCAATCATTTTTTTTACTTTCCCTTTTCACAAACCCTCAAAACCTTCAAAAGTCAATCTTCTCATCTCAATCAAGTTCAATTCAATCAACCTTGATCATCTATAAGAAATGGCATCATCTTCATCAAGTCATTCAAAGAAGTTAACATCTATCGCCGTTTTTGAACGAATAGCCAAAGGGTTTCAAAATACTGTTCAGTTCAACGACGAAAAGATGGAAATTCGTCAAGAACAAGTTGTTGACTCCAAGGGACTTAAAGCTAATGGTCAAGATTGGGGTCAAAATTACCTACGCACATTGGAAATGAGAAGGTATTTTGATTTACTAAATGGTCCAATTTACCCTAATCTTATTAAACACTTCTGGATAAGAGCTTCTGTATACGATTGGGAAGCAGCTAAAAGGGAAGAAAAGTTGATGATTTCAAGAAATCCAAATCTGAGAGGTCAACCAATAAGTGAAATGGGTCTGAAAGAATTCACGTCCACAGAAATAAGATCAAACATCGCTTGATTCGATGTTACAATCTCAATAGATCATATTGCTCAACTATGTGGGTTACGTCAAACTGGGAAAAGATTGCGGGAATTTCACGAAAATATGGAGTACAAAAAGAGCTTAAAAAATCTAATGGTCAATCAAGATGGAGATAAACTGAACTCAATTGGAAGAACTCATCTTGAAATCTTTCATGCAGCCATTGTACCAATAAAGAAAGTGTCTGAAAGGCTATCTTGGGAACATCAAATGTTTATGTACTTTGCCATGAGGAACAAGTCATTCAATGTGGTTGATTTTCTGTTTGATGACATCTGTAAGAATATTGTAGAAAGTCTGACAGAAAGAAATTCTACTATAAGACATCCAAGACTACTCTCCGAACTGATCTATCAATCTGACATTGTAGAATGCTAAGTAAAACCATTCCTTCATTGGTTCAGATTGTCTATCCTCCATCGAAGTTAAGTCTGGGATTTCTTGAGAGATGTGATTTCATCAAAATTAGAAATAGATCTGTCATATTTGTTACTCTTACAGAAGAAGATCCAAAGTATTTAAGAGATTTCCCTTAGGTACATAAGAAGATGATTGAGACTATCTTCTTAAAGTTCACAAACATTAAAGGTTGAAGAAGAAGTATCTGTGAAACTTTCAAAGATAAGACAGAGGGAAATACTTCAGATAATCAACATGAGGCTAAGAAATTGAAGGCAACTAAGGATAAGATAGTAAATCCTCAAAAGAAGAACAAGCCAAATGAGGATACAGAAGTTAAGCGACAATAAAATGAAGAGATCAATGCTACTGATGAAGAAGAAATGCATCAAGAGGACAAACAATCTAAAGGAAAGGTAACCACTGCTTCTGATAGTACTAAATGTTCTAAATCAAATGTTTTTCATTCTTCAACTCTAATTTCTCCAACATTCACCTCATCAAAATCCTTTGATCATATCACACCCAGTGCTGAGAACATTGCTCAAATGATGTTCTCAGAATCAAATGCCTCTAGAAACCTAAACTTTTTAGATGAAATCTCTAACAATCCACAAATCCAAAATTCATCTCAACACCAAGAACACTCTGTTTGAACAAAATGAGTTTTTAGTTATAAAACACCCTAAATTTTGATGATAACAATGTATTAAATGGACAATTGGTATTACTAATGAATGATCTAGTGTGCAGGAACAAAGTAAAAATCTTATTCACTCAGATCATCATTTGAGCCTCTGAAGGACACAGTCTGAATCGTTTAGACTCTGAGAAGCAAGAAGCTTCAGAGCCTCTGAAGATGTCCTCAGATGCCAAAGAGAGAAACACAGTCTGAAGCTTGCGTACAACATTTAGAAGATCAATGAAATGTTATTACCAGATTCTGAATGACACTCTCTGAAGAAAGACAGCTCATAGCTAATGGAATAGTACAACGGTCTTATCAGCAAAAAGAAGATTGTACTACCAACGGTCCTTTCTCAACGTCTTTATACTTAGAGTATAAATAGAAGACTACTGGAAGATTATCAAACTCAGAGAAAGACTTAAATTGAATTCAAGCTGTGAACTGTTTTCATTCTTTCTTGTGTAACTTTCTAAGTCAAATATCTTTTGATATTGTAGGCTCTGAACTGAGTGTTTAGAGAGTCTAGCTTAGAACTTTCAGTCCTACTTAATCTGTGTATTAAGTTAGTTTGGGAAGTCTCGTCTTGTGTGACTTGAGCAAGGAAGTCTCTTGTCTTGTGTGACTTGAGCAAGGAAGTCTCTTTGTCTTGTGTGACCTAGAGCAAAGAAGTCTCTTGCTTGTGTGCTCGAGCATTAGGATTGTAATCTTTGTCATTATAGTGAAATCCCTTGGAAGTGCAAGGGGACTGGACTAGTCTCGTTTTGTGAGAGGAACCGGTATAAAATTCTATGTGTGCACTCTTCTGTCTCTCTCTCTCATTGTCTTATTTGTGTTTTGCGTTTCGACTAGCTTCTTTCATCCGCTGCGTTACAATCTGTTTACTATAAAAGAATTATTTTTCAAAACACAATTCAACCCCCCTTCTTGTGTTTTTCACCTTCAATTGGTATCAAGAGCTCCGGTTCTGTTTTTTAATCACTTCACAGTGAGACAGTAAAAGATCTTTGAAAAACACTGTATGTCTGGGGAATCCACACCTACACCTACACCTACACCTACTGTTACAGATCTTTCTCAAGTTCAATACAACTACGACAACATGACTTCTACATCTTCAGCGTCTAATCATGATTCCAGCAATAAAAAGGTTCCAGTTTTTAGTGGTGATGCTCTAAGATTTGAATGGTGGAAAGATAGCATTTACCACTACGTCAATGGAATTGATGATGAACTTTGGGACCTGATAGAAGAAGGAGTACCTATTGATGGAATAGGTCCTGATGGAAAGATTACGTTAGCTCAGAAGAAAGCATTGTTTGTTGAGAACAAGAAGATATTTTCCAAACATAACAAAGTCAAACAAATCATGATGTCAGCCATATCTCATGATGAATATACCAAAATAATGGATAGATCTACAACATAAGCTATGTATGACTCTCTCTGCTCAAACTATGATGGTAATAGGCAAGTTCAGAATGCCAAAGCAAGACTACTGGTTCAGTAGTATGAGCTTTTTACCATGAAACCTGAGGAAGACATTGAGACTATGTTTTCTAGATTTCAGACTCTGGTGTCTAATCTCAGGATTCTGAAGAAAAGCTATACAACCTCTGATCATGTGTGGAAGATCCTGAACAGCTTGACTGACAAATGGAGACCTAAGGTCACAATTATTGAAGAAGCTAAGGATCTTGAGAAAATCACTCTTGAATCACTCATCAGCAATCTCAAGAGCCATGAGATGGTATTAAATGTTGATGCAGTGAAGAAGAAGGAAAGGTCAGTGGCTTTAACATCAACCAATAAATCTTCTAAAGCATCCAAGGCTAAAACTCTGGAGGTTGAGGAGGATTCTTCTTCAGATGATCAAGAAGATGAACAGGATGAGGAATTTGCCATGTTCACCAGAAACTTTCAAAAATGGGCAAGAATGAGCAAGAGTCACAAAGGAAATAGCTCAAGGAATACTTCCAGTAGATAAGAGAAGAACTGCTTCAAGTGTAACAAACCATGACACTTCATTGCTGAGTGTCCTGAAGCATCATCAAAGGACAAAAACAAGAAGATCAGTAGCAAGAGAGAGAGCTACAAGAAGAGATTCCAGAAGAGCTTAATGGCAACATTTGAGAACCTGGAAACATCCTCAGACAGTGATGATGAAGAAGCAAATGTGGCTCTGATGGCTACAGCTGATGGAGACTCTGAAGAATCAGACTCTGAGTGATCAGACTCTGAAGGATCAGACTCTGATGAATCTGAACAAGTATTTTAAAATTATTCTAAAGAACAACTTTTAACCTATCTTGGTATGTCTCTAAGCAAGTTTGCTGAATCATCCTCTAAACTAAAACTTTTAAAAACACAGAAGGATGAGTTAGGAAAGAAAGCTGAACATTTTCAAGCTCTATATAAAAATTCTTTAATCAAAATTGAAGAACTTGAAAATGGGTGCACGAGATGTAACAAACCTACTGATGAGCATGAGGTTGCTCTTCAGGAGTTTGTTCATCAGAATGTCAACAAAAGTAAGATGGCGTCAATGATTTATAATGTTTGCAAAAATGTAGGTGAAGGAATTGGGTACTCATATGGTAAATCATATGGGAAACAAAAATCTTATATTTGTTTGAATAATACTCCTGATAATCTTTATTCAACCTTTGTGACTGCGAAAAGCAAAGGCAAAGCTGTGGTTGTTTCAGACTCTGAGGGTATCTCTGGAATCTGCAAAACAAGCTCTGAAGTCACTTCAGAGGTTGTTTCTCAGAACCCCAAAGAAAGCAACTCTGGACCTAAGCATTCAGAACCTGGGACTGTCAAGTCTAAGACTCTGAAAACTTTGGGACTCAGAAGCTCATCCAATCAGACTCTAAAACAAACTAAGCTGATGATAAATAATCAACATAAGACTCTGGTAAGCAAAACTGATCCTAGATTAGAAGAGTAACCTAAGTTCTATAGTGATTATCAATCAAAGCCAAAATTTCAAAATCATTGGACTAAGAAGGTCAATTTTCAAAGACCTAACTTTCAAAAGAAATTTTTTAGAAGTCCACAAAGCTTTTCACAGAGGCAAGAAAGAAGTAAAGATTATAGAACTAACCAAACTGGACCCATAAAGCAATGGGTACCAAAATGTAAAATTGTCTACCATTCAGATTTTCATTGTAGGAGAAACCATTTCAAATCAGATGAATGGAGGCTAGTGATCAGTTGTGGAAGGAAAGCCTATGTTCCCAAACATTACTTTACTTCCAAAGCTGCTGAAGTGGACAAAGCTAATGAATATTGGAGAGAACTTCACAATGAATGTAAAGGGTATTATTACAATGATTAACCTTGTTTATTCTACAGCAATCCAGACTGAAAGAAAATGGAAATCAATCATGGTATATGGATAGTGGATGTTCAAGGCACATGACTGGTAATAAGAAAATGTTCACATCTTTAAACCTTGAAGATGGTGGAACAGTTGGCTTTGGAGGTAACCAGAAAGGCAAGATCAAAGGTACAAGTATTGTAGGTAACTCCTCCCTTTTAGTTAAGAATGTATGGTTTGTAGATGGACTCAAACACAACCTATGTAGCATTAGTCGATTTTGTGACAATGGGTTTATGGTTAATTTTGATAAGGGATAATGTACTGTAATTAGAGAATCTGACAAGTCCATAGTGTTCAAAGGTAAGAGAGTAGGCAATGTGTTTAAAATAAACCTTTCTGATTTGGCAGACCAAGAGGTCAAATGCTTGCTAACTCTGAGTGAAGAGAAGTGGGTATGACATAAAAGGTTAGGTCATGCTAACTGGAGGTTAATCTCTAAGCTTAGCAAACTTGACCTTGTCAGAGGCCTACCTAAGCTTCACTATCACTCAGATGCTCTTTGTGGGTCCTGCCAAAAAGGAAAGAGTGTGAAAACTTCTTTTAAACCTAAACATGGTGTTTCTACCTCTACGCCCTTAGAGCTGCTTCACATTGATTTGTCTGGTCCTGTGAGCACAGCCTCAATCAATGGGAAGAAATATGGACTAGTCATTGTTGATGATTACAGTATATGGACTTGGGTTAAATTTCTCAAAAATAAGGATGACGCATATGATGTCTTTAGTAGTTTTTGCACACAGATACAAAAAGAAAAAGGTTTACACATTTTAAAAGTTAGAAGTGATCATGGTGGTGAATTTGAAAATGAAATGTTTGAAAATTTTTGTGAAAAATATGGCATCTTACATGAGTTCTCTTCTCCTAGAACTCCACAGCAAAATGGAGTTGTAGAGAGAAAGAATAGAACTCTGCAAGAAATGGCCAAAACCATGATGCATGCGACTAACATTGCCAAGTATCTGGGCAGAGGCTATAAACACAGCATGTAATGTTCAAAATAGAATCTATGTTAGACCTATTTTGAATAAAACAGCATATGAACTATTTAAGGGAAAGAAACCCAGTGTATCCTGTTGGTGTTTTGTATGTTGGCCTCATTTTGCAAAAACAAGTTCAAGCAAGATGTTGGACCAGATGCCGTAGCATGTGGGTACAACATCTGTCATGCCGGTAATTAATGTTCTATATTGCGCGCCATATCTTTGAAGATTCTCTGAAGCAATATTTTCGCCTTACTTGCTTATCAAGATGCACGTTTTAAACAAGGGATTATAAGGCGGCTGCACCAAGAAATACTTTCCAGAAGATGCTACGCCATTTATGGAAACATGTGTGCTGGACTTTGCAAAAGGACAGCTGAAGATTAAAGCCCAAGATGAAGACCTAGCCCATGCTAACTCAGGTCATATAAATATGTGAAGACTAAAACCTAAATGGTTACTGAAGCCGTATTCGAAGAATATAGTTTTAGGGTTTGAGTCTTGTTTATTGTAAGCCTTTCTTGTGGATTCTATAACACAAGCTTAGGCTTGTTTGGTTTGTATTTCGTGTAACTTCTCCCAAGCTTTTAAGCACGGAGATTGTTTGTTTGTTTGGTTAGTGAAACCGCACTATTTGTAGTACTGTCATAATCACGAGGTTCGTGATAGAAAGGAAGTGAGACGGGGTCTCAAACTTAGGAGTTCCTAGGTTGAGTTAGCACGGGTAGAGTCTAGGTGATAAGTCGTAAACATGTATGTTTGCTGTGGGCTTAAAACTAGATCTATTATAGTGGATTCCTTCCTGGCTTGGTAGCCCCCAGAGTAGGTCGTTGTGAACGCCGAACTGGGTTAACAATTCTCTGTGTTATTTACTTCATTGTCTGTTGTTTTTACTTGTTGATTATAATCTACTGTGGACATATGCTAGAGCATTTGTCTTAGCATTAAAACTGGTTACGTACGACAATTGCTATAGCTTTTGTCTTAACATCTGTCCTCAGTAGGTGCCAGAATTTCAATTGGCATCAGAGCAGGCACCCTGTTCTGCGAGGGTGAGGACCAGGGAAGTTACTTTCTGGCATAATGAACAAGGATGGTGGTTATGTCAACAGACCTCCACTTCTGGATGGATCAAACTATGATTACTGGAAAGCCAAAATGGTGGCGTTTATCAAATCACTTGATAGCAAATCTTGGAAGGCTATCCTAACGGCATGAGAACCTCCAGTGATACGAGACAAAGATGGTAAAACTACAGGTGAACTAAAACCAGAAGCGGAGTGGGCCAAGGAAGAGGATGAGCTTGCACATGGAAACTCCAAGGCGCTAAATGCTTTATTCAATGCTGTGGATAATAACATTTTCAGGATGATCAAACAGTGCTCAGTGGCTAAGGAAGCATGGGATATTCTAATGACTACACATGAAGGCACTGCCAAGGTGAAGAATTCAAGGCTACAGCTTCTGACCGTAAAGTTTGAGAATCTAATGATGGGTGAAGATCAATCTGTTCATGACTTTCACATGACCATTCTAGACTTTGCAAACAACTTTGATGCTCTAGGTGAAAAGCTAAGCGAGGAAAGAATGGTAAGAAAAATGCTTAGATCTCTTCCTAAGATGTTTGATATGAAAGTCACTACCATAGAAGAAGTACATGATATAGGAGTGATGAAGCTTGAAAATTTGGTGGGTTCATTACTAACCTATGAGCTGGCTGCTAAAGAGAAAACCGAGAAGAGGAAGAAGAGTATAGCTCTTGTTACCAACACCACTGAAAGTGAGGAAGTAGAAAATAGTTTTGAAACTGATGAAAATTTATCTGAAACTATAGCACATCTAGGCAGGCAGTTCAACAGAATACTGAAGAAGATGGTTGGAAGAGGCAGGACAAATGTTAAAGGCAATTTTTCTGATAATAATAGAAAGTTTAATGGTGTAAGAAAATACAAACCTGAAGAAAAGGCCAGTACTGGAAAAGGTGTCCTATGCCATGAATGTGAAGGCCATGGACATATTAGAGCTGAATGTCCAACATTCCTGAAGAAACAGAAGAAGGGTATGGCTGTTACTTGGTCTGATGAAGATGACTCTGAAGATGATGACTACTCTGAGTCTGCAAATCACATTACCGCACTTACTGGAATTATTGAATCAGAATCAGATGATGAAGAATTGACCTTTGATGAGCTAGCTGCGTCTTATAAAGCACTGAGTCAGAAGAGTGAGAAGGTGTGTCAGCAGCAACAATACACTATAAGTAAATTGCAGGCTGAGAAGCTGAAGCATCAGACTGAAATCTCTCAACTCACAAAGCAGTTACAATCTGAGAAGGCAAAGCATCTGTCTGAGGCTTCTGCTCTTAGAGATGAGGTAAGCACATTGAACTATCAGCTGACTAGTTTAAATAAACAGCTTAGATTGCTAAATAATGGAACTGAAAGATTAGATATACTGGTTGAGGGTCAAGTTGCTGGAAAACCTAAGGGTATTGGAGTAGAATACAATTATCCCAAACAGAAAAATGCTACTTCCACTAGTACATTTGTTCCCGCTAAAGACACTTATGATCCTACTGAAACCAGACATATGCCACAGCATGTTCAACAACGTCTGTCTACCAAAATCATTCCTAAACCTAAGGGATGGATCTGTCATTACTGTGGTAGAAGAGGTCACATCAGACCTTTTTGTTTTAGATTGTATGGGTTTCCAAGATGGTATAATAATCCCAGGTATGAATCTGATTCAAGCCATACAAAGAAAGAATGGAAACCAAAAGCAAATGATGTTGCTCACATAGCTCATACATCTCTGAGAGTTTCATCCAGAAATGATTGGTACTTTGATAGTGGTTGCTCAAGACATATGACTGGCGTTGAAAGTTACCTAACCAATGTTAAAGCTTACGCTACTAGTTATGTTACTTTTGGTGATGGGGCCAAAGGTCAGATCAAAGGAATTGGAAGCCTCATTGCAAATGGGTTGCCTAAGCTTGAGAATGTTCTTTTAGTGGAAGGATTGACTGCAAATCTCATAAGCATCAGTCAATTGTGTGATCAAGGAATGAAGGTGAACTTCACGAAGTCTGAATGCATCGTCTCTACTGAAGATGGTGAATCTGTTATGAAGGGAGTCAGGTCTAAAGATAACTGTTATTTGTGAATTTCTGAAGAAAGTGCTCAAATTTCCTCCTGTCTCATCACTAGAGAAGATGAAGTCAAGTTATGGCATCAAAAGATGGGTCATCTTAATCTAAGGAGTATGAAAAAGATCATAGCTGAAGATGCAGTAAAAGGAGTACCTAAACTGAAGATAGAAGAAGGAAGCATATGTGGTGAATGTCAAATTGGGAAGCAGACAAAGATGCCACACCCGAAGCTACAGCATCTGACTACATCAAAGGTGCTTGAATTACTTCATATGGACTTGATGGGGCCTATGCAGGTTGAAAGTTTAGGAGGAAAGAGATATGCGTTTGTTGTTGTAGATGACTACTCAAGATTCACTTGGATCAACTTCCTCAGAGAAAAGTCAGACACCTTTAGTTCTTTCAAAGACTTGTGTAAACAACTTCAAAGAGAAAAAGATAGTGTCATTGTCAGAATAAGGAGTGACCATGGTAGAGAGTTTGAAAACTCAAGATTCTCTGAGTTCTGTGCTGCTGAAGGAATAGGACATGAATTCTCTTCACCTATTACACCTCAACAAAATGGTGTAGTTGAAAGAAAGAACAGAACTATACAAGAATGTGCTCGTGTCATGTTACACTCAAAGAAACTACCTCAACATTTTTGGGCTGAAGCTATGAATACAGCATGTTACATTCTCAATCGTGTCACCTTGAGAGCTGGAACCACTAAAACTTTATATGAATTGTGGAAAGGTAGAAGACCTACTATTAAGTATTTTCATGTATTTGGGAGTAAGTGTTACATTTTGATAGATAGAGAACAAAGGAGGAAGATGGATCCAAAGAGTGATGAAGGTATATTCTTGGGATACTCAACTAACAGTAGAGCCTACAGAGTGTATAACTCCAGAACTCAAGTGATGATGGAATCAATGAATGTTGTGATAGATGATGTACCATCTGATGTTAAGACAGATGAAAGTCCAGATGCTGAAGCATTTGAATTCCAGCCTGAAGAAACTGCTAGTATATAGGAGTTTGAGGTAACGTCTGATAGTCCTACCACTGATGATACTACTATTCCAGTTAGTAAAGGACCATCTATCAGAGTCCAGAAGAATCATCCCAAGGACCAGATCATAGGCAATCCAGATGAAGGTATCACCACAAGAAGAAATCAAGATATAATCTCTAACTCTTGCTTTGTGTCAAAAATAGAACCAAAGAATGTCAAAGAGGCTCTCACGGACAATTATTGGATCACTGCCATGCAAGAAGAGTTGAACCAGTTTGAAAGAAGTGAGGTTTGGGATCTAGTTCCTAGACCAAAAGGGTTGAATGTAATAGGCACTAAATGGGTTTATAAAAATAAATCTGATGAAAATGGAACTATTACAAGGAACAAGGCAAGGCTTGTGGCACAGGGATACACTCAAGTGGAAGGATTAGACTTTGATGAGATTTTTGCCCCAGTTGCTAGATTAGAGTCTATACGGCTGTTGCTTGGTGTTGCATGCATTCTGAAATTTAAACTTTTCCAAATGGATGTTAAGAGTGCCTTTCTCAATGGGTACTTAAATGAAGAGGTGTATGTGGAACAACCAAAAGGTTTTGTGAATCCAGATCTTCCTGATCATGTCTACAAATTGAAGAAGGCTTTATATGGGTTGAAACAAGCTCCCAGGGCTTGGTATGAGAGATTGACTGAATTTCTTGTCAATCATGGATACAGGAAAGGAGGACATGATAAAACTCTGTTTGTAAAAGAAGAACATGGTAAACTAATGATAGCACAAATTTATGTTGATGACATAGTGTTTGGCGGGATGTCAAGTCAGATGGTGGAGCATTTTATCAAACAGATGCAGTCAGAGTTTGAGATGAGTTTAGTTGGGGAATTAACATTTTTTCTTGGACTACAAGTGAAGCAAATGAATGAGACAATATTTATCTCTCAAAGTAAGTATGCAAAAAATATTGTCAAGAAGTTTGGAATGGATACTGCTACTCACAAAAGGACTCCAGCACCTACTCATTTGAAGTTGACAAAAGATGAGAAGGGTGTGAGTGTTGATCAAAGTCTCTATAGAAGCATGATAGGGAGTCTCTTATACCTTACAGCTAGTAGACCTGATATTAGCTTTGCAGTGGGTGTATGTGCAAGATACCAAGCTGATCCTAAGATGAGTCACTTAACACAAGTGAAACGAATCCTCAAGTATGTTAATGGCACATGTGACTATGGCATGACGTACTCACATAGTGACAACTCTCAACTCATTGGATTTTGTGATGCAGATTGGGCTGGCAGTGCTGATGACAGAAAGAGCACTTCTGGTGGTTGTTTCTTCTTAGGAGAAAATTTGATATCATGGTTCAGTAAGAAACAGAATTGTGTGTCTCTCTCAACTGCGGAAGCTGAATACATTGCAGCTGGAAGTAGTTGTTCACAACTTGTCTGGATGAGACAGATGCTAAGGGAGTATAATGTTGAGCAGGATGCTATGGCGTTGTATTGTGATAATCTGAGTGCAATCAATATCTCTAAAAATCCTATACAACACAGTAGGACCAAGCACATAGATATTCGTCATCATTTTATCAGAGACTTAGTAGAAGAGAATGTGGTGGTCTTGAAACATGTTTCAACTGAAGAACAGCTCGCTGATATATTTACAAAAGCACTTGATGCTAATCAATTTGAGAAGCTAAGGGGTAAATTGGGAATTTGCCTGCATGAAGAATTGTAGCAGTTAATGTGTCTGAAGCGTGCAGCAGTTATTTTCTCTCTCTCCATATATGTTGTGCACGCTAATTTAGGAGAAGAATTATTTGTTTTCCAAAACTGTTTTCCCACACTCAACCAACGTCCACCCTTCCATATTCAAAACTCTTGTAACTCCTACTCTGCCTCAATACCCTTTGCTGCAAACCTCTCCACTTCTAAACCTCTCGTCTTCTCCAAAAACACAAAAAACACCAAAACTCTCAACAATCGTCCTCCAATCATGTCGCAATCAACCGAAACCTCCTTGAACAAAAATGTCAGTGAGCAAACTCCTACTCCGTCAAGGTCTACTCGCTCGAAGGTCAAGGAGCAATCAACTGCTGTAATGGTTCAAGCTGCTCCTGTAGATTCCGTGCATGCATCGGAAGTAGAATCACGATTGACACGATCGAAAAGTGTTGTTAAGAAAGAGAAAGTTTCCAAATCTCCTGCTGTGTCAAAGAAGAGTTCAAAATCAAAGCCAAGGAAGAAGCGAGATGAATCAACGGCAACAATCGGTCTCTCGATGTCAGACCTCTATCATTCTGACAATCCTTTCAAATCGCGCGATGTCGCGACTGATGTTGGCGCTTCTGGCCATGATTTAAAAGGTAATAATGCTATACCCTCTGCTCCTGCTGTTGATGAATCAAATATTGTTGAAAAAGCTGTTGAATCGGAAGATCTAGGAAAAACTCAACAAACTGAAACCCTAGGTACTTTTGATTTAGAAAAGGAAAAGGATATTGATAATGTTAGTAAGACTGATGCTGACGTTACTAAGACATACCCTAGTGATAAGACTGAGAAGACTAGGAATGATGGTGAAATGGAGAGTTTAGAGAAATCTAGTCCAGTAAAGACCCTAGAAACTACTGATGTGATGAAGGTGTTGAATTCGGAAGTTATTCCTGTGCTTGATGAAACTAGGAAACTTGTTGAAGAAGTGGTGACATGTGCTAATGAATCTGACCCTGTAGCCCAGTCTGATGTTGTGCCAGATGCTACAGCATCTTTGGACCAACAGGATCTTAATCCTGGTAATGTAGCTGAAGTGTGTCCTGATACTGGTTCTGGTAGTGGTAAGTCTGATGAAACAGGTACTGATGGTAAGAAAAGTGATCAGGATAGTGAGGTTAACAAAGATGTTCAAACATCTAAGTCTGACAAGAGTGAAGAAACAAGAAGTGATGAGGATGGTGAAGGGTTTGCTGGATCTGGTGATAAAGAGAAGTCTGTTAGTGAGCAAAAAGACCCGTCTACTGAGTCCTCAGCAGAAGAGAGTGGTTCAACTGAAGAAGCTGAGTCTGATGTGAATAAGGTGATTAATGTTGATGAAGAGAGATCTTTGTCTCCTCCTCTGGTGAAAACTTTTGGTGCTGGTGTATCTAAAAGCCTAAGGAGCAATGCTGGTAAAGCTATACCATCTGTCTCCAAGTCCCCTGTTGTGGAATCTGTCAAGAAACCTGCTAAGAAACCTATGTATGGACCTCCTAGACCTAGGAGTAAATTTGAAACACCTGTTGTCCAGAAGAAACAATTAAAGAGGAAAGCTGTTGATAATGATTCTGATTACGAAGTTGAAAAGTCTGTGACCAAAGGTGAAGCATCTGGTGGCGCTTCTGTTGGCAGAAAAAGTGTAGGTGGTAGGAAGGTTCCTGCTAATGTTCCTGAGGTCCCTATTCATAATATCTCTTTTCATCTTGCTAGTTGTGTGGGGAAATGGAAGTATGTTGTTCAGAGAAGGGTTGCCTTAGAGAGAGAACTTGGGAAAGAAGCTCTTGAGTGTTCTGATATTGTGAGCTTGATTGAGGAAGCTGGTTTGATAAAGACTGTGTGGGGACTGGGAGAGTGTTATGAACAACTGGTCAGAGAGTTCATTGTAAACGTTCCTGAGGACTGTGATAACCCCCAAAGTCCTGAATATCATAAGGTGTTTGTGTGTGGTCTGCTGGTGAATTTTTCTCCTTCCATTATTTATGAATTTCTGGGAAGGGATGATGCTAGAACCCCTGAGGTGGAGTTGACTGATGGTGACTTGGCCAAGGCAATTACAAATGGCCTTGTGAAGCAATGGCCCAAGGGCAAGAAAGTGTCTTCCAGCAAACTTTCTGTGAAGTTTGCATGCTTGAACAAGATTGGCACTGTCAATTGGGTGCCCACTGTGCACACCTCTGATATTTCCACTGATTTGGCACGTTTGATCTATACCATTGGGTCCAAGGTGAAATATGATTATGGTTCCTATATTTTTAATCAAACCTTGAAGCATGCTGACAGTATGGCTATCAAAAAGCCCATTGCTTTTCCATCCTTGCTATGTGGTATTATTCTGAGTCAACAACCTGGCATTCTGAGGAGTTCTAATTTCCCAATGAAGAGGAAAGCTCCCTTGATTCTGCACAGCAAGCTGTTTGAAGGGACACATGCTCCAAACATTGCTACATCATCTGTCCAGAGGTCTTCTGCTGCACTGACTAGGAAGGATATGATTGCAGAGCTGAAAGCTACCTGCAAAGGGTTAGAGGACCAGAAGTTGAAGCTGGAAGCTGTTATCCAGGCCCTGGAGCTTGAAGAAGCTGGTGCTGGAATTAATGCTGTTGATGATGGTGGTGAACCTGTGATAGAGGGCTCTGATGAAAGCCTCTCTGACTGATGTTGCTGCTCCTATGTTTTTTCTGCTATTATTGTTTTTCTTCTTTTCTGTCTGTACTTTGAGGGCTATGCCCAGGATGTTTTGTGCACTTGTATGTGCTGCTACTCTGATGGTCTGTAATAATGCACCTCTGACATGTTGCTACTTCTATTTTCTTGATCTATGCATGAAGTATTATGTTTGTCAAAATTATGGCTAAAAAGGGGGAGTAGTAGTAAGTATCTGTTCTGTTCGTGATAATGCTGTGACATATGCTACAACATCTGTCTGTCTTTGTGTGTGCTATGATTGAGGGGGAGCAAGTATGAAAGTATGATATATCTGTATATGTATGTATGTTCTGTTGAGGGGGAGTAGTCTCTACTGTGATATATGCGTGAACTCAGGGGGAGTAATCTATTTCTGTTGTGATGCATGTTGTGTGTGACAGATGCCATTCCAAATGCTAAGGCATCTTGTCTGTTTCAAAGGAATCCACTTGTACTTGATACCTGAGAATTTATTTTTCTCAGTTGTGTAGGAATTTATTTTTCCTATGGTGATTCATATCTGTGGGAATTTATTTTTCCTGGTTAAACTGTATGGCGCTTATGTGTGAGAGGTTATTTCTCTCCTATATTGTATCCTTATGAGGCTAAGTTGTGTATTTCCGCTGTTGCATGCCTCTGATGCTGCTTGTTCATTATTTCTCATTTGAAGATCTCTTTTGAAAATAATGTGACGATGTATTATCTTCTTTCTTAGCTGTGTGTTTGCGTTGACTTGAAGGAAGGTATGTACTGCATCTCTCCAGAACTAGTCTTAGTTTGTTTTAGCCAAAATTTGCCAAAGGGGGAGATTGTTGGTGTTTTGTATGTTGGCCTCATTTTGCAAAAAACAAGTTCAAGCAAGATGTTGGACCAGATGCCGTAGCATGTGGGTACAACATCTGTCATGCCGGTAATTAATGTTCTATATTGCGCGCCATATCTTTGAAGATTCTCTGAAGCAATATTTTCGCCTTACTTGCTTATCAAGATGCACGTTTTAAACAAGGGATTATAAGGCGGCTGCACCAAGAAATACTTTCCAGAAGATGCTACGCCATTTATGGAAACATGTGTGCTGGACTTTGCAAAAGGACAGCTGAAGATTAAAGCCCAAGATGAAGACCTAGCCCATGCTAACTCAGGTCATATAAATATGTGAAGACTAAAACCTAAATGGTTACTGAAGCCGTATTCGAAGAATATAGTTTTAGGGTTTGAGTCTTGTTTATTGTAAGCCTTTCTTGTGGATTCTATAACACAAGCTTAGGCCTGTTTGGTTTGTATTTCGTGTAACTTCTCCCAAGCTTTTAAGCACGGAGATTGTTTGTTTGTTTGGTTAGTGAAACCGCACTATTTGTAGTACTGTCATAATCACGAGGTTCGTGATAGAAAGGAAGTGAGACGGGGTCTCAAACTTAGGAGTTCCTAGGTTGAGTTAGCACGGGTAGAGTCTAGGTGATAAGTCGTAAACTTGTATGTTTGCTGTGGGCTTAGAACTAGATCTATTATAGTGGATTCCTTCCTGGCTTGGTAGCCCCCAGAGTAGGTCGTTGTGAACGCCGAACTGGGTTAACAATTCTCTGTGTTATTTACTTCATTGTCTGTTGTTTTTACTTGTTGATTATAATCTACTGTGGACATATGCTAGAGCATTTGTCTTAGCATTAAAACTGGTTACGTACGACAATTGCTATAGCTTCTGTCTTAACATCTGTCCTCAGTAGGTGCCAGAATTTCATATCCTATTTTCATCAATTTGGTTGTACATGTTACATTCTGAATACAAAATTCATCTAAGGAAATTTGATGGTAAAGCTTATAAGGTCATCTTTATTGGATACTCTGAACGCTCAAAAGCATACAGAGTATATAATTCTGAAACTCACTCAGTGGAAGAAAGTATGCACATAAAATTTGATGACAAGCAGCCTGACAAAGTGTCAGAGCTAGTTGAGAACTTTTCAGATGTACAACTATCAGATGATAAAGAATCAGAACCTGAAGGAACATCAGAACCATCTCAACCAACTTCTGAAGAAACGAATTCAACTCCTTAAACTTTGGACTCTGAAGATCACTCAGCATCAGAAATTATCAGAAGCAGTCCAAGTAGAGTTGAACAATCAAAGCATTCTTTCAAATACAAATCCTCACATCCAGGAGAGCTAATCTTGGGTAACAAGGACAATCCAAGGAAAACTAGATCAAGCTTCAGAAATGAAGACTCATTAATTGGATTAATCTCCTTAGTGGAACCAAGTTGAACTGATGAAGCACTAGCTGATGATGCATGGATTGTAGCAATGCAAGAAGAGCTAAACCAATTTGAAAGAAATGAAGTATGGAGCTTACTACTCAAACTGTCTCAGAAGAACATCATTGGAACAAAATGGGTCTATAGAAACAAGTTAAATGAACAAGGAGAAGTTGTTCGTAATAAGGCAAGACTAGTAGCTCAAGGGTATAGTCAACAAGAGGGGATTGACTACACTAAAACATTTGCTCCAGTTGCTAGACTTGAGGCTATTAGATTACTCCTTTCCTATGCTACACATCACAATATAATTTTATATCAAATGGATGTTAAAAGTGCATTCTTAAATGGTTACATTTCTGAAGAAGTATATGTCAAACAACCTCCTGGTTTTGAGGATGCTACACGTCCTGACCATGTTTTTAAGCTAAAGAAATCACTCTATGGTCTGAAACAAGCTCCCAGAGCTTGGTATGAGAGGCTGAGCAATTTCTTAGTTGAAAAAGGTTTTCAAAAAGGTCAAGTTGACAATACTCTCTTTAGTAAAACATTTAAGAATGACATTATTCAAATTTATGTTGATGACATTATTTTTGGATATGCTAATCCATCTTTGTGCAAGGAATTTTCTAAGATTATGCAGGAAGAATTTGAAATGAGCATGATGGGAGAGCTGAAATTCTTTCTGGGAATTCAAATCAACCAAAACAAAGATGGAACCTACATTCATCAGACCAAGTATACAAAGGAGCTGCTGAAGAAATTCAACATGGAAGACTGCAAACCAATGACAACACCAATGCATCCAACAAGCAGTCTCAGCAAGGATGATTCAGAAGGCAAAGTAGATCAGAAGCTATACAGAGGTATGATAGGTTCTTTGCTTTACCTAACTGCATCAAGACCTGATATTTTATTCAGTGTCTGTTTGTGTGCTAGATTCCAATCAGATCCCAGAGAATCTCATTTTACTACTGTAAAGAGAATCTTTAGATACCTGAAGGGAACCACAAATCTTGGCTTATTTTATAAGAAAACAAATGATTATAAGTTGATAGGATTCTGTGATGCTGACTTTGCTGGAGACAAGATAGAGAGAAAATCCACAAGTGGCAATTGTCAATTTGTTGGAGAGAATCTCATATCTTGGGCTAGCAAAAGACAAACTAATATAGCTTTGTCTACAGCAGAAGCAGAATACATATCAGCAGCCAAGTGTTGCACACAACTACTCTGGATGAAATATCAGTTAGAGGATTACAAAGTTAATAGTCACAATATTCCACTTTTCTGTGATAACACTGCAGCTATTCAACTTTCTAAAAATCCAATTTTGCATTCAAGAGCTAAACAGAAATTAAACATCATTTTGTAAGAGACCTTGTTCAGAAGGGTAGTGTAAATATTCAATACATTGAAACTGAAAGACAATGGGCTGATACATTTACAAAACCCTTAGCAGTTGAAAGACAAGATTTTATTAAAAAGCATCTGAACATGTCTTTAGTCTCTGAAGAAACCAAACTCTGAAAGTCAAAATTGTAAATTCAGTCTCTGAACTCTTTATATTCTGAAAGGTTTTCAGAAGCTGAAAGTTTTAAACTCTGAAGTGTTTCAGCCAAGTGGAGTATACGTGTCAATTACTTTGTCTTTACTCATAGTCTGTGATTGGTTAGAGTAAAGGAAGTTTATGACGAAATTCTTTAATGCAACGAATGTACTCCCTCATGATTATTTTAATAAGAGTTTTTCAAAATCACTTTACTCACTTTCACACAAGTTCACTCTCACATCCCACACTTTTCATTCTCTAAAACCCAGAACATATTCTTTTCCCCATATTAGCAAAACCCATTTCTTAAACCTCAGAAATGGCAAGTTCATCTTCTCAATTAAGGTTTCCAGAGGACATCCTAATCAATATCTACGCTCAAGATTCCTATCTTAAAGATGCCACAATGGATCTTCGCTTTGAAGAAATTAAATTGGTTATGGAAAGACCAATAGACTTTGAAGCCTTAAGAGTCAATGGACATGACTATAAAGAGTTCTTTGTTGAACAAGGCTGGGGGCACTACTTTGATATGCTTAATGGTCCTATCTACTCAAACTTAGTATATGACTTCTGGAGAAAAAGTGAAGTAGTTACTTTGGTGGATGCAAATGCAGAACTTCAACGGGTAATTGATAAGAATCCAAGTGAAAATAAGGGAAAGAGTGGAATTGGGTCTGAGAAAATTCACAGAAACAGAGATACGTTCTAGTATTGGTGGATTTCCAGTTATCTTAACAAGAAGCAATTTGGCCAAGATGATGGGTCTTCCCAACTCTGGAATCGTCAGACTCTACACTGCAGCATCTGGAAGAAGGTCTGTATATCTCAATGACATGGTCAGACTCTGCTTCAAGAATCAGACAATGTCAAATAGAGTTGGTCATTTGAATGATAGAGAAAAAGTTCTTGCCAAGATTGTTTTCTCTTCAATTCTTCCTAGGGATACTGGTAGTGACTCTCTGAATTGGGATCAGAGACACTTCATCTATTTCCTTTCTGCAAAGAAGAAAATGAATCTACCTGCTTATATCTTTCAACACCTTTGTGAAACAATTTGTGAAGCTCAAAAGTTTGAAAATCCTTCCAAATTGATTTCACATCCAAGGCTCTTAAGCTACATCTTTGAGCAACTTGGTCTTCCAGATAGATTCATGGTGGCTGGAGTGTCTGAAGATCTTGAACAAGTCAGGGCATCAATACTTGATGCTAGAGTATTGGTGAGTCTACGTTTGAAGAAGTCAGGAAAGCTAATTTACCCTCAACATCCTCTCCTGATAAATAAGGCTAAATTTCAACCCATGAGTGAAGCTTTCATCTTTGACAATGAACCTCCTGAATTCATCTTCGAATACATGAGGTTAATGAAAGAAAGAGGAGTTACAATCACTCATAAGGATATTGGAATAGGTACTGGTCCTACATTTGCACAAATCATGAAAGCTGTTAAGGAAGAGGTTTTCAGTGATTATGAAGAGGATATCATGGTTGATGAGCCAACAGTGGAAGAGCCTGCAGTTGATAAGCCAGAGGATGAACAGCAAGAGGTTGAAGACACTATGGCTGAAGAACAAGGTGGTACAAATCATGTGGATGCAGAACCTGATGTTAAGGACTTGCTACGTGCAACGGTTATCAGAAGACCTCGTACAAAGCACTGCACCACTAGGGGACAGAAGAGACAAAGATCAGATGCAGGTATTGCCAATTCTTTTTATTATTGTAATAGAATATCTGAAGCATCAATTCTGGAGAATGTCCAACCCCTTAACACCATATATCCCACAACCTCTGAACCTGAATATATTCATGTTACAGACTCTGATTCAGAGTCTTCTGACTCATTTGATGAAATGATAGCTGTCGCGGTGATTTTTGGATATCGAGTTATTAATTAACTTCGAATCGCAAATTAATATTCCACCACCGATCTTTAATTTATCCGAGGGAAAGGGAAAAAGTTCGAAAAAACCCTATTTTTTTAGAGAACAAGGTTCGGGGGTTAGTTATACGAAGGGAAGGTATTAGCACCCTAAGTATCTATAGTACTCTATAGGAACCTCTTGTTTTTATTTCTAACTTTGCGCTTTATTTTAATTGCTTGTAAAAAAATGTATAAGTGAGAAATTAAAGTGATGATAAAAAAATGAAGTTTAAAATGAGGAAAAAGAAGAAAAATGTTTTTGTTGATTTTATTGATTGGAGAGACGAGTCTCATGCCTACGTACCCGAGGGATCAAACCACCGTAGTTCGGGATAAAAGTTACGAGTAAATTTGTTTGTTTGTTTTTAAGGTTTTGAAAATGGTTTTAAAGGTAAAAAGCCAAAAGCGGCAAAATGTGAGTTTGATTGATGTTAATTTGTGAAGAAAGTCTATATGGTTAAATTGATTGAGATTTGATTATGAAAATAAGACGCGGACACTTGGTTTAAAATCCAAGGTTTATTGAGAAAATATTTTGAGTGATAAAAGACACTTGGTTTAAAATCCAAGGTTTATGCATGATTAATGATGTATGAATGAGAAAAATGCACTTGGTTTAAAATCCAAGGTTTTAGGCGAGAAAAAAAGACATTTGGGTTAAAGTCCAAGGTTTTAGCGATAAAAGAAGCCATTGGTTTAAAGTCCAAGGCACTTGGTTTAAAATCCAAGTTCGCGATAAAAAAGACACTTGGGTTAAAATCCAAGGTTTTCACGATAAAAGACGCCGTTGGTTTAAAGTCCAAGGCACTTGGTTTAAAATCCAAGTTCGCGATAAAAAAGACACTTGGGTTAAAATCCAAGGTTTTCACGATAAAAGACGCCGTTGGTTTAAAATCCAAGGCACTTGGTTTAAAATCCAAGTTCGCGGTAAAAAAGACACTTGGGTTAAAATCCAAGGTTTTCACGATAAAAGACGCCGTTGGTTTAAATTCCAAGGCACTTGGTTTAAAATCCAAGTTTCGCGATAAAAAGACTCTTGGGTTAAAATCCAAGGTTTTCGCGATAAAAAAGAAACGTTTGGTTTAAAGTCCAAAGTTTTGAAAAATGCATGATGACAAAATATTTTTGATGTTTGATGATATGTGAAAATGAATCGTTTTGACATTTTTTGAAAGAGGTTTTGACCTCATTTTTGAGAATAAAGTGACTAATTATTTTGATTGGGATATTGGGTTAAAATTTAAAAGGTAGCGCTAAAAGAATAACGTCGCAATAAGCAAAATAAGCGCGAAGACGGTCCGTAATGATATTTTGATCAAAACGGTGTCTTTTCCCTCGGAATTAAATATGCTAACGATTTTGCGGAAAGCGATAAATAAATATGCATGAGATGCGATTTTCATTTATAGTGTACATTTGTTCCTAATTAAATTCTAGAGTAATTGCAAGGAAAAATAAATATGAAATGAATGCAAGGGATGCTATGCAATTTAATTTAAATTTACATCAAGTCCTAAAAAATACAATCTAATGTCTTTACAATGCAATAAATAAATAATTAATTATGCAAAAATAAAATAAAAAAAAAGAAGGGGGTGCAAATAACAATTAAAACTGAAAAGGGGGTGCAAAAAGCGAATCTGGGCCCAAGCCCAGCTGGGGGGCGTGGCCCAGAGGGGAGGTGTGTGAAGTAAATGATGAAAATCAGATCAGAGCCGTCTGATTGATCAGACAGCTCTGATTTGATCACAGATAAAACAGATTAGAGACATCAGATCAAGATCAAGTGGACCAAGGCACGCAGGTGCACCGTAAGACCGTGCACCCGCGCACACTGGATCAGAATAGGGTATAAATACAAAGAACCCTAAAAATTAAAACAGATTTTTCTTCTCTCTCGCGGCCACCGCCGCTGCTATTCTTTCTCTTATCTCTCTCTGTTTCAATCTCTCAAACCCATTGTTCTTTTGAAATTTAAACACTCAAACTTATACAAAAAACCACAAACATAAACCAAAACTCAAAAGAAATCCAGATCAAAAGAAAAAAGACGAAAATCAACCTTGGGCTTTTTCCTTTTTCCTGATTCTGATTCTTTTTTTATACTTGTTTCTTCTTCTTCTTCGTCGCGTTTTTTTTTATGCGTTTTGATTCTTCTTCGCTGCTTCTGTCTCGGTTTCGATTCTCTGATTCCGATCTGGATTTCTGGATGGTTTAGTTTCGGTTTGGGTTTATGGTTGAAGGAAGATTTCTGGATTTCGATTTGATTTTGTATGAATCGGTTTATGATTGATGAAGATCGATGATGATGATTGAATTTTCTGTTTCTGTTTTTTTTTGCTTCTGGATTTGAAAGATTGATGATTGGTTTGTGATTTTTTGGTTCGTGTTAATTGATGATGAAGATGGTTCTGATGAAGATGAATGGATTCTGGTTTTCTGGGTTTGAATTTGATATTGATGATGAACAGACGATGATTCTGTGATTTTTTGATTCTATTTGATTCTGTTTTGTGGAAACTGTGCGGCTGATGATCCCCCTTTACCTTCTTGGGAAGTGTGCTATTTGTACTGTGTCAGAGACCTAGGGTTTGCAGATAAATTTTCCCCATTTGGACAAAATTGCCCCTTTGGGCCTGGACAAAAAAAAGACATCTGAACTTCCATAAAAAATTGGCAAAAACACCAAAAGGAAAAATACACAAATAAACAATTAAAATAAAAAAATAATAATATATTAATAATAATAAATGAAAACGAAAAATGAATAATAAAATATCAGAAAATAATAAAAAATAGTAATAAAAGGAAAATAAAATGTAACCAAATGAGGTATTTTAAAATATCTCTCTGCCGAAATTTCGTCAGAAACGGACAAAGAAAAATCCGTCGTAAAAAGACGCATAAATGCGATTGGTCAAAAAATGGGGTATGACAATAGCAGGTTTTGAACGATTTAAACCCAGAGCTAAGCATATTCCTGAGGAGGAAATAGCTCAGCCATCCAATGTTGCAACCCCTCAACCATCACCCACAATTCTCACTGAGGAAGAAATTCTGAAGGAAACATCTTTCAGAGTCTCTCCTATCCATGAAGCCTCTGAACCACAAAATAACACAGCATCTGAACCAACCATATCAATTCCATCAGACTCTCCAAAACCTTCATCACCTATAACACCTCCTGAGATGCTTATAGATAATGCTATTGCAATAAATAATAGAATTGATACTCTAGATGATCATGTGACTCGTTCACCTTGTGGTCCAAGTCAACCAGACTCTGCACCACATGAGGAACAGAAAGAGGAAGGGAATTCAGACACGAAGTCAAGGATTCTGAACTTAATAGAACACTCGCTTAATAAACAAGAGGATAAACTTCTGGAGCTTGTGGCATACTCAAGAGCATCCAAATCCAAGACTCAACAGTTTCTCACTATTTTCTTGTCCAAACACCCAAAGGATTCTATTTTTTGCACCTTATATTATTACTTATCCTTTTGCTTTGTTTTTAAAATTTTTTATAATGACAAAAGGGGGAGTAATTATGTTGTACTATTGTCAGTAGTATTTTTTTAATAACTACTCAATAAGAATCTGAAACTGTCATAAAAATAAGAATCTAATCTCTTTCATATCTATGCTTAATGTTTATGAACTTAATTGATAAGGAGAGCAAATTAATAAACATAATTGTGTTTGCATAGATGAAGATAGTTAAGATTGTGCTCTTAATTATTTTTATCAAACTCAGGTGTTGAGCTTGCAAACCTCACACTCTGAGAGTTAAGTATGTAGATACAATCAAGTTTATCAAATTGTTCTTATACTGATTCAACTTAATTATGGATAAAGCTTAGGGGGAGCTTGCAAACCTAAACCTAATGGTTTATCAGACTCAGGGTGAGCTTACAACCCTCAACAACCTGATGTTGACATAATTAAATTAATCAACAACAATTGTATTTAATACTATATGTTTGTCATGATCAAAAAGGGGGAGATTGTTGGAACAAAATGAGTTTTTAGTTATAAAACACCCTAAAGTTTTGATGATAACAATGTATTAAATGGACAATTGGTATTACTAATGAATGATCTAGTGTACAGGAACAAAGTAAAAATCTTATTCACTCAGATCATCATTTGAGCCTCTGAAGGACACAGTCTGAATCGTTTAGACTCTGAGAAGCAAGAAGCTTCAGAGCCTATGAAGAAGTCCTCAGATGCCAAAGAGAGAAACACAGTCTGAAGCTTGCGTACAACATTCAGAAGATCAATGAAATGTTATTACCAGGTTCTGAATGACACTCTCTGAAGAAAGACATCTCATAGCTAATGAATAGTACAACGGTCTTATCAGCAAAAAGAAGATTGTACTACCAACGGTCCTTTCTCAACGTCTTTATACTTAGAGTATAAATAGAAGACTTTTTGCTTGAGAGAAGACTACTGGAAGATTATCAAACTCAGAGAAAGACTTAAATTGAATTCAAGCTGTGAACTGTTTTCATTCTTTCTTGTGTAACTTTCTAAGTCAAATATCTTTTGATATTGTAGGCTATGAACTGAGTGTTTTGAGAGTCTAGCTTAGAACTTTCAGTCCTACTTAATCTGTGTATTAAGTTAGTTTGGGAAGTCTCTTTTCTTGTGTGACTTGAGCAAGGAAGTCTCTTGTCTTGTGTGACTTGAGCAAGGAAGTCTCTTGTCTTGTGTGACTTGAGCAAGGAAGTCTCTTTGTCTTGTGTGACCTAGAGCAAAGAAGTCTCTTGCTTGTGTGCTCGAGCATTAGGATTGTAATCTTTGTCATTATAGTGAAATCCCTTGGAAGTGCAAGGGGACTGGACTACTCTCGTTTTGTGAGAGGAACCAGTATAAAATTCTGTGTGTGCACTCTTCTCTCTCTCTCTCTCATTGTCTTATTTGTGTTTTGCATTTTGACTAGCTTCTTTCATCCGCTGCGTTACAATCTGTTTACTAGAAAAGAATTATTTTTCAAAACACAATTCAACACCCCTTCTTGTGTTTTTCACCTTAACCCTCCTTCTCAAAAAACATTATAACCCCTCAGCAACAAACATCTCATATAGCCTACCAAGAAGCCTCTACATCTGAGATGCCACAAACCCAACTACCTTTCATTCCAACAAATCAATTCTTCCAACCAAACTCTGATAACACTACTCCAATTATTACTTACTGTTGGATATTTGAATTGGCCACATTTTGCTAAAACAAATATACAAGCAAGATGTTGGACCAAATGTTTCAACATTGGTACAACCAGTGTCCAAATGATTTGCGCGCGTGTTTTATATAAGGAAAGCGCGTTTTTAAAGGAAACCACGTTTTTACTCTTGTGTGCCAAGGAGTATATTTTTATACAGAATCAGCGATGAGATATTTTCCTAAAGATGTTCTGACATTTTAGGAAACTTTATGTATAGTTCTGATTCTTGATTAATGTGTGTTCTAAGCCCAAAGTGGAGCTCAGCCCGTGTTGCTTGGAGTATATATGTGAAGAACGAAAAACCCAGTAGGGTTATCAAAGCCGTCATTGAAGAATAGTATTCTAGGGTTTTGAGTTTTGTATTATTTTGTGAGCCTTTCTTGTGGATTCTATAACACAAGCTAAGGACTGATTTTGTTGTGTGTGTTAGTTACTCTTAAGCTTTTAAGTAAGGAGTTAACTCGTGTTTTTGAAGTGTGTCTTCGCAATCATCATTGTGCTACTGTGATCACTGTGCGTGATAAGTTGGAGGTGAGATGGGATCTCATACTTAGGAGTTCTTAAGTAGAAGTTGCACAAGTAGGTGTCTAGGATATAAGTTGTAAACGGGGCGTTTACTGAGGGCTTAGATCTAGCACTACATTAGTGGATTTCCTTCCTGGATTGGTATCCCCCAGAGTAGGTTCGTTTATGCCGAACTGGGTTAACAAATCATTTGTGTTTTTATTGTTTTCTGTCATTTAGATTATATTTACTGCTGCTTCGTATAAGGTTGGAACATTGGTTACAACACTGTGTTCACCGAAGTGTTGGAACATTGTATTCAACATTAGTTCCTGGGCGTGCCAGATTTCAATTGGCATCAGAGCAGGCACCCTGTTCTGGATTGGGTGAGATTCAGGGCGTATACATCTGGTAGAAATGGAGAAAGAAGGAGGGTTCGTGAATAGACCTCCTCTGTTGGATGGAACTAATTATGACTACTGGAAGTCCCGTATGGAAGCTTTTCTAAAGTCTATTGACAGCAAAACATGGAAGGCAGTTTTAATTGGATGGGAAGCACCAGTATTGCAGGACAAAGATGGAAAGAAACTGGAAGAGCTGAAGCCTGAAAGTGAGTGGTCTAAAGAGGAAGATGAATTGGCTCTTGGCAACTCAAAAGCGTTGAATGCATTGTTTAATGGAGTTGATAAAAATATGTTCAGACTAATTAAACGTTGCAAAGTTGCTAAAGAAGCTTGGGAAATCCTGATAACCACTCAAGAGGGAACATCTAAAGTAAAGAATTCTAGACTACAGATGCTCACTACAAAGTTTGAAGAACTCAGGATGAAGGAGGATGAAAGTGTGCATGAATTTCATATGACTATTCTAGACTATACCAACACATTTGATGCTCTAGGTGAGAAGCTCTCAGAAGAGAAAATGGTGAGGAAAATGCTGAGATCTTTACCAAAGAAGTTTGATATGAAAGTCACATGCATTGAAGAATTTAGAGAACTTGACACTATTAAGCTTGATGACTTGGTAGGATCGCTTCAAACATTTGAAATGTCAGCTAATGAGCGGTCTGGAAGTAGTGGTAGCAAGAATAAGAGCATAGCACTTGTGTCAAATACTGATAATGAAGATCATCAAGATGACATTGACACTGATAATGAAGATCAACAAGGTTATGAGACGCATGGATAGAAAGACAAAAGGAAATGTTCCAAACATCAGATTCGACATCAGCAAACCTGGAAACAATTTCAGAAGGACAAAAACTGATGACAAAGTGGGACAATCCAAGGGTGTAAAATGTCATGAATGTGAAGGTTTTGGGCACATTAGAGCTGAGTGTGGCACGTTTCTCAAAAGACAGAAAAAGAGCATGACTGCTACATGGTCTGAAGAGGATGAATCTGAAGAAGAAGCTGAGAATGAAGCAGCCAGACATGTAACTGCCTTAACTGGAGTGGTTGAATCTGATTCTGAATCAATTGATGAGGAAGTGTCATATGATGAGTTAGCTGTATCTTTTAAGTCTCTGTGCATCAGAAGTGAGGAAGTATGTGAGCAACTTGAAGCTGAAAGGAAATTGGTTACTCAACTAAAGACGGAAAGGAAGAATCATCTTGCCAAAATAGAAACTTTGAATGATGAGGTAACTCAATTAAACTCTCAACTTGAACACTTAAAGAAGCAGGTTGTAATGATGCACCATAGTACACATGCTTTAGATGAGATTCTGGAAAAATAGGTTGTTAAGCCACAACCCATTGGGCTTGACTATGAAGCTCTCAACAAAAAGCAGATGTATGATCCAGATACGAAGTTTATGACTGCTGAAGGTAATCATCACTTCACAGTGCCCAGGCAGATGTTTCAACATCCTAAGCGACATCAGAAGACTCACATGAACAGATCACGTTCATGGATATGTCATCACTGTGGTAAGAAGGGACATATCAGACCTTACTGTTACAAACTCTATGGGTATCCCAAACACTTCAGGGAGTTTCCTCCTGAACCTCCTATTTTGAAAACTAAAAGTGAATGGAAACCTAAAGGAGAAAGTGTTGCTCTCATTGCTCATACTTCATTTAGAGCTTCATCTAGGGAAGACTGGTATTTTGATAGTGGATGCTCACGTCACATGACAGGAATTAGCAGGTTCCTTGAAAATATTGAACCTTATGCCACCAGCTTTGTTACATTTGGAGATGGAGCTAAAGGTGAAATCATGGGTACAGGGAAGCTAATTAATCATGGCTTACCAAAGCTTGATAATGTTCTATTGGTCAAAGGTCTTACAGCTAATCTGATCAGCATTAGTCAACTCTGCGATCAAGGATACAAAGTAAATTTCACACAAGCTGAATGTATTGTCACAAATGAAGAGGGAGTGGTGACAATGAAGGGGGAAAGGTCCAAAGACAACTGCTACTTATGGACATCTCAAAAGGATGCTAACTCTTTCACATGTTTATTAAGCAAGGAAGAAGAAGTAAAGTTGTGGCACCAGAAACTTGGTCATCTCCATCTCAGAGGAATGAAGAAAGCCATCTCTGAAGAAGCTATCAGGGGATTACCTAAGTTACATATTGAAGAGAAACATATTTGTGGTGAATGTCAGATTGGTAAGCAAATCAAGATGTCACATCCAAGGCTCCAACATTCTGTTACTTCCTGTGTACTCGAATTATTGCACATGGATTTAATGGGACCTATGCAAGTAGAAAGTCTTGGTGGAAAAAGGTACGTCTTTGTAATGGTTGATGATTATTCTAGGTTTACTTGGGTGAGCTTTATTAGAGAAAAGTCTGATACCTTTGAAGTATTTCAAGAATTGTGTAAACAATTACAAAGGGAGAAAAGTAGTGGAATCATAAGGATTAGGAGTGATCATGGAAGAGAATTTGAGAATGCTAAGTTTCTTGAATTCTGTTCATCAGAAGGTATTAAGCATGAGTTCTCTTCTCCCATCACACCTCAACAAAATGGTGTTGTTGAGAGAAAGAATAGAACATTGCAAGAATCTGCTAGAGTGATGATTCATGCAAAGAATTTGCCCTTGAATTTCTGGGCTGAGGCAATCAACACTGCTTGCTATATTCATAATAGAGTCACACTAAAAACAGGAACCATCATGACTCTTTATGAATTGTGGAAAGGAAGAAAGCCCACAGTAAAACACTTTCATGTGTTTGGAAGCAAGTGTTATATTCTGGCTGATAGAGAACAGAGAAGAAAGCTTGACCCTAAAAGTGATGAAGGAATATTCCTTGGTTACTCAACCAACAGCAGGGCCTACAGGGTCTTTAATTCAAGAACCAAAGTTATGATGGAATCAATCAATGTGGTAGTGGATGACTCACCACCAGAAAAGGCAAAGGATGTTGAACAAGGTGCTGCAACATTTGAACCATCAGAAGAAGCTGACAGCAGGGATAAACAATCAAATGAGCAGGCTGATGAATTCATAGGTGGTTCTCAGAATGATCCAACTAACAAGGGACCGTCTGTAAGGGTTCAGAAAAATCATCCAAAGGAGCTCATCATAGGTAATCCTGAACAGGGAATTGCCACAAGAAGAACGATTGATGTGGTCTCTAATTCATGTTTTGTCTCAAAATTTGAACCTAAGAACATAAAGGAAGCTCTTACTGATGAATTCTGGATATGCGCTATGCAAGATGAGTTGAATCAGTTCAAGCGCAGTGAGGTGTGGGATCTTGTGCCTAGACCTAGTGGTTTGAATGTGATTGGTACAAAGTGGGTGTACAAGAATAAATCTGATGAGAATGGAGTTGTAACTAGAAACAAAGCAAGGTTAGTTGCACAAGGATACACTCAAGTGGAAGGTCTTGACTTTGATGAAACCTTTGCTCCTGTGGCTAGGTTAGAATCTATAAGATTACTCTTGGGAGTAGCTTGCATCCTCAAGTTTAAGCTATTCCAAATGGATGTGAAAAGTGCCTTCCTTAATGGGTACTTACATGAAGAAGTCTATGTTGAACAACCCAAGGGGTTTATTGATCCAACTCATCCAGATCACATTTACAAATTGAAGAAAGCTCTATATGGATTAAAGCAAGCTCCAAGGGCTTGGTATGAACGACTCACTGATTTTCTTATTAGTCAAGGATACAGAAAAGGAGGGAATGACAAAACTCTGTTTGTTAAGGAAGAAAGGGGTAATTTGATGATAGCACAAATATATGTGGATGACATTGTTTTTGGTGGAATGTCGGATCAGATGGTTCAACATTTCATTATGCAGATGCAATCTGAATTTGAGATGAGTCTTGTAGGTGAACTAACTTACTTTCTGGGTCTTCAAGTGAAGCAAATGGAAGAAACCATCTTCATCTCTCAAAGCAAGTATGCCAAGAACATTGTGAAGAAATTTGGAATGGAAAATGCTCCACACAAAAGGACACCTGCACCTACACATCTAAAGCTTACTAAGGATGAAAGTGGTACAAGTGTTGATCAAAGTCTCTATAGGAGTATGATTGGCAGCTTGTTATATCTTACTGCAAGCAGGCCTGACATTACGTTTGCTGTAGGAGTCTGTGCAAGATACCAAGCAGAGCCCAAGATTAGTCATATTACTCAAGTCAAGAGGATTCTGAAATATGTGAATGGAACAAGTGACTATGGTATTCTGTTCTCACATGGTAATGATTCTAGACTAATTGGCTATTGTGATGCTGATTGGGCTGGAAGTGCTGATGATAGGAAAAGTACATCAGGTGCTTGTTTCTTTCTTGGAAGTAATTTGATCTCATGGTTCAGTAAAAAGCAAAACAGTGTCTCTCTATCAACTGCCGAAGCTGAATACATAGCAGCTGGAAGTAGCTGCTCGCAATTGTTGTGGATGAAGCAAATGTTGAAAGAATATAATGTTGAGCAGGATGTTCTAACATTGTACTGTGACAATTTGAGCGCCATAAATATTTCAAAAAATCCAGTTCAACACAGTAGAACCAAACACATTGATATTCGTCATCACTTCATCAGAGATTTAGTTGAAGACAAAGTGGTTACTCTAGAACATGTGTCTACAGAGGAATAGTTGGCAGACATTTTTACTAAGGCATTGGATGCAAATCAGTTTGAGAAATTAAGGGGCAAGTTAGGAATTTGCCTATGTGAAGAGCTGTAGCAATTACAGTTATGTGGGGGTGCAGCAGTTATAACCAACTCCCTTACTTTAGCGCTGCACGAAAATCAAGGAAATCAAATATACACTTTCCTAAACCTTTTCATATTTTCCTTTTCTATCTCCACATACAACCTCTCCAACTTCTCAAACCTCCTTCTCTCTGCAAACCGTAAAATCACAAAAACTCTTCTTCACCAAAACCCTCATTCCGCCATGTCTATTTCACAAAAATCCTCCTCTGCAAAAGACCAAACAACTGCTTCGCCTACAAAGAGTTCTTCCGATCACTCCAAATCAAAGGTTGAAACATCCTCTTTGATCGCCCTCGTTGACCCATTGACATCGGTACATGCAAGTGAAGTGGAAGAAAAATCAACTCCCTCAACTCGAAGTAAATCTGTTGCAAAGAAAGACAAGGCAAAGAAAACGTGTAAGTCTCCAATCTCTGTTCCTAGTAAAACTAAGGGTAGTAAGAAAAAGAGTACTAAATCTGCGGCTAAGCGTGCTTTTACTATGACGGATTTATATTTAAATCCAAACCCCTTTGCATCCGATAATGTTGATGTTGCGGTTGATTCTGGAAAATCAAATGTTGAAACATCTCGAACTGTTGATAAATCTGTAACCCTAGATCCCAAAACCCTAGGCTCTGTTGATCCCAAATCTGATGATGTTTTAGGGAAGTCTGTTGAGAATATTGTTATTTCTACTGTTGATGCAAATGTTGCTGAGAAACCTACGATTGTTGATGATGAAACTGCTGGTGTTGTTGATGCTGAGTTGGAGTCACAAAAACCAACTGGTGATGTTACTGATGTGGTGAAGGATGTTGGAACATCCAGTGTTCCTCCACCTAACGATGTTGCGCCGGATGTTGAAACATCCTTGGCTCAACCTGATACAAATTCTGCTTCTCATGCCACTACTGAGAAAACTGTGACAGTTGACAAAGAACAATCTGAAAGCATTGAGAAGACTGTTGAAGTCAATCCCAAGGATTCTTCTGAGGATACTGTTAATAATGATCATGTGTTTATTGATGTGGATGCTGTAACCTACCCTACTGAGCCCCTTGCCCAAGTCATGAAGAACACTATCAAGACTAGGTTGAGAGGGAGTACAAGGAAGACAGCTACTGTCACAAAGACTGTCCCTGCTGCAAAGAAGAAGGACTCATCTTGTAAGCCTGTGCTGTTTGGACCAGGACGTGGGTGGAGCAAAGGCACCCCTGTTAAATCCAGTAAGAACAAGCCCCAGAAGAGACGGCTTGCTTATTCTGATGATTCTGAATACAATGTTGAAGAGGATGTTGAAGCTATTCCTCCTCCTGCTAAGAAGAGTAAGCAAAGTGCCAAGAAGGCTTCTCTTGCTATTGAAGATGCCCCTATGGATAATGTGTCCTTTCATTCCATTGACAGTGCTCAGAGATGGAATTTTGTTTACCATAGGAGGATGGCCCTGGAGAGAGAGTTAGGTAAGGAAGCTCTCAAACGTGAAGATGTGATGGAGCTTATTGAAGCTGCTGGTTTGATGAGAACAGTCACTGCCTTTGGAGACTGTTTTGAACGCTTAGTCAAGGAATTTCTGGTTAATATTCCTGAAGGTTGCAATGATCCCCTGAGTAAAGACTTCCAGAAGGTGCATGTTAGAGGCAAGGTGGTAAATTTTTCCCCTAAGGTGATCAACAAATATTTGGGCAGAGATGAAAAACCTCACGCTGAAGTGGAAGTCACTGATAATGCCTTATGCAAGGCTCTTACTGGTGGACAGGTCAAGGCGTGGCCCATTAGAGCAAAAGTCCCTGCTGTGAAACTCACTGTGAAGTATGCCTTATTGAACAGAATTGGTTCAGTGAACTGGGTTCCAACCCTTCACACCTCTGATATCTCAACAGGTTTGGCAAAGTTCATTTACATTGTTGCAAACAAAATTCCATATGATTTTGGACAGTACATTTTTGATCAAACCTTGAGGCATGGTAAGTCTGGTGCTGTGAGTCTACCTATTGCATTTCCCACTTTGTTGTGTGGCATTATTATCAGTCAACATCCAGGTATTGTGTCTTCTGATGATGTGGCTAAGAAGAGGGAATCTCCTCTGATTTTCCACTATAAGTTGTTTAGTAATCAGCATGTTCCTGATATTGTTGGAACATCCTCCCACGCTGCCCCTGTGCAAATGACAAGGAAGGATGTTATAGCTGGGTTGAAGGATGTCTGCAAGGAATTTGATGCAAAGAAAGAGGAGCTGGACAAGATGTTTGATGCTAAGAAGAAGATCTTTGAGGATATGATTGCTGCTCTGGAACGTGAGGAAGATTCTGTGGCTGTAGATGCTGATAATTTGCCAGGTAATGTTGGAGTTGCTGCTGAGGAAGGAACTGGTGAAGGTGCTGACAAAGATGGTGATGATGTTGAGACCAGTGCTGGAACATCTGGTGGTGATACAGATGAGGGAGAGGCTACTGCTAGCAGTTCTGAAGACTGATTCTACTGCTTTGTTCTTAGCTCTTGTTTTTGTTTTATGTTGTTCTGTTTCTATTATGACTTTCTTATCATGGGCGCTCCCCTGAATATTTGAGCACCCTTGTGCTATGCTGGTCTGTAATAATCTACACTTATGTCCTTATGGTACTGTTATTTATTCTGCCTGAAGAAAATTCTGTCAACTTTTGTGGCTAAAAAGGGGGAGAAAATGTTAGTATGTGCATGTTCTTTGTTGTGTGATGTGGAATCAGATGTTGAAGCATTCTGCTAGTATGTGTAGTAGTAGTTTATTATGCATGTATGAGTAGCTATGCATGTGATGTATGTTTTGAGGGGGAGTAGTATGACAACATGTTCAGGGGGAGAAAAATTTCTTTTGAAAAAGATCTTGTTCATGTTTGCTCTGATTCTGATGTTGAGGGGGAGCAAGTTTGCTGTGATTTATGCATGTGCTTATGTTCTGATAAATGTTGAAACATCCAGTTACTGGGAATTTATTTTTCCTAAGTGGCTGAGTTTGTGCGAGAGACCATTTCTCTCTGTTGGCTTATCCTGTGAGGCTAGTTGTGTTCACTATTCCGCTGTTGTATGCCTCTGATATTTCTGAGTGATACTATTTTTTTCTGATCTGCAATTTATCTTGAGGAGCTCAAATGACTAAGTTGCTTTGAAGAAATGATGTTCTGTTTCATATGTTGTGTGTTCATGTTGATCTGTGGAAATTACATCTCTGTGTATCTCTCTGAAATGGTTGAAGTAATCTCAGATTGTTTTAGCCAAAAATTTGCCAAAGGGGGAGATTGTTGGATATTTGAATTAGCCACATTTTGCTAAAACAAATATACAAGCAAGATGTTGGACCAAATGTTTCAACATTGGTACAACCAGTGTCCAAATGATTTGCGCGCGTGTTTTATATAAGGAAAACGCGTTTTTAAAGGAAACCACGTTTTTACTCTTGTGTGCCAAGGAGTATATTTTTATACAGAATCAGCGATGAGATATTTTCCTAAAGATGTTCTGACATTTTAGGAAACTTTATGTATAGTTCTGATTCTTGATTAATGTGTGTTCTAAGCCCAAAGTGGAGCTCAGCCCGTGTTGCTTGGAGTATATATGTGAAGAACGAAAAACCCAGTAGGGTTATCAAAGCCGTCATTGAAGAATAGTATTCTAGGGTTTTGAGTTTTGTATTATTTTGTGAGCCTTTCTTGTGGATTCTATAACACAAGCTAAGGACTGATTTTGTTGTGTGTGTTAGTTACTCTTAAGCTTTTAAGTAAGGAGTTAACTCGTGTTTTTGAAGTGTGTCTTCGCAATCATCATTGTGCTACTGTGATCACTGTGCGTGATAAGTTGGAGGTGAGATGGGATCTCATACTTAGGAGTTCTTAAGTAGAAGTTGCACAAGTAGGTGTCTAGGATATAAGTTGTAAACGGGGCGTTTACTGAGGGCTTAGATCTAGCACTACATTAGTGGATTTCCTTCCTGGATTGGTATCCCCCAGAGTAGGTTCGTTTATGCCGAACTGGGTTAACAAATCATTTGTGTTTTTATTGTTTTCTGTCATTTAGATTATATTTACTGCTGCTTCGTATAAGGTTGGAACATTGGTTACAACACTGTGTTCACCGAAGTGTTGGAACATTGTATTCAACATTAGTTCCTGGGCGTGCCAGATTTCACTTACTATTCAGAATCTGATAGTCAAATTAATCATTAACCTTTCAGAACTTAATCTACCTTTCCATGTACCTCTTGATCCTCTGACTATTGAGTTCTTTAAACAAAAGTTTGAAACATCTCTTCAGAATTCATTAGAGTACTATGAGGATCCTAAGTGTCTTGACCCTTCACAAGAAAAACCCATTCACCCCCTACCCAAATCAAATCTCTTTGAAGAATGAAATTCTATGGGTCAAGTCAAACCAATCCCAACCTGCATTCAACCATATAACTTCATTCTCAAACCTGGCCTAAAACTTACCAAATTGGAGAATGAAATTCATTATGATCTGCAGAACTTATTCAAAAGACATGAAAATTTCATGGTCTTTCAATCTGACCTAGAAGTTGAAGCTAGAGAGATCAAAGCAAGATTCATTCATGCTCTGGACTCTTATCTAGAACACGTCAAGGAAGATGTTGTCATAAAATCTAGGGAAGATTTTGTAGCTTTGATACAATCAATTGAGAGAGCAAATTTTCCAAGGTTAACCTTTTCTACTCCTACCATCATTGAAGAAGCTGAAGCAATGGATACTGATGAAGATCATCAAATGGTGATGACTTCAGATCAAGAGAAAGAAAAGGAAGCTTCTGCTGAAGATGTTGTCATGAACAAGGAGGTATCAACAAAGGAATTAGATGCTCAACCAGTATGCATGGCAGAATCTACTGGAGACCAAGATCTATTAAGAAGGATGGATGCTCAAGATGAAAGATTGGATTGTGTTTCATTAGTATAAGTCTCCAAAAATGTTGCATAATCAGGGTCAACCTTCCCTGAGTCAGAAGAAGTCTCTATAATCTCTGGTTTAGCTTTTGGCTGCCTCTACTTGAGTTTTTCTTTGTGTTTCTGCCAATTTACGAGTTAATCTTCTCATCTTTAGAACTCTTTCCTTGAAAACTCTATTCTTTAGATTACTTCTTTGTGAGTAAAATGACAAAGAATAATCCCTTTTATAGACTTCCTCACTTGCTTGTTTTAGGTCACGGGCGTTACTAACTTTTTCTTAATTGATACATGACATCTAACTGCTTTTGATTTGACTACCCTGGGCTACAACAACTTGGAAACGTAAAACTTCTCTTTCCCACATAACTCTTTTTCACTGATGACAAAAGGGCGAGAAAGAGAGAGATTAATTGTGGGAGAAAGAAAGATTAATCTTAATCTTTATTGAATAATACAAGAGAATAATTCATTTTGTTATGGAACAAGTAGTTAAGATCACGTGTGTTAATTAAATGAGTTTATCACATTGAGAAAATTTGGTATGGCATTTATTGAGCTAAGGGAGAAAACTGTTTGAAACCAAATTTTTGGAAATACAGTGACTGAAACTGCATCCAAGGAAATGACTCTCTTTAATCTTTATATGTTTCAGTACTTATTGCACTTATTTTGAAAGGGGAAATAGTTATAATCCCAAAGAACAATTTCTCATATGTAGATTCTGAGACAACTTGCAAACTTGTCTCGTATCTATATGACATAAGGGGAGAGCTTGCAAATCTCTCTTCTAAATGTCAAGTATGATATTTTTTTGATATCAAGATATAATAATTATCTCTTCAACTGTCTTAATTAATCATGGATGAACTTAGGGGGAGCTTACAAATCTAACCCTATAGTGTGTCTGACTCAGGAGGAGCTTGCAAAACTCATAAACCTGATGAGAACATGATAAATTAATTCAACAACAATTGGCAATTAATACTTATGTTTGTCATCATCAAAAAGGGGGAGATTGTTAGAACAAAAATGGTTCTTAGAAAAAGGGGGAGATTGTAAGCAATCTTATTGTATAATATTCAAAGTCTCTTGCTTTTGTGCTTGAGCAACTTCTGAAGTCTCTTGCTTTTGTTCTTGAACAAATTAGAGTAAGTCTCTTGCTTGTGTGCTTGAGCCTCTGTTGAAGTCTCTTGTTTGTGTGCTTGAGCAATTTGAAGTCTCTTGCTTGTGTGCTTGAGCAAATAGTGTAAGTCTCTTTCTTGTGTGCTTGAGCGTCAGTTGAAGTCTCTTGCTTGTGTGCTTGAGCAAATTGTGTAATCTTTTGTGATTATAGTGAACTCTCTTGTTAAAGAACAAGGGGATGGACTACTCTCAAGTTATGACGGGGACTAGTATAAAATCTTTGTGTGCTCTCTCTCTCTCACCTTCTCAATCTTCTTCTGACTATATTGTGTATTTGAGTTATCCGCTGCCAAAATAGACTCTGATAGATTCGTTAATCTTGAAGAAATTTTAAATCCTCAAAACACAATTCAACCACCCTTTCTTGTGTTTTTCACACCTTCAAGAATAAGCATTCAAAGGCTAAACCAGAGATTATAGAAATCTCTTCTAACTCTGAGAAGGCTGACCCTAATTATGCAAAATTTCTGGAGACATATATTGAAGAAACACAGTCTGATGAAGTGGAATCACCAGATCCACAGCCTGATTCAACATCAATAGAGTCAGAACTTGACTCTAATTCAATAGATTCAGAATCTGGATATGCATAAGTAAATAGCAATCCAGAGCATAACTAAATCTTGCTTCCCTAGATTTACTTACAACATCTTCCTTGATGTGATCTTAATAGCAATCCAGAGCATAACTAAATCTTTCTTTGATCTCTCTAGCTTCAGCTTCCAAGTCAGATTGAAAGACCATGAAATTCTCATGTCTTTTGAACAAACTCTTAAGATCATAGTGAATTTCATTCTCCGGTTTGGTAAGGTTTGGACCAGGTTTGAGAATAAAGTGGTAGGGTTGAATGCATGGTAGGATTGGTTTGGCTCTTTTTGCTTTGTAGATGTGTCTATGTTGTAGAATTTCAAAGAGTTTAGAATTATGTAAAGGATGAACATGTTTTTCTTGTGAAGGATCAAGACATTCAAGATCCTCAGTGAATTCTAATGAATTTTGAAATGATTCTTTAAATTTATATTTAAAGAATTCATCACTAAGAGGATCTAGAAGTACTGTAAAGGGTAGGTTGAGTTCGGTGAGGTTAAGGATTTTACTGTTAGATTATGAGTAATCAGTAATGATGGGAGGAGCGTTGTTAGAATCTGTTTGAAGGGATTAGTTTGTTGGAATAAGAGGTAATTGGGTTTGTGGCATCTCAGAGGTGGAGGCTTCTTGGTTAACTGTCTGAGGTATAGATTGATAAGGTGTTAAAGGATTTTCTGAAATGGAAAGGTCTTGTTGTTGGGTTGTATATGGATTTTGGAATTGTGGATCGATAGGGATTTCATCTAGAAAGTTTAAGTTTCTAGATGCATTGAATTCTGAGAACATCATTTGGGCAATGTTGGAGAAAGTTGCTGAATGAAAAACACTTGATCCATAACAGTTATTCATATCAGAAGGAGAGATTATTACCTTTTCTCTTGATTGCTTGTCCTCTTGAGGCTTTCCTACTTCATTCTCAGTTGATTCGATCTTTTCTTGATTCTTGGTTGCTCTATCCTCGGCAGGCTTGTCCTTCTCTTGAGCCTTTACTTCTTTACCAGCAGTTATCTTCATCTTCTTGCAGCAGCTTGATTACAAGAATCATTTTTTCTTAGTCGCTTCCTTGAGAGCCTAGTTGATACTTCTCCTTCACCTTTCAGAGCTTTCTTGAACTTTAAGAAGATAGATTCTATTAACCTTTCTTCTACTCGAGGGAATCCTTCAAGGTACTTTGGATCCTCTTTTGTAAGAGTAATAGATTTAACAGATCTATTTCTTTATTTGACGAATCCACACTTTTCAAGAAAGTATAAACTTAGTTTTGATGGAGGATAAATAACTTGAATAAGTGGAGAGATGGTTTTACTTAAACATTCCACAATGCCAGACTTATAGAACAGTTCTCAGAGGAGTCTGGGATGCCTTATAACAGGGTTTCTTTCTCTCAGACTTTCCACAATGTTCTTACAGAGGTCATCAAATAGGAAATCTGCAACATTGAATGACTTGTTCTTCATGGCAAAGTAGATAAACATTTGATGTTCCCAAGAAAGTCTTTCTGAGCTTTTCCTTGTTGGTACGATAGCAGCATGGAAAATTTCAAGATGAATTCTTCCAATTGCGTTCAGTTTATCTCTATCTTGATTGACCATCAGAGTTCTGAAACTCTTTTTATACTCCACACTTTCTGAAAATTCAAGTAATCTTTTCCCAGTTTGACGCAAACCACACAGTTTAACAATGTGGTATATTGATATCGCAATGTCCACACCAGCGATATTAGATCTAATCTCTATGGAGGTGAATTCTTTCAGACCCATTTCACTTCTTGGTTAACCTCTCAGATTTGGATTTCTTGAAATCATTATTTGTTCTTCCGTTTCAGCCGCTTCCCAATCGTATACGAACGCTCTCAACCAGAAGTGTTTTACAAGATTAAGGTAAGTTGGATCATTCAATAAATCAAAATACCTTCTCATTCCCAATGTGTGTAGGTAATTTTGACACCAGTCTTGACCATTAACTTTAAGTTCCCTGAAGTCAACAACTTGTTCTTGAAGAAGTTCCAACTTTTCTTCGCTAAACTATACAATGTTTTCAAATCCTTTAGTGATTCGTTCACATACTGCTATAGACGAGATCTTCTTTGATTCACTACAAGAAAACAAGGATTTAGTGGCCGCCAATATCCGTCACAAAGTGGAAAAATCGGCCACAAATTGAAAAAATTGTCCAACTTACCGGCGGCCTGAATTGGCTGCAAAAAACCTCGCTGGTAAGAGTTAGCGGCAGCCAAGGAGGCCGCAAAGTCCTGAGACAGTTCTGGCACGCATTTGACCCACTTAGCGGCGGCCCAGGTGGCCGCAAAGTGCTGTCTTTATTTTTTTAGAAAAATATTTATTTTATTTATTTATTATTTTTTTTTTATAAGCATTTATTTTATTTATATAATATAATTGTTAATATTTAAAAAACTTCTTTAATTCTAAATATTGAAAGGTTTAATAAAAAGAGAGGGAAAAATAATATTAACCTTTAGAATTCACATACTTCTTCATTAACTGCAATTTTCATCCAATTAGCTTCAAAACACGTGATGAATAATAAATTTCGTAACTGACACGCAAATGGTCAACTGTTAAAAGTAAAAATTAATTAAAACGTTTCCTCTTTCGTATTAGAGCCACTGATAGCTAGAATACAAAACGTCTTAGAGTCTGATTGTCTCAGAGGCAGACTTGTCTTCAGAAGATCTTAGACATCTGCTTCTGATACCTATCAGAGTTTGAATTTTTCTTGAGCCATTTTTCAAAGTGGCTACAACTTGAAATGAATCGCTGCTTACTAAATTATGTTTGAACACATATCTTAACTCTATTTGGTAAGGAGATGAATTATACTTACCTTGATGTTTTGATTTGAGGACATTTGATTTAAACTACATTTTGTTCTTATCTCTTTATCAGCCACCATTTTTTATATTCATGAAGCTTCCAGTTTCTTAGGATTTTGGGTGACTGTGTCCTCTTCTCTAAGCATCTCTACCATGCATGGTCGAAACCTCCTGGTATGTCATCTTCCCACCATGATGTGTCATCATCTTCTAGATAGGGGTAAGGCATGTATTTGTCATCTTCTGAGTCACTCTCACAGACATTTTCTTTGTAGCCTCTGTCTCTAATTTCTGACTCATCTTCAAAGTCTTCATCAAAGATATATTTTCTTGATACAGCAGCTTCCTGACTGTTGCAAGTTGAAGGGGGGAAGATAAACACAAGAGGGGGGGTTGAATTGTGTTTTAGAGTTTAAAAACTTTTCAAGATATTTTTATCAGAGTCTTTAGCAGCGGAAATTAAGAATACAAACAAAACCAATGACAAAGAAGAAAGAACAAATGAGAGAGAGAGAGAGAGAGAGAGAGAGAGAGAGAGAGAGAGAGAGAGAGAGAGAGAGAGAGAGAGAGAGAGAGAGAGAGAGAGAGAGAGAGAGAGAGAGAGAGAGAGAGAGAGAGAGAGAGAGAGAGAGAGAGAGAGAGAGAGAGAGAGAGAGAGAGAGAGAGAGAGAGAGAGAGAGAGAGAGAGAGAGAGAGAGAAGGATTTATATTGGTTCCTCTCACAAACCGAGAGTACTCCAGTCCCCTTGCACTTCCAAGGGATTTCACTATAATCACTAAAGATTACAACCCTAGTGCTCAAGCACACAAGCAAGAGACTTCTCTATTGCTCAAGTCACACAAGACAAGAGACTTTACAATTGCTCCAGAACATACAGCAGGAGACTTTTTACAAATGCTCAAGTTACTAAGAACAAGAGACTTTTCCAAATTACTCACACAAGAGTAAATACTTAACTTCTAAGCTTAAAACTATTACACAAAATAACTTTCAAAGGCTCAGATAGTTTCTATTGCTCACTTCGTTTGAAAGATAAGTTCGGTTAAAGATCATTTTCATCAAATTCTTCTAGTTCCATATATATATGAGAGAAGAGAGAATTTGAGACGTTGAAAAGAATTCCGTTGAGATGGACAGCTGTTGAATTTCAATTGCTTGAAGTGTGGAGTTTGAATTTCTTTCTGGAAGAGGTAATTCTGCTCCACAACTTCGTCCATACTTTTCTGCTTGTCCTATATCAGAAATAAAGGTACACTTCAGTACAACAGGCTCCTTTGAGGATAAGATCAAAATACATTTGAACGTTGCAATGGTGTTGTCCTTTATGAAGTAATCAGGCTTAGAATGTCCAAAATAGAGTGACATAGCCTTCTGATGAACTTTGGAATTCTTGGCTTCTGGCAGACTTTGATTCCTTGGAGTCTGATGATCTTTGAATCTTTCGCTTCTGATAGTCCTTTGTAATTCAGCTTCTGAACGTTTTCGTCTTCTGAATGACACTTGACTAAGTAGATTCTAAGAGTCAATACCAAGTAGCTTCTGAACGTTGTAGGCTCCTGAACGTCTTTTGGCTTCTGAACTCCTTCAGAGTGTAATGATTCAGACTCTAACAAAGTTTCTTCGAAGCGTAAATCAAATGTGCTCTTTCATAAATATAAATTTGTCCTGCACACTTAATTTAAAACATTAGTAATACTAATTGTCCATTTAATACTTTGTTATCATCAAAACATATTTTGTTCCAACAATCTCCCCCTTTTTGATGATGACAAACATAAGTATTAAATACAATTGTTGTTGACAAAATTCAGCTATGTTGACATTAGGCTTCTGAGTTTTGCCAGCTCCCCCTAAGTCTGATAATCCATAGGGTTAGGTTTGTAAGCTCCCCCTATTTTATATCCATAGTTGATTTTAATCAGTTTCAGAACTACTTTATTATATGACTTAAATCATTCATATTTTACTATGCAAAGAACAAGGTTTGTAAGCTTCTTCTCTTCATAGTGAAATAATTTTTGAATAAGGTTGCACCCTTACTTAAAAACTATCTATGAATAATAAACTTCAATTAATAAATGTGTTTTGCTTAAGAAATATAATCTTAAAAATGATGAAATAATGTCAAGATATTTTAAATGAATGACAATAAGATCAGATACGTATAATATATGGCAATAAGATTAGATATGTATACATTGGATTCTCATAGGATGTCATGTGATACGGTTTTAGAGTTTGAATAAAACAAATTTTTAAACAAACAAGATCAGGTTTAGCGTGAAAAAAAATAATAGCGAGAAAAAAATTGACCACTACTCTTTACTTTTTCTCCCCGAAACAATACAAAGCTATAAAAGAGCTGTAGACTACTCTTTCTTCAACAATTGATTTACCAATACTCTTTCTCCCCATTTTGTCATTATCAAAAAGGTTGTATAAACAATTAAAGTAATTGTAACAACCAATGCAGTCAAGTCAAAAGTTGGTTACAACTATGTTCACCATCAATGAACTCTGTTGAACGCATTTAAGACATTGGCGTTAAGTGAGCTTATAAAAGGAGAGAACCAATTCATTTTATTCTCAAGGAATAATCTTAGGCAATAGTAATCAATTGAGAGAAAAGAAAATGAAACGTCCAGGGAAGAAAAGTGTAGTTCCAAAGAGAGTTAGCCAAGAAGAAAGAAAAGCTAAGCAAGAAAAATCAAGAAAAGCAAAGCTAAAGCCTGAGGTTGAACTCAGTTCAGAGTCTGATGAAACAGATTCTGACTATGCTGAGTATCTGAGAACATATCGTCTTGAAGAAGATCAATCAGATGCCCAAACCAAAGCTGGTTTAGAGGCAGATTCAGCTGAATCAGATGCTTCTTCTGAGAGGACGGTGCAGTCCAAGAGAAGAGACCCACCCTCTGAAGAAGATTCTAGTTGATTTTCTTTAGAATTATATGTAACAGTCACTCATTGTTTTAAATGAAATAACATTTTATGTTTGGCTGCTTATTTGAGCTTTATTGTTTTGCATTCTTTCTTTTGATTTTAAAACAAGTTTTAAAACAAACATTCAGAATATAATAACTCAAGAAACCTTCAAAAAAATATCAACAATGAATACCAATTGAGAATAAATACCAATTTCAGGATTAAAAACCAGTTAAATCCCAATAGCACAAAAGATTAGGAAAATCAAATACAGGATTGACATGAATCAAGTGTTCATCAAAAATACATATCAAAACAATCCTAACAATGTGCTTAAGACAAAATATTCAAGTAAGACAAATATACAAGAAAAGAAATCCTATTGGTTTTTTTTTAGAAGGTTAAGGATGGTTTCCATGGTCTTGAAGATTCGATCTTGACTAGCAGTGACCACTTTTAGCATCTCATTATGCTTATCCACCTTTGCTTCTATTCTGGCCATGTTAGCTTCATATTCGGGATTCTTCAAATGTTCCTTGTTGATGAGATTAGGACCAGCTTCCAAGTTGATCTTGATATGTTCACTTAGATCATTTTCCAATGATCCTAAGTTTTCCTTCAGCACTGTATTAAAATTAGCTTCAGCAGGAATGGGTTCATGACCTGAACTTCCTGTTAAGCTTACTCTTTCCATTTTCTTCAGTGTCTGAACTTCTATCTCAGAGTTGATTTCTGGTACAATGGATGCCATGTCCTTCTGATACTTGTCATGCTCCTCAACGTCACCTTTCTTGATCAAAGTCATCTCCTTCACAATCTCTTCAGTAAGATCATCCCAATTTGCAGCATAGCTTGAAGAAGATACGCTAGAATGCCTTTGCTCATGAAGGTCTTGTATCTTCTTGAAGATACTATTACATTTCCTCAAGAGATCAGAGGTTGTCAAAGTTTCAGGATGAGGTTCAGATGTTGAAGGAATGGTGTGTTGGGTTGATGTTTGTGGTTGATAGTTGGTTTAGTTTGCAACAAAGTCTGAGACTGAAGATATCACAACCTCTAGGGTTTTCTTAGCAACAGTACAATGTTCCTTAGAGGGAATGGGTATTTCAAAAATTGGTTGTTGTTGTTGTTGTTGTTGGGTTTGACTAGATTGATTAAATGAACTGAGTTGAATGTTAGAAACAGTAATTTCATTTATCATTTGATCAACCTGAGTTCTGTTTGGTGAGTTGGGGGATTCATCTAAATGACATACCTCAGTGTGTACCGAATCATCAGATAGATGTCCAGATACAAGCACTTCAGTATGCGTGCTAGTTTCAGGTTCTAGATGAATTTGTTGTTCTGGTATAGTATGTTCTGGTGATGTGTGTAGTTCAGAGTGTGATTGAGCATGTTCAGGTATAATTTGTTCAGATGGTGTTTTCTCAGGGGTTTTATGTGATTCAGAATGTGTTTGGGTTTGTTCTTTGGTTAGATGCTTGATTTGTCTCGGGATTAGTTTGGTCTTGGTTTGAGTTTAGGTTCTGATCCTGTTCAGAGTCTGTTATAGTATCAGAGTTCTGAACATGATCAGATGGTCTAGGTGAGGGTTCAGGTTGTGTTGGTAGTTCACCTTGTAAATGTTGTTCTAAGAAATTTAGAGGTGATTCTGATGGATTGGTTGTGGATGGGTGGTTTTGAATCTCTTGAGTAGTTGTTACAGTATCCTTAGGAATAGATAACCATGGTTTAAGGGTTCAGCCAACAGAGAGAAAATACAAATAAAGATGAGTTTCTAATCCTTACCTTAGCTTCCTAAAAGCACAAACTGATGGATTGATTCAAAATTGGCACATGCAACTTCAGTTTCCAACTTCCAAGCTTCCATTGCAACTCCAGACCATATTCAATTGAGTCTTCCATAACTCTTTTTTTTTAGCTTTTAACATCCAGGAGCTTAACCCATAATCATAAATCACATGTACAACCTCACCCTTGAAGGGGAACAAAATTCATTTAAAAAGGGGAAAGTGGTTCGGTAGTGAGCAAATAAAAGGGGCAAACGAAATTATTGTTTCTTCTTACCACAATTACGGCTACTAATGCTTGTAGAAAGGAGGATTACACATGCAATGGTTAGATCATGAAGAAATTGGAAATGAAGGGTTTGTAAAAGGGGTTTGTCCAACAATTGATGAATGGGGTTTCTGGAACCTGTACTTGCTTCTAAAGGTTCACTTAATCATGGGTTGAGTAGGAAAATTACATGCAAGCAAGATTGGAAATGGAAATTTAATTTCAAAGACTTGGCTATGGAGAAAGAAGGGTGTATGGGTCTGAGAGAGGAAAATGAAAGAGAAGATGGTTCCTTGTGTTGTTTGATATCTCTACCCACTTGTTAATCAATGTCCAAAAGACCTATTTGCCCTTAGTTAAACTTTATGACTAGTATGCCACTCTTCTACTTAGTTCACACACCTCTTATCTCTATTGAGTAGAAAACTCCAATAATACTTCTATTAATACTATTTTATGGCTGGGTTGTTACACTTTTGTCAATTCTTTTTTTTTAAAACATTTAGATCTATATATGTTTTTAGTCCCTATATATATTTTGTCCTATAGTCAAGAATAGTCCCTATATTTTTTTATGGTGATAAATAATCCTACAATTGTTTCCATTATATCATGCTGTATGTCAATAACATTCAAAAGTTTTCTTGAACATATTAGAAAAATAGTACTATTTTCAATTTTAAGACTTTTTTAAATTTAAAATCGAAAGTAGTAATAAGAAATTTATTACCAAAACTAGTGAACATCTCTATTGATGGTTTCTCTTCCCACCCCCATGTCTCTTTCACCCCCCACACCCCCAAAAAAGTTCGGGCCGTAGAACCCGAATTTTTTCTAGTGTAAAATTTACACGGAAAAAAGTTCGGATACTAGAACCCGATGTTTTTGGAGGGGGTGTGGGGGTGAAAGAGACATGAGGGGGGTTGTAAAATTTACACGGAAAAAAGTTCGAGTACTAGAATCCGATGTTTTTGGAGGGGGTGTGGGGGGTGAAAGAGACATGAGGGGGGTGGATGAGAAATTTTCATCTCCATTGCTTACTCCATAACTCAGTGGCGTTGCGACAAGCCCATGTCATAAGCCTTGGGTAACGTATTGACCATAAAAATGAATGTCAATGACATGCAATTCAACAATTTTCTTAAAATGTGAATATAAATATTTGAAACTTTTAAATTTAGTTTATTTATTGAAAACATAAATTTTAAGTAGTAACATGCAAATATTTCGTTATAAGTGCAATCTATTCACAACCATGTTTTTAAACTTGATTACAACCAGTAGATCATTAGTTGACTTCACATTTGTTTCTTTTTGTGAAAGTCAGACACTCATACCTACTAGAGTTGATGGTGGTGGGTTTATAGCATTGAAGAGCAGTTGTCTTTATTCATGCTATTATGGAGGAAGATTTAACAAAAATGGTGATGAAAACATAATTAAAAATATTTTAATTTTTTAGTCTGTATTTTGCATTAGAGAAAAGAAGATGAATAATGGAGGAAAATGATCATCCAATCCAATGTGTGTTCTACGGTTTTCAACTGAGGGTTTAGACTACCAATATAAGGAAGGTGTGACCACAACGAAATAAAAATTTTTTGAAGGGAAATATAATTGAACTCAAGGAGAAAGAAAAAAGTTTTAAGGGATTTGAATTGGCTACTATTTGGGTGATTTTAGGCTAAAAAAGCAGAGATAATGTGAACAAAATGTGGAGTAATATGAAGTGAAAATATGAAAAATAGAAAAAGAAAAAAAAAAGTGTAGAAAATCCTTGTTCGCTTCGAGGGATTTAGATCCTCTACCATCGGGAGACTTTAGGCTAAAAAAAAATGAGAGGATGTGGAAAAATCTAAACAAATATGGGGGAAAATATGACCAAAAAAAAATGAGAGATAGAAAAAAAGGTAGGTGACTTCTTATCCTTAAAGGTAGAAAATATTTGTCTCTTTTGATAGATTTGGATCATCTACATTTGAGTTCTCTATCTTTGAGCATTTTAGTTGAAATAAAGGAGAGAAATATAGAAAATATGAGAGAGAAAATAAGAGATAAGAGAGGTAGAAAAATATGTAGTGACTTTCGCTCCATAAAGGTAGACAGAAATTGTCCGGTTTGAAGAATTTTGCTCCTTTAACTTTGAGCTCTCTACCTTTGCGTGAGTTAAAGAGCATGATTATCGGTACTATATGTACCATGTTTTAACTGCCCATGACCATTCCTTGTCAGACAAGATGGATATTTAGCTGCTCTCCACGGCGTTTCTCTGTACACCAACAATCCTTAAGTGCCACGTGCATGCTTTCTATTTTTTTTCCTTCAAACAATTAAATACTTGCCTTTTGAATTATAAATAAATAAAATATATGTTTATCGCGGGTTCCCACCGACTCATGTTAGAGTGTTTGATGGTTGTATGGATATTTAGAAAATGTAGTTGAATTGTTTAAATAATTGAGAGTTGTGAAGTAATATAAAATATTAAGTGAAAGTCAGTCAAGAACCCAAATAAGTTTGATGGATGTGAGTGCTCTAAAGTGAAAAAGAATAGAGATTATGAAAAAAATGGAGGGAACATCAATGTACAACAATGTACAACACCACCAATAACATTGAAATTAGGACTTCAAGTAATATGTTTGTAAAATGAAAGAATTACACACGTACAGATTCTAACTACAAAAATTTTACCAATCACTGTTGACAGAAAAAGAAAAGTATCAATAACATTGTCTCAGAGGTTCATTCATTCAGACCATATATGTCATTCCCACTTGCATGATATTGGTGTGAGGTACTTTCATATTTGCAGTACCTCCTCTGCAATTCTTTCTTAGAAATGCATAAAAATAGTTTATAACCAATTTCTTAAAGAAAAAGGAGTTCTTCTTTGCTCTCACATCTCCATGTCCTAGTAAATAAGTGAATCCTGATTCCGTTGCTTCTCTAAGAGCCGCAAGCTCGTATTCAAGACCAGTATCTTCATCGGACGGCATGTAACTGGACGGTAATAATGTTGATGCAGCTTCATGAGAGGTAGAAGTTCCGATTCCGTCCAAATTTTGACCGTGCATTAGTGGAATCCTAAGCTCTTCTACTCCATTACCGGCCGCAAGATCAGAATTTCTCGTATCCACCGAGACGCTGTCCACATTGTCAGTTAAGTTACCCTCCAACTCCAATGCAACTTCTAGTGCTTCCATTCTCAAGAATTTCTCAAGACTTTCGATAAGAAGTTTCTCAAATGCATGGTGATCTTCCTTCCGAACATCTTTGTAACCGTACCTAGCAACGCAGCGGAACATATGGTAATCTTTCGGACAAACCCTTCGGAACAGAAATCTTTCTTCTTGAGGAACAACAGGAATCGGAACATATTTAATACAGACAAAAACTACGGTAGAGTGAAGAGCTGGAAGGCTTAGAAGGAACTGGAGAAAAATGGAGGGAACACCTTGGACAAGTTCATTATATAGCAATCCTATTCCTGGAACTCTTACTGTTCCGAGATCGGAACCAAGATCAAGCATTAAGTCCATTGAAATTTTTTCTCTGACTTCCCTTCGGTACTTCAATACGCTCCCATAGTTCCACGTGTACATCACAGATAGGAAAAAGGAAGCGAAGGCAAGTGGAAGCCAGCCACCCTCGAAAATTTTCGAAAGGACTGAAGACATGTAAATGACCTCTACAGAACCGAATACAAGTACGAAACAAAATGCTAAAAACAAGTTTGTCTGCCAAATTAAAAGCATTACTAGTGTCACCAAGGTGGTGCTAACCATCATCACACCGACTTCAGCAATGCCTGCATTGCAACAAATGAAATGAATCACATATTCACATTAGGAACTATATACTACAAATGGGGTTGACTGTCGAGTTAGAGTATATGGCATGCATACTGTGCAATATCAAATGGATTTGGCTTATTCTTCTTGTAAAGTAACATTTTTGGACAAGGGCATCAATTGGTTGTGAAGTATTTGGCATTTGGCACTGTCAATTATATAATAAAAGTTCATAACAACCTAATTATGTGCTTATATTTAAGTGTTTCTCATATAATTGATCATTTATAAGTTATTTCTATATCAAAAGATAAAATAAAGTCAAACTATTTTCATATGCTATTATGGAGAGTTTATGGACACGTCGTATAAGCCGTTTCCATAAGCTCTCCCAAACAGTCTCACAAGTGTTTATGCCAGTAGATAAATGTAGATAATCTCAAATAACCCAATTTTAACAGACCCTTATTCAACAAACAAAATATGCATTTGGGCATAGACAAGACAACAAATCAGTTTCTATTTTCTATGTACAACTTAAATTGAAATCATGGACATGAAATGAAACATTAATGCATATCCCGAAAGCAGAAATAGGTGAAATCACAATATAGTCAATATACTTTTGCAAGCATCCTAGTTGTAACCCTAGAACCATAAAAGAAAAAGAATACTCGGTGAAAATTGAGGTGGGAGAAACTTTACCATATGCATTTGCAATATGAGTAGTGCTTCGGAAGATGGAAACAACAACTATGCACATGACCATTAAAAACCAATTAATAACAGGAATGTAAATTTGACCCATGAACTTTCTTGAAGTATGAATTATCTTGAGCCTAGGGAAGCATCCCAAAGCCATCGATTGCTTGACGCACGAAAATGTAGCAGATATCATTGCTTGGCTTGCAATCATAGCACCAAGCGTGGCTATAACGAACACTGGCCAGAAAAGACTCTCTGTTTGACACAAAGCACAAATAGAAGGATCCAAAATGATTAATATACATAACCAATACTTCAGAATATAGTTTGAATTTAATTCATATGCATGGTCAGGGTAAAGATTATTTACACTGTCAATCAAGCATAATCATCAGATCATTAAAAACATTTGACTAATCTAAAGTCATACATTACATATGATTAGTTGTGATTTGTTGACGGTGTAAACCATTTTACACTGATAGTGTATCAAAATTAAACTCACAGTTTTAAGAATTTGGTTTAAATGTTTATAAACACTATGTCACCTGGAACAGATTTGTAGAAAACGCTCGAATAAGAAGCGGGGTTTTTCATCAGAAAAGCAGCTTGGCCCATATAAGCAAGGAGGAGACATGGAAATACCACACAGGTGAAGGCAATCTGTATAAGCAATTATACAAAAGGTTTAAGAAAGTAAATTTAAATAATTCAAAAGAAGAACTTTTTAAAACAAATTTAATGGTTTACTTTTCAAAAGAAACAATTTGAGGATTCACAAACCTGTATTGCCGGAACAGAAAAATGTCCAAGATCTGCAAACATTGCTTCTGCACCTGCAAGTGAATTTACAAGCAAGTTGGGTAATTTTCTGATTCCATGTCCTAAAGAGTTGATTCTACACATTATAAATATCTCATCTAGGTAGATAAGAATACATCAGTTATGTTCTGAATGACTGAAATAAGTTCCCGATCATGTAAATTTGTGATACTTTCAAAATCATGCAAATAGCTTCCTTAGGTTCTTGCAAGCAACAATAACCAACTGGCAAATGAAAATTACGATGCGGCCATCTTAAAAGAAAAAAATGTTCATCAACAATTCTAAACTTCAAATGAAAAATGTTCAGTCGTAATCGAGATCGAGTCCTATCACACACAAATGAGATTTTTAAAGAATAAACTGTAATGTTCATAGGAATAGAAAGAAGACTATATTACTATGTTGACAAGATATACCGGAAAATATTATGCCAGTCGATTAGAGTGCTTTCAGCTTGAAACCATGAAAATGCGAAAGAGGTTTACCTGTAATGCAAAGAACGCAACCACCAAGAGCTGACCATGCACTTTTGCCATTATTCTTGAAGAAATAATAGATATATGCTGGGTTGAGTGCTTTTACAACGGTAATATCGTATCTGATTATATTATATATTCCAATAGCACCTAGAGAAAAGAACCATAAAGCAAGTACGGGGGCAAACATGAAACCCACTTTACCGGTACCAAATCGTTGAATGCTGAACAAAGCCACGAGGACTACAATAGATATACTAACTACTTCACCTGCAAGTACAAACATGAATTACATGTCTAAGTTTTTTGTGCAAAAGACTTTGATAGATTCCATAGTTCTGTACCAAAACTAAATGTCAAAATTCTAAAGAGCATCTATATACAAATAATTGATAGTTCAAATTAAACATTTAGAATGCAAAACTAACAGAGAAGCAACATGTTGACTTCTCTTTCTGAAAAAGAAACAGGAGAAATGATTTTAACTAGGTGTTTTATAGTAGAGCGGCCACCAATCATAGGCGAACTACTATGTCAAAGCACATCAAGCTCTCAGTGGGAACAGCCTTAGCCTTGCAACCTCAAGGTACTGAGTTCAAATCCCTTCGGGGACGGTTGTAAAAGGGCTATTGGTGCCACTTTATTAATTAATAAAAAACACCCTACAAAACTGTAAGGTGAGGGATGCCTCTGATTTAATATATTTTCAGGTCATATGTCGTTCAAAATGGAAATCTTAACACACATAAGCTCAAGACTGGATATTTGGAGTGTGACCCGATAGCAGGTGGCCTAACGGATCTTGATAGGCTCTGATACCATATTATATTGATTGATAAAACCGGCTTCTAGATGAGGAACGCCTCCTACTTATAAACATATTTTCAAGCCATCCTAGGGTGGGACTGTCAACATTATCAAAAGGCTGCAAGTTTGTTTCTCCTTCGATATATGGAGATGTTGATCATAAAGTTACCGCTTCCTTAAAAACGACAAGCAGCTACCATCATTTCTTATATACGGACATGTAGTATATATCTTTTCTTCGTCCAAAAAAACAGAAATTCTTAGAAAGAAAATAAAGTTGTACCTACCTGTTCCAAATCCACTTATTTGACCTTGTAGACCACTTATGGCAGACATCACTGCAACAAAGAAGCACCATGGTTATACTTAAAGTACACAAAATCTATTTTTTCTTAACATCAGTCCTACTACTACAAATAAGCAAATTTTCAAATCTTCAAGAAGTAGATGGTTTGTTATTTGAAACCGATAGCAGAAGCAAAATGTGAATTGAACCAGTTCAACAGAGTCTAGTTCATACAAAAAACAACAACTGCAGCCCCACACAGGAGACTTAGTATTTGTATAGTTAGTTTGGTTCTCATTGATAGCTGGCGCTTCTAAAGAAGCACATGGATGCAACATAAAAATGGTAAATCAAATATAAATCTACATATTTTGATAAGTTATCTTGTTTCAGTATATTGGATGCCATTAGGATGGAAATCCACTCAATTCCTTGCAATATCATACAGTTAATACATAGAGAATTGAAATCATAATTTCTGATTAGAAATCCAAAGACTACAAATTCTGCAAAATTACTTGATTTACATTAGTGCCAGTGGACTTACTGTATATTATATTATCCAGTGTTGTCAATCTAGAATTGTGGGAAATGGCGATTTGTAAAAAATTCGCTATGCCATAGTTCTAAAGAATCTACAGTGTAACTATAGTTGCCATCTGACAACTCTTCATACTAAATAGTGTATCGCAGAACAGTGACTATTGTTCAAATTCTGATATGTTGTAGCGCTACTACAGCCGCCACTAGACAACACTGATATGATTATAATCTAATAGATTTACTGTGACTCTGTGAGTGCTAAAGTTGGTATGATTAGTTTAGCTCATATACATATTGCATAGATCACAATATCACATGACAACCAAAAACTTAAAACAGAATTTCATGTCAAAAAGTTACTTGCTTATATGCACCTGATATTGCTGGAGTTAGAATACCGTCTCCAATAATCATGGAAGTTCCGATAAGAACCAACACTAACAACATGTTTTTCAAAAACGATGTCCTTTCCAAAGTCTCCTTTATTTTTAAAGCCCTTTCGAGTTCTGGAGTAGGAAGTTTGAGCCTATAACTAGAGATTAGTTCATCAGCTTGTTGGCGATTCGGAAGCAGATTCACATTTGCATACCTACAAATCAGCGAGTATAGTGCAAATGTTCCTCCTACAGTTGAGCAATTAACATATAAAAATCACGAATCAAAGTACATAATTATGAGTGTGAAAGTGAAACAGTTACCTTCTCCATTATCATTAGCTTTGAGAACTATGAAAACATATTTTGCTAATGGAATAAGCGCTATCGTGTACATTATTAACGATAATGCCCCCAAGACATCGTCGTCTGATCCAATCGGAACCTTGCTGAAGACATCAGCAAAAACATATAGAGGACTTGTTCCCATATCACCATATACCACACCAAGAGTCTGAAATGCTAATGCAAGGGTAGGCCAGAGGGAAAGGTCCTGATCCACATAAACACAAACGATTTGAAAGACTGAGATAGCACTATATATGCACTGTTAAATACAAGGTGAACTGGAATAAAATACTGTTGAGTTTGAGTGACCATTGAAATTGGTGAAATTTCAATGCTCTTAGAACTACAAGAACAACCACGCCTTATTCCACTAGGTGAAGTTGGTTAAACAAATCAAACAACGCTGAAATTGGTGAAATCAACGTAAACATATGGAACATATCTTTATGCGAACCATTTTTTGCTCGTAACTAATTCAATAATTATAACCAATGCTGTCAAATACCGGTGATAACGGCAATGCTTCACTATTAGGGGAATAGCTGTGACTATTCCAGTTTCTACAAGCTGATATAGCGGCAATAGCAAAAACTGAGAATTTTAACTCAAGGTTTTTAATAATAATAAAACTGAAGAATCTGTGTGTGCCCCTAATATATGACCTATTTTTATAATAGAAAAATTGAAGAGCCAGGGACTATTACTCCTATATTCACCCAATACATAAACCTTTCAACATGTAAGCTCTCCCTCCATTCCCATTTTCAATGTGCAGTGTGCCATTTTTTATACATACTTGACTTATTTCAACCATTATGCAACTCGTTTTATTTGTCCGCAATGCTATCTGCTATTTCACATAGCAGAATTTTAGTATTCCGCTATTTTCTATAATCCACAATTGATAACATTGATTATAACACATAAAGAGAGGCTAATGGCAAAACTCACACACACTAAGTGCTAAGAAGAGAGGTATTGCAGATACAAACCCACACCCCAACACATCAAATACCCCTACAGTCCTTTACTATCTGAGCTGCACTTACAGAACCAAAACATGAATACACTTTTTCTATCTTAAAGAGCCTCGTGGCGAAACTCACTCACACACACACACTACATATGCTGAGAAGTAAGGATTTGTGAGTTCCAGCTTGCACGCGCCTCAACATATCAAATGTCTCTGCACCCTTTTACCATCGGTTATATTTACCGGATCAACATAAGAATATTCTATTATACATAAAATGGTAAAACCAAATCTAGATTATTGAAAGCATGATTATAGCCAAAAATATTTGTCCTCAAAAACAAGATTATTTTTTTTTATATTTAAAAACATACCTTGGAGTGTTGATCATGATTAGCAGCAATCTCCATAGCTTCAACATCAAAAGAGTCAACCCTTTTAGGTTTCTTAACAAGCCTTCTCCTAATTGAACCATACCCTTCTCTACCATCACTTCCATTGCTCTTATTAGACCATGGAGGATCTTCATCCCAATCAAATTCACTTCCATCGACCCACCTAGACTCACTACTTCCACAACTGCTACTCCCTAACAACCTCACACTGCTCTCTTCAATCCTATCCAACTTCATTTTTCCACAAAATTACTCACCCACAAGAAAAAAAAGTCAAAAACCCAGTTGTGAAAATTGATTCAGCTAATGAAAGTTTGAAACTTTATCAACAAGTTTTGATGATTTTTGAGATAAAAGTTCATCTATTTTTCGTTTTTTTTTTGTGAAAAATTGGACCAATGGAGTTTGAAGTTGAGAAGATAGCTCAGTTTGATGTCACGATTGCAACATTCCAAAAACCTGTTTTTTTCAAACACAGGGTACAATACAATCATGTAGTATTAAATGAGGATATTTTTTCTTATCAATAAAAATAAAATAGTACCATATTCATAAAAAATTGTAATAATGGAGGATAAAACAAGTAAAAGCATAGTATATGATTTTTTTTTGGAGGACTCTCTTTTTTTACATAAAAAAAAAATTACATTTTTTTTCTTTCATAATCTCTAAGAATTTTAACACTTCTATATGTTCAAATCAAAGATAGAATTTAGTATATTGGTTAAGCTAGAAGAGACTCATCACGTCATCTCATCTAAGTGCTCTCGAGTAATATATTTTTAGTTCAAAATAAAGGAAAATGCTAGTTAAGAAATCAAATATAGTAAAATAATCTTAGAATTTGTGTAGTGTACTTTTTGAAATGTAAAAAATGTTGTGTCTAATATAAATTTTTTTTTTTTTTATTTTCCTTAATTAATGTTTTTAAGACAATAGTTAGCATGTGTTACGACGGATAGATAAAGATCACTCTTCAAGTCAGCGCCAAATTCCTAAATTGATACGTAAAATATCACTCTTCGAATAAGTGTTAAACTACAAGGTTTATTCACTAAATGTTTCTTAATATTTCTTGATTTTTCTTGATATATTTCAAAATCTATAAGGATCTATTTATACACAAAATAAGAAACTAACTTCTGGTACTAATATCTTTGTTATGTTTGACAAAATACCTTAATATTTGGTTTTATAAAATTGAAAAAACATTTCCGATAAAAGATTGGAAACTTTTTTCTCGAAAAGAATCGAAATTTTTTTTCCGACAAAAGATCGGAAACTTTTTTTCCGAAAAAAGATCGGAAAATTTTTCCCGATAAAATATTGGAATTTTCTTTCCCAAAAAAAATCAAAAAAAAAATTTCAAAAAAATCGGAAATTATTCCCCCAAAAAAATTCGGAAACTTTTTTCCGAAAAAATCGAGAACTTTTTTTTGGAATAAGTTGACTGTTTTTATCTATAACAAATTTTTTTTTTTTTTGGAATAAGAAAATTGAGAAGCAAAACACCTTTAATGAGTTTTGGTTTTTTAGTTTTTAAAACAAGAAAATTAGAAATAGTTTTTAAAAGTAGTTTTTGAAAACGGTGCTTCCAAACATGTTTTTTCTTTTTAAATTTTGAAAAACTAAAATAGAGAATTTGGGAAGTGCTTCAAACAAGCTCTAAATACGTGTGTTTAAAAATGAATGATTATATGTATTTTGGATATATAATTGGACTTTATTATACACTCAACTTTCCATTAATAAAAAAACATTGGTAACTTACATACCATTATTCGGTGCAAATTTAAGCAATACATTTTTTTTTTCTTCTTTTTGAAAATGAAATTTTAAGCAATACTTTATTTATATAGTTTTGCTCTTGCATATATTTGACATTATGGTTCAACATCGAAATTTTTTAAGCCATCTTCTCGATAATGTTCCTCCTTCATCAGGGAAACATACTCCACTTTTTCACCATAGAATCTTGCCATGATCAAGTAGAAAGACACAACAAATATAGGGACTCCGATCAAGAACCAGCTGAATTGAAGATTCACCAATGAAACAGCGCGATGAAGAGCCTTTTCATCACTGCACCTAGCCACATATTGATTCCCCTCAAGTTTCATGAAACAACCTTTAGGTTCATAACCAGGTGTAAAAAGCATGAGCCCCATAAACATAAGCCATAAACCTTGGAAGATTATGCAAACAGAACGCACAAAACATACCAAGAAGCTCATTGGAAATCCAATTCCCATAAGGGTTGTCACAAAACAAATCATAATCAAAATTTGCAATAAATAATGGTATTGTCCTTCTATCCCTACGTGGTCTCTTGAATGAAAATGAATAAGAAGAAATTGTTGTACAAATGCTATTGCTGCAAGCAAATGGCTAAGTTCATTTTGAATTATAGTACTTGTAGTTGAAAATCTATCAAGAACTATGGTAAAAGTAGCAAAGATTAAGAAAGACATAGCCATGGAAGAGTGTTCAAAGTTGTGGAGATGGTTGGAGGGAATGGTTCCATCATGAGGGTCAAATGGATGGTGATGACTAGGAGAAATAAAGAGTTCCATGGCTACAAAGATTGTGCAACATGCAATGATGAAATGAAGCTCCAAGTATCTACTTATTTTGGTAGGAAACCACATGGTTGATGTGTAGGAAGAACAAAGAAAGTGGAGTTTGGTGTTGTTAAAGAGGTGCCATAAACCAATTACAAAGAAACCAAACCCCAAAAATTCATGTCCCTCCATAGTGCCTAACTATTTGACAAACACAACACAAAAGGAAAACAAATATATTATTTAGCTAGTCAACAATGTACTTGTTCACCAATGGTAATAATAATAAGCAACTCCGAAAGGAATTAATGTGGTACGATATATAAACTTTGTTGTTCAAAACCAAATACGATGTGTTATAGAGCTAGCTCTTTGGTTGAGGTGAGCATTTAGATGGTATTATTATATATACAGAGTCTGTGCAAAAAGCTGAGGTATTTTCCGGTGGTCTGGAAGTTGATTAGTGTCTTTCTAAGAATGAGATTAGATGTAGACCTCTGTTAGGTGGTGTCTGTTTTGTTATTTTTCATCGGTGTTCTGCTATATAAGTGTCTTTGTTTTGTAGTTCATCTATTGGTCTATGTTCGTTTTGTGTAGAAACCTAATTATTATTAATAATATATTTTCCATTAGAAAACAAGTGTCTGTGTATGAGAGACCACGTTGTTGTGGTGCGTTTCACAGAAGGTGCAAGGTTTGAGATTTTACGCTAAAGGAACAATAGAGTTATACATACGACACATGTTTTATTATTGGTGATAAATCTATATAGGATGCATTCAAATTTTGGTAACCACGTATTATATTATTTGTTGTGAAAGCACATGTTTTATTGGCAATAAATCTATATAGGATGCACTCAAATTTTGGTAACCTGATAGGATTATTAAGATAAGAAAATAATATGTTAATTAGTTTAGGTACATGTTCTAAAAGGGAATTTTAGGTACATACCTAACTAATAAAATATTGGGTAAATAGATTTTTACCCGTGCAAGTAAGCAAGTTTTGATTTACTCATTTGTAAAAAAAAATTGGAGTACCACCTATAATGTGAAGATTCTCTGGTTTACTCCTCTCATGGTAAATGTTTGGGGTATAATTGGATCGGTTTAGATCGGTTTTTGGTGAATCCAATGTCCGAACCAATGAACTATCGATTGGTTCGGTTTGGTTTGGTTTTTGGTGTTTTTCAAAAATGAATCCGAACCAAACTAATCAATCGGTTTGGTTCGGATACTTTAATCGGTTTGCGGCACACTTTTTTTCCGATGTATTGTCGGCTATTATTTTTTATCCGATACATCACTGCTATATTTTTTTCAATCACACACAACACTTGGTGTAATCAATTATCATCATACATAAAAGAAAAGACAGCGGTTTTCAAACACATATTTCAATTCAAACAAAGTTAACAAAATACAATCCATAGTTTTCAAATACAAAATACAACCGCATATATAAAATTAAGTTCAACATCAAATAAAAAAGTACAACTAAAATAAAATTTCAATTTTTTTCCCACTTGAATCGCCAATGCACCATCGTGAAATAATAAATTGAAATATATATCATATTTAGAATATAGAACATTGAATTTATTTTCAATTTGAACATTGAAACGGTATATGCATAAGTAAAATTTAGAACATTAAATATAGATAGAGTTAATAATATATAAATATATAGTTAGCAAATAATATACCTATTGGTTCGGTTCATCTGTTCGTCGTCTTAAAAATTGAATCCGAGAACCGAACCAAACCACATTGGTTTTTAATTGGTTCGGATCGGTTTTGGATCCGAACCATAAAAATTGATTTTTTTTTCCCGGTTTGGATTGGTTTGGATCGTCGGTTTAATTGGATTTTTTTTATCCGCTTACACCCCTAGTAAATGTTGACTTAAGATTTCATCTTTTTGCCCCTGCAATGTTAGCGAGTTTTGGCTTACCCCCGACTAACCATGCCACGTCATCATTTTTGTAGAATCTTAGGTCAACATTTTCCATGAGAGGGTAAACTAGAGAATCTTCACATCACAGGGGGGGTAATCCAAAAAAATAAAATTTCAGGGAGATAAATCCAAAACTCGTCTATTTTGCAGGGACGTAAAAACCTATTTACCTTAAAATATAATTAAAATATCCTTTTAGACTAAACTAGTTAAAACATTATATTTTTATCTTAATAATTCCATCATAACCACTTATTATATTATTATTTATTGTGAAAGTTCACATTTTATTATAAGTAAAATCATGCATTTAACGCAATCACGAAATCAGAAGCAATGTAATGTTGTGAACTAGTATGGTTATCGTGTTGTTAACCTTTTCAACCGTTTCAAAAGTGGTAGCTAGTATATAATTATCTTGGAAAAAAAACTCATTAGTCATGTTCTACACTACATATGGATAGACAAAACAATAAGACGTAGCGGATGCACATTACGATGTTCTTCAGGATTTGATGAAATCACACAGTTACATATTTGTCGTAAGTTTTAGAACCTTACAATGCCTGCATAAGTTTGATGTATTTATTGTTGAGAAATGTTATTTAATCATCAAAGGAGGGACATCTCTACAACATCAAGGGGAACTTTTGTATTTTCCTCATCAAATATACATTACATCAAAACACTTTATAAGAAGTGTAATGTATACACTAGTAGAAAAAATACTTTTTACATCTGCCCAAAAACACTTTTTACATCTGACGGTAAAACAGATGTAAACGCACGAGATATAGTAAGTATACACTTTTTACATCTGACTCGCGTCAGATGTAAAAAGCACACATTTTTCCTCTGACTTAAGTCCACTAGATGTAGTAAGTATACACATTTGATTTTTTTTTTAATTAAATTGGACATTTTACATCTGACCAAGTCCACTAGATGTGAAATATTTACTTTATTTAATTTTTTTTTTAAATCCTTTTTTTTTTTTTTTTTAAATCTCAAAATACCACTACAATTCAACATTCAACTAAAACCATTACAACATATCATAAAATGTTTCAACATTCAATAAACACATCAAATGTAATTACAATATCAAATGTCATTACAAACCTTGACCAAAATACAAATCAAAAGCTTATGAGGACTAAAACAGGAACTGTGCATAGTATGCCAACAACTTACTAAAGAAACCTGCTAAAGGGCTAATTTCTAACATCTAAATCATGCTAACATTACTAAGACTGCATGACAGACCTCAACATAGCCTTTTCGTAGTTTGTCTAAAGATAAATTTGCATCTTTGAGACATGGAGCGCCCCAACCATCCTTCCCTGCATGAATCAAACAACCAGAGAACTTCAGTTTAACACCTAATTGCATTTCTTCTGTCTAAACTGCAATTTGATTATAATTGTGAAATCAAAATGTATCAATTGAGAGCAATTGATTATATACCATTTCCATCATTCCTGTGTACAAAAAATCTTCAGATTAGAATATTCCCATAAGCACTATCATACCTGCATACACAACCTTCTGCAAAAGAGAAAGTCTAAGAGGCCAAACACAAGATGATAGTACTGAGGGCTATAATTAAGAACAAATCTCAAATATTTCAAGTAATTACCTCAACCTATGAGAGAGGAAGTTCAGGCTCCAACAAAGTTGATCCCAAGATTCTCATTGCTTGTGAAACAGCGGCTGATAGGAACAAAAACAATGTTTGTGACCCTGCTAGCCATAGAAGTATATAACTAATCAAAGAAGTTACAAAATTGCTAGTTTGAGAGGAGGACAAAACTTAACACCTAAGCCTCTCAACACACACTTAACATTATCCTATACTCTATTTTGGTCGACTGAAACTACATCAGTGAATTAGGAACTAAAGAATATATATTCTGCCTTATTGATAAGAGAAGAACCTTAATGATATCTACAGTCTCGCATATATACTCATAATTCCTTCTCTAGCACTATCTGCAGAAGGCCATAAAGTAAGCCTCAAGTTAGGGACATAAGGCAGAAATACACCAGCATCTTTTGTTGCCTTTGCCACGACTATGTGTAATTCCAAACACTATAAATTACATAGTTATAGGCGCAATTGAAAATTAGATGTAATCACATAATTATGCACATATTTACCTCACACTTGTAGCTAACAAGCTTTTCAAGGAAATCACTTCAAAAAACCTTAATGTAATGCTGAAGTATGACCAATCTCTACTCCCTGAAGCCAAAATAGTAGGCATAAATGCTAAATGCTATAAATAATCCAAAGTTCTAGATGGATCATGTTCAGTCTGCAAATCATGTGATTCACACATAAAAAGAATCTGGAAACAGGGATTCAATTCAAGCCAAACATTGAACAAGTAAAAGAAAAACATACCAGTTACTCCCTTTGTTACATGAACCCAATTCACAGCTCTAGCTTTGGAATAATAATGCTGTGTTTCGTCATCTACGTCAAACCTGCCTCACAACATTCAGTAAAAACAAACGGGTAAGTAAATGATGATAATAATAAATCATCTTCTTAAGATTCAAGAATCAGCTAACAGGATTGATGGTTCATTGATCTATGATACATGGAAATATTTACAACTGCATTCCAATTATGACATACATGGCATAAAGCTTAAAATTAAAATGATTAAAAACAAAAGTTCAAAAGGTTATTGTGTCCAAATTCAATTCTCAAATAGTTGTACCTGTTTTGTAATTAAAGTCTAATACAAGAATACCATATAACCTATGTAAAATTTAGTATTAGTGTAAGATAAAATATGCAGCATCTTTACCAAAAAAAATATATATGCAGCATTTAGATATGACACCTATAAACATCATAACATTATAATAATAATGGAAACATATGCAATGCAACAACCAGATATGAAAATATAAATAAATGCATTAATTACTTCTCATTTTTAATGGATGGCACCTATAGATAGGTGATACCAATTAAAATCCAAATCCAGTAAACATCTTAAACCAAGAGAACTGCTTTGTTTTCCACTTCTGCCTCATCAACAGGTTCCTTCATGTTCACCGCAGTCTTGCTATCAGCACCTTTCCTCCGCTTATGTGGAGAAGGATTTTGTAAATATGCATGAGCAGATACGAGATATACTAATGTACACAAGATTACTAAAGAATAACTTCGGTAATAAAAAGTGTATTATACAGGGAACCCATTTCCATCTATCGACATACAATAAATCAGAGGCATGTATACATGTGATCCATTTTGACCTTGAAGAAACTAATATTGAACCAAAGTGGAAAAGTTATTAAGGAAAAATAACTTTATAATTTCCTCCAATCTTTTGCCAATCAAAATCCATAGTCAAAGTTCCATTATAACCATTAACCAAAAAAGATATAAATTTATGCTCTCTAATTAAAGGCAATTTGTATTTACACATATAGATACTAATATCAATGTTCAAAAGGAAATCAAACAGAATTGGCAAAGAGGAATGAATGTCAAGTATATTTGGCTTTCAATCCATAACCATGATCAACTTCATCGCATGATAGAGAGAATGATAGTTTAAATAGCTAGTACATGACAGATTCAAAACATGTTTTCTCTTATGATTAACGAACCATACAATCATACAAGGAGATGCAAAGACACTGCAAGCAAACAAAATCCCACACAGCCACACATTTATATGGATTTGTAGCACTTCTAAACAGAACACCGCCAAATATGTCACTTGAAGAAACATGTAAAAGCATCAGCAAATCATGCTAATTCTGATATAGCAGTTTATAAATATTTCTCATGCCTCACAGCAGTATTATTCTGAAAAGTTATAAACAAAAGTAACTCATGTAATTATTATAAAGTAGATTTCATTCCACTAGCAGGGCATGGACTATACTGATTGCATTATTATTGCATAATCCAATTGAAGACAGAGGTGATAAAAGAAAAATATTATCAGCATACCTGCTCACCAACAAATATAATGCCAGATCAGGAGCATCCGATTGAATCAAAGATAACATTTGAAGCAGGAAACCATCAAAATTTCTAAGAAACTGTCATTCTATTGATAAATATTTGAAGCACTAGAAAGCCCATGTTGGAGAATGTTGGAAGTCGGCTATTTTAAATTAGATATTACAAGCCTGCACAAGAAAATAACATTATTGTATGGGCAAATATTTTTTCCTTTTCACAACTCAATTAATCTCCAGATTATCAACAACAAAATTTTAAAACAAAACAAAATTTACAGAGTCAAAGAATGTCAAAACTCTGCGTCAAAAAAAGCAAAGAATGTCCAAACTCCAAACACTTGTATTTTAACTTCAGATCTAGCTTAAATATCCAATGGGACCGCAAGTTAACCACAATATATCCTAATCTTATTTTCTCTAAATCTATCAGAAAGATTTTAAACAACCGATTTCTACTATACCAGACAACAAAAAATACTGAAACTTTAAATGAAATAAAACCTAAGAAAACATAAACAAATTTGAGAATAGAATCAGTACCTGTTTGTGTTTTCAGTTGCAAGGAGAGGAACAAGTTGAGAGAAGCTTCAATTTGTTTCACTGAGCTTCGATTTGGAGAGAGAGTTTGAGAGAGGACGAGTTTGAGTGAGAGATTGTGATTGAGAACGATCGAATCGAGAGATGAGGTTAGGGTTCAGTACGAGTGTGATTGAGAACAATTGAGAGGGAATTCGAGATTGAATCTAGACCGTGGACGAGAACGATTGAGTTCGAGGTTAGGGTTTCAACGTGAGTTCAGGGTTCAGTACGAGTGTGAGAGAGGGCTGGCTTCATACGAGTGAGAGAGTGTTTTTTTTTTTTAACTCTTAATTGACTCTTTTACATCTGAGGATATTATCCTGAGATATAAATTTATTTTAGAAAATTTTCACCATAATTACAGGATTGCCACCGTGTTTAGTTTTATTTCTGGGAATATTATAACCAGATGTAAAATATTGTGTCTATGTATTTTTCACTTCAGGGGATATTGGATTCAGATGTAAATACGACTCCATATAGCTTTTCACGTCTGACATATATTCACCAGATGTAAAATCCTCATGTAATATGTCATATTTCTACTAGTGATACTTGATGAGGAAAATACAAAAGTGCCCCTTGATGTTGTAGAAATGTCTCTTCATTGATGTTTAAATAACATTTCTCTTTATTGTTGCAGCTAGAATGTCTTGTCTCCAACCTTTTCGCACAATAAGTAATATTTGTATGAAATCACCTCCCAAAACAATAGAAATTCCACCAAATGGTTTAAGTGAGTTGTCTATGTCGTTGTACGATATGATGTCACGCATTGACCGGTCAAAACCCTCAAAAGAATATTTATTCATCATGGTGCATCGTCCCAAATGTAGTAGCAACACGTTATGCCACTCGAAGCAACATTTAGGACAATGAATCATTTGGATCATAATCAGGCCGAGAGTGTATTCCAAATAAAAAAAAACATGTACCTCCATAACCATATAAGAAGAAGAAACCTCATGATCCAGACTCCACATATGATACAATTTGATCATGTACTAACTTTTGTTTTGATGTTATCTTACTCATAAGTTCATAATGTGTCCGCCTTATATGAATTGTATCATAATTAAGTGCTTCAGCTACAAACTTATAGTTAGTGTATCCATTGTAGAGAAATTTGGCTTTGGCATTTTCTTGAATTGTTCAAGCGATCTTCCGTTTGTTCGCAAGAGCTTCTCAAATTATAATTTTTTAAAAGGTTTTATACATTATATATGTATTGATATATACAAATTTAATTGAATATTTAATTTTATTATTTTATTACGTAATAAAAATAGTTATTTTGTTGCCTCTCAAGATAGATCACTTGGTTGATGACTCTAGCCTTCAATCTTGAGACCCTCGAGATACCAAAAAACTTAATTAAAAAATTGAGGGAAAAACTATTATATTTAAAATAATGTTAGTCTCAATCTAAAAGTTTGTCCCTTAATTACATATTTAAAATTGAAGTTGTCCTTGTGAACTTAGCTCATTTGGAATAGGAATATCACATTTTATATGTAGAAGTCGATGTTTCAACTCCAGACACTCCATTTATTCACCTTTCAGGGTGGAATTTTAGCAGTTAGCCTACTTGACCAAAACTAAAATAAAATTGGACTAATGGATCATCATTTCTTTGACAAAAAAAATTAATTTTAAAAAGGGAATTATTTTCACGGGAGTAATACACTGCCGACAACTATGCATAAAATATAAAACACCATAAACTATAAGTATATTATCAAACTTCTAGCATAATTTTTTTTAAAATGTAATTAGAAAAAGTAAATAAAGTCTTGTGAGCTTAACTCAGTTGGAAATGACATTGCATTATATATGTAAGGATCGGGGTTCAAATCTCGATCATCCTAGGATGAAATATATTTTATTAGTTATTGAAGACAATAAGTTAGGTAAATTGACACACAATCTCGTAAATAATAATACATTAAGCACAAATTTATATTAAGTTGAAATTTCAATCAAGAAACATTAAGCAAAAACCCAAAAGAAACATATTCATGTTCAACCGCTATTTCTTTATTTTGACAATCTTATTGTCCATTTGGATTTTTGCATTGGATGTTCCTTATGTCTCATCAAATGAAAATATTGGTACCAATCTTTAGTTGGTTCAGTGGTAATTGGCGCTGAATTTGGTAGGGATGATCACGGTTCGATCCCCCACAACTGTGATCGGGAGGGGCTGGAACCACTTGATGCCAGAACTGAGCCCCGAACCAAATTAAACTGGTGGTTGAAACAAAAAAAAAATGAAAATATTAGTATTTTCTTAACAGAAAGAGTGAATACACACATCAAGTTAACAACCTCTTCCCATTTCATAACTTTTGGAATTTTAGTGGTTCTTTTTTAAAAGTTTTTTTTTTTTGGTTGATAGACGAAATGACAAAGTCATTGGAAACTCACACACACAAAGTGGAGTGACCAGGAATCGAACCCCGGTTATGACACACACATATATAAAGTATGAAATTTATAAATACAATTAATATAGAATATTGTTATATAGTAAAATGACAAACATCGATAAAATCAACATCAACCATACCATTTTATAGGAACCACTGTGAGAACCAACATCAAATGAGGATATGTTATAAACCATACCCTTTGAATTCGGTCTTTGAACTTACAGATCAATGTTCTTCGCATAAAAACTCAAATTCGGTCTCCCTGCATAACAAACAATAATCATCATATTCTAAATTTTTTGACTAAAAATAGCAATTTTTTTAACTTTTTTCAATCCTAAGCCTTCCAAACATGCACAACTCTTACGAACAATATCCATAATTGTTTTGTTGGTAATATGTTAATAATGAAATTGTGTTTTAGAGACAATGCGTTCACACAAAAGATGAGAGATGCAACACAATACAAATTGTCAAATACGGATGAAAATAAAACAATTTTATGGATTTGTTATGGCAAAATTACTTATATTTATGATAATTAATATAATATTGAGATGTTTCCTTTTAATATTTTTTAATAATATAACTGTTACAACTTTTATATATCAAAACGTTTATTTTACTATGACTTGCATGTAACCGACATATTTTTTTATTTCACATTTAAATATACATAGAAACCTTTATTTTATTAATTGTAATTTGTTGGCTTAATTGCACTTGGTGTCCCCCTATTTTATAAACTGACAAAAACAGTCTCTCAATTTTAAAATCGATCTTTTTGGTTGCTCTATTTTCATATTTGTTGCACTTTTGGTCTCACCCCATGTTTTTCCTCTAAAAATGGTGATTTTTGGCGTCCTAGAAAGTGATTTATCGTCTCCAACATTGATTCTAAAGATGAAATATCAAATTTGATATCTAAATTCACTTTTACTTTTTTGGCGTCAGAAGTCACCATAAGACAAAAAACATGAGTTAAGACTAAAATTGCAACAAATGTGAAAATATGAGGACCAAAAAGTTTGATTTTAAAACAGGGGGAATTATTTTGTGATTTTGATATAATAGGGAATCAAAAATGCAAAAGCCTAATTTGTTTGTAACTGAAATATGTATTATTTCACATTTAATAATATAATTGAAACAATTAAATTATAAATTAATATTTAATTGTAACTGACAAAAGTTTAATGTAAAGCTTAAATTTAAAATACATTTTATTTTATATAAAAATATAATAAAAATATTAAATGAATTAACAAAAGCACCATAACGAAGAAGACATGAGAGGCTAGCATTTTTGAAGAGAGAAAGATACATAGTTGTGTCTCATTCATATTGATAGAATAATCTTTTTGACCACTTGGATATTTGTATTAGATGTTTCTCATGTCTCGTTTAGTGAAAACATTATCTTCTTAAAAGAAACGGTGAAGCAATACTCCAAGTCAACAACTTAGAGATGTCAAAATGGGCTAGCCCATATGGCCCCACAAACCCAAAAAATTGTAGGGCTTGGGCTTTAAAATATTAGCCCGAATGATTTTAGGACTTTTTAACCCGATTCGAAAAATCATGTTTAAAATACAGGCTAGCCCGCATGGACCATGGGAAGTCCGTTACCCGTATAAAGCAACACAAACGCCCAAAAAATTAAAATAAAAACTAAAGTAATTAAGTATGCTACAATGACTTAATATGATGGTTTTATTGGTTGACACCTTAATCCCTACACTAAATTAAATATGACTGTATTTGATTTCTAAAATATGACTTGTAATTGTTTTATAATTCTTCATGGAACTTAAAAAAATAAAAAATTATTTCACATTGAAAATCTTATTCTAAAGTTCCATTTGCATTTTTCACAATTTTTTTAATCACCCTTCCTCATGTGTTTCTTTCTTCATAGTCTTGTAAACCAATTTAAAATTTTATTTTTGTAAACTATTTTACATTATTTTTAAAAAAAATGTAAATGCAAACAATATGGATGGCCCGTCAAGCCCGTATAGTGCCAAATTATTATAATCCGGTATGTGAAAAAACTAATCCCACAACTTTCTTTCAACCCCTCAATTGTAATCCTAAAGGGGACCTTTAGGAAATCATCTTCATCACTCAACACATTACGATCCTTAATCAAGCAAATTCTAGGGGACACAAAATCACTTTTTTCCATCATCATATTGTTCAAATTGATCAATCGAACGTAAATTATAAAATACCACCGTTACAAACAATTGTTCAAATTCAACGAACAATTGATATGCATATATTTTCTTCAAATCATTGACACTTATGAAATCAAGATTAAACAACAACTTAGTTGAAAACATAAAATTTTGAATTGTTGCAGATTCTATAAAAGATACATATAAATTAGTTTCAAAAATTTTAGACAATATCACAAATACCTTGTCATATCTTGATTTTAACCATTAATATAATGACTAATGTATTTTCGGTTTTGCTAGCTGCAACGAACACATTCAACTCATCAACGTATGGATCAAATATGGTAACTTTAAACTTGAATATCTGAAAGTAATACATATATTAGTAAACATATTTGGAGTGCATTTGAATATATTATAATAATTTGAGTACATCACATTAATATTACATATTAACTCATCATATTACAACGAATTACAACCATTTTGATCTTGATTGCATTCACACTCTTTTTGAGTTCCCACGCCGGTTAACATGCCCATAATATGTACTTAGCAAATGACATTGTGAGTATGTTGTGGCAAGTTTAGGAGAAAATTATCTTGAAGACCACCTCAAGGTATCCTAAACTTGATTTTGTTGTGGCAACTAAAATAGATTTATTTATAGTCATATTTAGAAAAACTTAAAATGAATATGATTTTATGATAATTTATTTGTAATTGTTAATGATATATCCGTTACCAATCTAATAAATAAAAACGTTTTATTTACTAAATATTTCAATTTCATTATTTAATATAAAAATGTAACGTCATCAAATTTTATTAATTCAATTATTAAATAAAATGTAACATATAAATATTAATTTCATTATTTAATATAAAATGTAACATATACATATTTATTTCATTTTTTAATATAAAAATGTAACGTCATCAAATATATTAAAATGTAAACTATAAATATTAATTTCATTATTTAATATAAAATGTAACATATACATACTTATTTCATTTTTTAATATAAAAATGTAACGTCATCAAATATAATTAATTTAATTAATTCAATAAAATGTAACTTATAAAAATTATTTCATGTAATAAGTAATAGTTAGAAAAGTACACTTGGCAAGTTCTTATGAATAGGCTCTCATTTGTATATAATATAGATATAGATATAGATATAGATATAGATAGATAGATAAATTCCATTACAATAAAAAATGTGTTCTTCACAAAATTACGAATTCATATACAATGCACTACACATTCTATAATCAAAATTAGTGAACTATTGTGAAAGAGTACATTTCATTACAAGTAAAAGCGTTATTTAACTCAAATGAAATTAAGGGCCTATTTGTTTGAGATTTTTTTTCAAAAAAATCTATTTTTTTTCAAAAAAATCACTTTTTTTATTTTAGTGGTGTTTGTTTCAGATTTTTTCAAAAATCATTTTAGTAAAATAATCTATTTTTCTTCAAAATGAAAAACTATTGAAAATAGCTTTCTTCAAAATCTATTTTTTTGAAAACCATATTCTAAAAAAATAGATTTTTATGATTGTAAACAAACGGAAAATAGCTTTAGATTTTCTTCAAAATCTCTACAAAAAAATCTCTAGATTTTTTTCAATTTTTTTTTTAAAGCTTAAACAAACAAGCCCTAAATTTAGAAACATTGATCTACAAGCAAAAGTGTGCAATTAACGTAGATAGAATCAGAAACATGTTGGAAATTAAATCCAAACACAGAAACACAATTGCACAGTCAATTGTGATTGATACAGCGAAAGCTTATGCAATTTGCATAACAATGGAAGTTCCACTATGAACCTCTAACACACACATACTCTGTTTTTATGAAGAAGATGATAAGGGAAAAGAGAGAATTTTATTCTTCCACTAATGGGCCAAAAAGATATTACAATCACTAATGCATTTTCACTATTATTTATAGATTGCTTCACACATAAGCAATCACACTCCTCTAGTTGTAACTAACCAACTAACTAACTATGAAACTAACACAACATTTCAGTTGCTTCACAGCTAAGCAACAACTAACAAACCAACTAATTCTAACTGTCAAAGACAGTTTTGTAAAACCCGTGGTTTTCGCTCAGCCAGAAATGGCTCGCTGAGCCAGACCACCTAGATTTTGAAATCTTCAAAATCTATCTTGCTTGTGAAGCAAGTAACACCTTAATCTCTTGGCTATTTTGAATTAACACTTTAACACACCACCTAATTCATAGTTGCCAATGGATTAAGACCCATCATGCTCCTTATTCTCTTGAATATCTCAGTTTGAACTGCCTTGGTCATGATATCTGCAATTTGATCTTCACTCTTGCAATGTTCTACACATATCCTTCCATTGCTCACTTGCTCTCTGAGATAATGAAATATCATCTCTATATGCTTGCTTTTACCATGTGCCACAGAGTTCTTAGCCAAATTTATTGCTGAGATGTTGTTTATCCTCATTTTCACTACACCATGATCTTCTCCCATTATTTCTTCAATTAGATTTGCCAGCCATATAGCTTGACAAGCACACAATGAAGTTGCAATGTATTCAGCTTCACATGAGGATAGAGCAACCACTGATTCCTTCTTTGAACTCCAAGCTATAGGTGCACCACCTAAGAGAAATACATACCTTGCTGTGGATTTACTATCTTCAATGTCTCCACACCAACTTGAATCAGTGTATGCAATTAACTTGCATTGCTTTCCCTTGTCTGTACTTGGAAACAAAATGCCATAATCCATAGTACCTCTGATATATCTCAGAATTCTCTTCACTGCAGTTAAGTGAGAGAGTTTAGGCTTTTGCATAAACCTACTCACAATGCCTACACTATATGCAAGATCAGACCTGGTATTGCACAAATACCTTAGTGAACCAATAAGTCTTCTATACTGTGTTGGATCCACTTCAGCCTCTTCTTCACTCTTTGACAATTGCAGTCTAGGTTCTGATGGAGTTATTGCATGATTGCAATTATCCATTTCAAACCTCTTCAATATTTCACATGCATATCTTCTTTGATGCATAAGCAATCCTCTACTACTCTTGTAAAATTTAATTCCTAGAAAATATGAAATGTGACCTAAGTCTGTCATTTCAAATTCTCTCATGAGCTCAAGTTTGAAGTCACTTATCTCTTTCTCATTTCCACCAGTGATCAGTAGATCATCTACATAGAGACACAGAATTATCAAGTTATTGCTACGTGATCTTCTCACATATACTCCATGTTCAGTAGTACACTTCACAAACTTAATGTCACCTAAGAAACTATCAATTTTCTTATTCCAAGCTCTAGGAGCTTGCTTAAGCCCATATAATGCTTTATGCAATCTATACACCTTGTCTTTCTGATCATTAACATCAAATCATGCTGGTTGTGTCACATACACTTCTTCAGTTAAAGGACCATTTAGAAAGGCACACTTAATATCCATTTGATACATAGGCCAATTGTTTGAATAAGCCAAACCAACAACTAACCATATGGTTTCAATTCTAGCTACTGCTGCAAATACTTCATCAAAATCAATTCCTTCTTTCTGAAGAAACCCTCTAGCCACCAGTCTTGCTGTATACCTTGTTACTTCACCTTGTGTGTTCACTTTCACTTTGAACACCCATTTCACATCAATTGCCTTCTTTCCATGTGGTAATTCAACAAGAGACCATGTGTCATTTTTCTCAATAGAAGCCAGCTCTTCAGTCATAGCATCAATCCATTTTGGATTGTTCAATGCTTCAGTCATACTAATTGGTTTAGTATTAGCAAGGAAGACATAATGCATTATATCACCTTCATCATTCACTAGGTTATCTGATGTTACTTCACATTCTTGTAACCTTGCTGGTACAACTCTTGTTCTATGTGGTCTGTTTGCTTGAGGCATGGTTTGAACTTCAGTTTCACTACTTGAATCTTCAAGCCATACTCTATGTGAACTCTTCTTGACACTATTATTCCAATCCTATTCCTCATCCACTATTACATCTCTACTGATTACAATTTTCTTTGTCACAGGATCAAGCAATTTGTAACCTCCAGTTGAATGATAGCCAATCAACACCATCTAACTTGACTTATCATCCAGTTTTCTTCTCAATTGATCTGGCACATGTCTATGTGCAATAGATCCAAATACCTTCAAATGACTCAAGCTAGGCTTGATTCCTGACCAGCACTCTTCTGGTGTGATTCCTTCTAATTTCTTAGTTGGACATCTGTTTAGGATATATGTTGCAGTGGACACAGCTTCACCCCATAACTCCTTAGGTAAATGCTTTCCATTTAACATACTCCTTACCATGTTCATAATGGTTCTATTCTTTCTCTCTGCAGTTCCATTTTGCTGAGGTGTATATGGTGGTACCACTTCATGTATTATCCCTTCTTTCTCACACAATGCATCAAACTCATTTGACACATACTCACCACCACCATCTGTTCTCAATGTCTTCAATTTGTGACCACTTTGTCTGTCAACCATGGACTTATATTTGATAAACACATCAAGTACATCACTTTTCTTCTTAATCAAGTAAGTCCATAGTTTTCTGCTAAAATCATCTAAATATATGACATAATACTTGTTTCCTCCAATGGATTCAACTTGTATAGGGCCACACACATCAGAATAGACCACCTCAAGAATAGCTTTGGTTCTACTCTTAGCATCCTTACTAAAGTTATTTCTGTGTTGTTTTGATTGGACACACTCTTCACATACTTCCTTTGGAATTTCAATTTCTGGCAAACCAGACACCAGGTGCTTCTTCTGCAAGTCACATATATCATTGAAATTCAAGTGTCCTAACCTGTAGTGCCATAGCCATTCATCTTTACTAGCTGCAGTAGCTAAACATCTATGCTCTAACACATTTAACTCAATTTTAAAAGTCCTGTTTTATGACATTGGAGCTTTTAAAATCAATCTACCATTTGCATCAGTCAACTTCATCAATCTATCTTTAGTTACCACTTTGTAATTCTTTTCAATCAACTGACCAATACTAAGTAGATTACTCTCATACCAGGAATGTATAGCACATCTGAGATTAGAGATTGCTTACCATCCTTCCTCATGATCAAGACATCTCCAACTCCTTCAGCTGCTAATGTACTATCATTTCCAAATTTCACTTTACTCTTCATTGATTTGTTGATGCTCACAAACCAATCTCTTCTGCAAGTCAGTTGTGATGAACACCCTGAGTCCAAATACCACTGATCTTTGAACTTAGCCTCTTCATTTGTTGTCACCATTAATTAGGGGTGCTCGCGGTGCGGTTCGGTTTTGAGCCAAAAAGTCATCCTAACCGCAAGATAAAAATACATGCAGTTCGGTATGGTTCGGTTGGTTTTTAAAAAGCCATCCAATCCAAACCAAACCAACGCGGTTAGGATTGGTTCGGTTAGTGCGGTTTATCGCGATATAAAAATATGACGATATTACCAACTTGTTACGAAATAAACATAGGAAATTTTAATTTATTTATTGTTTACGTGATACAATATGCATATACAGAAATTGCATATACATAAGAACTTGTTTTTAATACCAATAATATATTTTTGCTTCATGTTAAATGATATGTTTTCACAGCGTACTATTTTATGGACTCAATTTGGGTTGAGCTTGCTAAGTTGGACTAGGTAATATGTTGATTGCTATTAATTGATATAGTTAAGTTAAGTATTGCGGTTTGGTTCGGTTTGGTTCGGTTTTCTAAAATGAAAACCGCAAACCTAACCAAACCGTGCGGTTTAGATGAAAAACTATCCGTGCGGTTTAAACTAAATGCGGTTTTTTGCGGTTTCGGTTTGGATTGGTTCGGTTTGCGGTTTTACTTTTGGATTGGTTCGGATATATGATCACCCCTACCATTATTAGCACATCTTCATTTTCTTGTTTAGCAAGTCTGGCATTGTTTTCTGGCTCTTTCAGGATCTACACATTGATGTATGATGAACAAAACTTTGTAATCCCTTTTCTTTAGCTCTTTGTTTGATTCTTTATCTTCCTCAGAAGCACGAGCACCAAGAGCTGGTACTCCTTCTGTCACAATGCCCCACATATCTTGATAAAGAAACACTACCTTCATCTGTTTCACCCAGTTGTCATAATTCTTGTTTCCAGTCAAGATTGGAAGATTCATGGGGAAATGGCCATTTGAATGAGTGGTAGACATGTTTGCTTCACTTACACTTCAAGATCTTCTTCAAGAAACTACTCCAAGATCAAACCAGGATCTCTAGATACCAAATGTTGGAAATTAAATCCAAACACAGAAACACAATTGCACAATCAATTGTGATTGATACAGCGAAAGCTTATGCAATTTGCATAACAATGGAAGTTCCACTATGAACCTCTAACACACACTCTCTGTTTTTATCAAGAAGATGATAAGGGAAAAGAGAGAATTTTATTCTTCCACTAATTGGTCAAAAAGAGATTACAATCACTGATGCATTTTCACTATTATTTATAGATTGCTTCACACATAAGCAATCACACTCCTCTAGTTGTAACTAACTAACTAACTATGAAACTAACACAACATTTCAGTTGCTTCACAGCTAAGCAACAACTAATAAACCAACTAATTCTAATTGTCAAAACTGTCAAAGACAGTTTTGTAAAACCCGTGGTTTTCGCTCAGCCAGAAATGGCTCGCTGAGCCAGACCACCCAAATTTTGAAATCTTCAAAATCTGTATTGCTTGTGAAGCAAGTAACACCTTAATCTCTTGGCTATTTTGAATTAAGACTTTAACAAAACATTGAACTGTTGTTAAAGAACATATTTCATTACAAGCAAAATCGTGCATTTAAATCGTGCATTTAATCTACAACATTCAAACATTGGTATTTATAGGCAGCATGATAGTGTCAAACATGTGACTCCATTTGGACTTGCAATTAGTGGGGTTCAATTATTTCTTACGTTTTTACCCTCATAAATTTACTCCATGACATTATTCATTATCTGTGTTGGTTTTTAGTTTTTTTTTTCCTTCACTTTATTCTGATTCTATTTACTTTGTTGAAAGTATTCATTGAGCATGAAATTTCTTTGGCCGGAGAATATGTAGTATTCACATGCTATAGTAATGTACTAACATTTATGACAATATTATGACATTATATTGCTAATATAATATTATAGGTTCTTTATCTTCTTTTTTTTTTAACAACTTTTTTTTCCTAACAATTTAATCGATTTTATAGTTTACCGAGAACAGTTAATTGCACTATCTTTAAAGAATGTAGTTACTGTGTTGAAAAATAATTAAGTGTTTTAACTATCCTATCCTTTATATGCATTGTTAAATAATCAATTATATCAAAAATATGGGATTCGGATTTACTGTTGTGGGGATATCCCACAGTTTCACAAAGTTGCTAAAATTTGGACCATCCAACTAATCCAATGAACCAGATTATTTGCCTTTATCAAAACACGGTTCATCTTCTCTATACAATTTTTTTTTTTCGTTTTTTTTCCTTCTATTCTCTCTCCGCCAGCAAAACTCACATGCCGGCCAACCTTACTTGCCGACCAGTCACCACCAGCCAAACTCCGTTGTTCCTCTTTCTCTCTTTCTCTCTCTCTAGACCATTCACCACCTCCACCGCCATCGTCTTCCTTTATTTCCGACGGGTACAGATTTGGAAAATCTAATGGGTACAGATCTCGGACAATAATACATATTTTTTGTAATAAATAAAAAATTCATCCATTGCTGCAGATCTCTAGAAATTGGTTTTGAAACCAGTGTGAAAGAGATGAACGACATAGTGGAAGAGAGGACAACAGACACGGTGGAGAGAGAAAAAAAACAGTTTGACAGATATTAAAATTAAAATAAACTATTTTTTAAATTAGGAGAAACCAATAGATTCCTTGGATGGTCTAGATTTAGGCAACTTTGTGAAACTGTGGAATATCCCCAGTAAATCCAGATCCAAAAATATGCAGTAGACTTACGTGATCATAATAGTACACTGCAAGCACATTTGTAGTTTGTAGCTAAAATCTTATACAATATCTTTTAGATTTCACATGTTCATCATAGTACACTGCAACAACATTTTAAGTGGAAGAATATATTAAGCAATATATCTAAAATTACATTTTAGTAACAGCTCATATACATCTAATACAAACACTATCATCCATAATTTCATTTTTATTTTAGACAAGTATGTCGCCGCATACATGAATTTTTTTTGTCTTCTTTAGAAAAAAATATGCATATACATGTATAACAAAAATTATTACTATTTATTTTTTCATAAGATATATGAAAAATAATCTCAGCATTCATCAACAAAAGTGATGAAGTTTTCTATTTCTAGTGTTGTTGTCCAAGACAACAAGCACTTCGTTATTTTACTGATCTTGCTTTACAACTTTTTCTTTCAAAAGAAGACAAGTTATCAGACGTTCGGTGTATGTTCTTTAGACTTTTTATCCTTTTTTAAACTTGTTCAATTGTATCAAATACAATTGAAATATAATCCTTCAACACATTAACAACTCTTTTATTGTTCTAAAAAATATAATTTGTTTCGTTGCTAATGTTTGAAGTGATTTCGTTCAAACCGAAATTGTTTGTCAAAATCAGCGACATAATAAATTCGAGCCAGTAATTTCTTCGATAGTCATGACAGAAAGAAACGTCTTAAAATTGTTGAAACCGGAGTTAAAAAAAATCATTAAAAAATAATTTTTCAGCCACCGAAGAGATTACTGGGTTGAGTCGCGGACTAGGTCGCTCTCTTTAAGACGTTTCGCGGCACTGCCCAAAATTGTGCAAGCAGACTATCAACCACGAAGTCTCCAGGATAAAACAGCCCAGTTAAAACTGTATACCGATTTTCTACTGCACGGTAGAAATCAGTCAAAGAATACACCTTCTTAAATGGTACTACGATACCACTCGAATTGATACTACGATATCAATCTATGACTCAATGGTACTACAATACCACCCGTATTGATACTACAATATCAATCTATGAGTCAATGGTACTACGATACCTCCTATATTGATACTACAATATCAATCAATACAATGACACTGATGCCATTCGAATATGGTACTAAGACCAATTATTAAATCAAATGGATTATGGTACTATTACCGTTCTTTATTTGGAGGAACTAAGGTTCACCTTATTTTCTCTTTGAACTAAATCTATTGATAAATCACAATTGAAGTTTTTATCAAAATTATAAGTCTAACAAAATCACTAAGTCTAACACTTAGTGTGCGGCTTGTTGATGTTGGTTGAAAATATATATGTTAAAAAATCTCTTGTTAATGAGATTTGTGAAGATTGCCTTAAAATATGTTTCTGGAAGATTTTGTTTGTTTTAAATTGGATATGTTTCAAAACAAAGGTTTATATTTTTGGCAAGATTCTGGTTGTTTTTAAAGCAGATTTGTTTCTGTTATTTAGGCATATATTTTTCTATAAATAGAGGGGTGTTTTATTCATAGAAAAGTAAGAGAATGAGCAAGATGTAGAGGCAAGGAGTAGGGTTTGCCACCACACAAGGGCTAGGGTTTTAGAGAGGAAAAAAAGTTTTCTCTTGGTACAACTCTAGGGGTGGGCGAACAATCTTTGTGGTACAACTTGGAAAGTCTAAATCATTGAGTCTCTTGGTCACGGGAAGAGATTCGGGGAAAGGATAGAATTAGGATCGAAGGCTAATTCTTGTAACTCTTTGGGAATTTCTTGTAAAGAAACTCAATGATATAGTGTTTATTCTCTGGTTGTCGGTGTTGACAACGGCCGTGGTTTTTTCTCCGGATTTGGAGTTTCCACGTTATATTCTTGTGTTGTGATTGTGTTCTTTTATTTTCTCTATGCCGGTTATTTCCCAACAACTGGTATCAGAGCTTTTGGTTTGATTCAGGGAGAGGGGGTTCCGCTGTGAAGTTTGGGCTAGAGAAAATTGATGGAAGAGTTAAAGCAATCAGGATTACACAAGGTCAGCCTGGAGAGGCGGTGGTAAGAATACTCGACATCAGCCTGGAGAGACGGTGGTAATAATACTTGACATCAGCCTGGAGAGGCGGTGCTAAAAATACTCGTGTTACATCTGAAACAACAACTTTATTATGAGGATGCGGAGGCGCTAGTGGAAGTTGGGAATCGGTGGAGTATTAAGTCATGGACTTTGGATGCTCCTATCACATGTGTTTGAAGAAGGAATACTTTGAAACGCTCGAGCTAGTTGAAGGTGGAGTCGTTCATCTTGGTTACGGGAAAGCTTAAGGTTCAATGTATGGTTTCAGTTTGTCTTACAAGGTTTGATAATTGTGGGTTTCTTTTACACGATGTGAGGTATGTTCCTGGACTTTGATGCAAAGATAGTTGGTTCTACTATTGGTCATGCATCGGTTACTAGTGATGATTCTCATGATGTGGTTAAGTTGTGGGACTTCGGTTGGTACTTGTTAGTTACATGAGTTTAGTTGGACTAGTGAAACAAGATTTACTAGGTGGTGGAACTGAACTGGAATTGTTGGAGACTAACAATGACTTGAAGTATGTTTCAGAGTAGTTTAAAGAGAAATTGTCCAGATGAATCGGGAGCAGTATGTGTCTTTATGGTATTTCCGCTATACCATGGAAGAGGAAAAATTATTGCTAAGGGATTCAGAACAACACACAGGCATTAGTTGGCATTGATGCAAGGTGTGTGGTGCTGATGAACTTCCGGGAAAGCCAACATGGAAGTTGCACCATAAAGTTTCAGCAAGATTTCGGGATGTTGAAATTCTTGGGATGATGTAGTTCCAAGTGAAGAAATTCTTGGGATGATTTAGTTCCAAGTGAAGAAAAATCTTGGGATGGTTTAATTCCAAGTGAAGTATACTTTTATGGTGGAGTATGATAATTTAATTTGTCGGTGTAGACAATGAGAATTATGATTGTCGGTGAAGACAATGATTGTCGGTATAGACAATGGAAGCGAAAGATCAAACTATGTATTATTTTCAATCAAGGTGGAGATTGTTGATGTTGGTTGAAAATATACCTGTTGAAAAATCTCTTGTTAATGAGATTTGTGAAGATTGCCTTAAAATATGTTTCTGGAAGATTTTGTTTGTTTTAAATTGGATATGTTTCAAAACAAAGGTTTATATTTTTGGCAAGATTCTGGTTGTTTTTAAAGCAGATTTGTTTATGTTATTTAGGCATATATTTTTCTATAAATAGAGGGGTGTTTTATTCATAGAAAAATAAGAGAATGAACAAGATGTAGAGGCAAGGAGTAGGGTTTACCACCACACAAGGGCTAGGGTTTTAGAGAGGAAAAAAAGTTTTCTCTTGGTACAACTCTAGGGGTGGGCGAACAATCTTTGTGGTACAACTTGGAAAGTCTAAATCATTGAGTCTCTTGGTCACGGGAAGAGATTCGGGGAAAGGGTAGAATTAGGATCGAAGGCTAATTCTTGTAACTCTTTGGGAATTTCTTGTAAAGAAACTCAATGATATAGTGTTTATTCTCTGGTTGTCGGTTTTGACAACAGCCGTGGTTTTTTCTCCGGATTTGGAGTTTCCACGTTATATTCTTGTGTTGTGATTGTGTTCTTTTATTTTCTCTATGCCGGTTATTTCCCAACACGGCTGACATTAAACTTAAGTTCTATATATTTGTATAAGATTAAGTCAGCACAATTGGTAATAAGGAAACATACAGTATCAAAAATCAAAATCATAATTTAGACTAAATAACTCTAAATCATGTTTATCAAACTATCAGACATACATGGCAAACAAGAGGCTAATCATCTTTCTCAAGGAAAGAGTTCTAGCATATTGAAAATCAGATTCTAAACCATGGCATTTTCACTAAATTTATGAGTTGCATATTTCGATTAATAATATTCCAAACATGGAAGAAGAAAAAATACCAGCAATATATTCTCTGCTTTTCAATATGCAACTTGTTTGATTCTTTTCAACATGTAAAAATTGATAATAGTATTTAACAAGAATATCTTTTGAAAGACAAAAATCCTTACTAACCTTATGAAGGACATATATATCAAAATGCTCACGCAGATACCACAAATTTCTATTTGTGCAGTTATGTATTTTCCACACCTAGACTAATATGAATAGAGCATACGTTTATAATACTCAGCCAAGAAAGAAAACAAACAATGCTGAATTTTTATTTTGTATAGCCATCAATTAGAGTTATTCTTCCATAATTTGACAGCTACAAATTGATGGAAAATAAATCACAATAAACTTAAATAAAAATAAAGGTGTTAAATCTCACTAAAGAGGGACATTATTACCCAATTTATTTTTCAGTTACACAAGCAAAACACACTAGTATGATACACACACTAATATGTTCTAGTATCCCGATAAGAGACTCAAGTTTATTTTCAATTCACACACCAATGTGAATTTTGTTCCAACAATCCCCCACTTGAATTTAAAAGAAAATTCAAAAATATCGTAGGACGCTTTTATAAGATTGTTCATAAGCAAAAGTGTCTATGACTTGAACCTTTACATAGCACGTAAGAGCCCGATTTAGTAAGAGTGACACTTGACTTGAACTCTATCTCAGATTTTTCTCAAACCCGCACACAACCTTATCTTAAGGTGTATCTTTATAGCCCGTGCTTTAATGGCCCTGCACGTGTATCCCAGTTTCATGAACGCTCTAGGAATTCGCCTCTAAATTCTATAGGAACCGGCCTAAGTTCCACATTCATATAGGTGAGTCTATCAAGAGTACTCCTGAAGCTCGGTACTCCACTCATACAGAGTATAGATCTCATTAAGAGTTTTATTATCTCATCCTTTCGCTTTCAGGATTCATGCTTCTCTTATTTATATTTGCATGATCATCTTCAACTCCCCACAACTTGTTATTACCCATTGAACCTATTTCTTGGGATCTCCAGTCATTTAGGTTAGGTTTCCATCATGAGAAATTCATATAGGCATTAGTCCCATCTTTTTAGATGTATTATGGACTTCCTCTTTAGTTATTCCTTTCGTCAAAGGATCTGGTAAACTTTCATTAGTGTGTACATGACCCATTCTTACAACACCTTTTAGAGACTAACCATCTCACTGTGTTGTGCTTTCTTTTTATTCGACGTCTTTTACCGTAATAATAACGGCTCTCAATTTATGCAATAGCCGCGTACTATCGTAATGGATCAACACATCTGTCATAGATTATTCCATTAAGGAATCTCAAATAGCAAGCAACCAACTTGCATTCTTCACTAGCTATGGCTAGTGCTATCATTTTAGACTTCATATTGGCCAAGTCAATATAGTCTATTTCTCTGATTTCCAACATACAGTTTCTCTACTATATATATTAAATATATAGTTACTAATTGTTTTGGAATCATATAGTAATGTATTCCAATCTACATCACTGTATCCTTCAAGAACATCAAAAAATCTCTAATAATGTAATATGAGATTCATGGTTATTTGTATCTCATGAATCTCTCAACAGCACACCAATGCTTGTTATTTGGTTTACTAACAAACCTGCACAACAGTACCATGACATATGCAATTCCACTACATATGCAATGTCGGGTCTAATACAATCAGTGACATATCGAATGCGGCAACATATATATGCTTTTATATTCTGATTGTCTTACACATTCAACAATGTTTTTCCATAGTTTTTACACTATGATCATATCGTATGCAAACAAGTTTGCATTCAGTAAAATATATTTCTTTAAGACTTTCTCATCATAATGAGATTGTTTTACGGAAATTTGCATTCATGAATCAGTAATCTCATCTAAGATTACGTTCACTTTGAAAATCATTTGACAATCATCAAATTGTCAAACTTTTCATTGACTCTACAAAGTCTTACCTAACTTATCGACTTTAATTATTTTCTTGCTCATGAGTTAAAAATATTTAGGTTGTTCCATAAAAATTTCTTCTTCCAATTCACTATTTAGAAAAATAGTTTTAATATTCATTTGGCCTTATGGATATTATTCTTGTGATTGGTGGAAAAATGTTGAAAAGATCTATATTATTTTTAAAAAAAAATATTTACAACCATTCAGTTTGTAGTCATGAGGCAAGTCTACCAAATATCTAGTCTTATTAGACTCTAGAGAATCAATCTCATCATTTACGGCCACCACCATAAATCAGTATAGAGAATCCATCTCATCATTTACGGCCACCGCCATAAATCAACATCCAAGAACGACAATTTCTTGGAGGTTCGTTGGATCCTCTTATATAAACCATGTAATCAGGTTCATATTTTTTTAGCAATTCTTGCTATCTTACCTCTTTGAGGTTCTATTACATCTTGTTCGATGTTATTATTACTGCTTCTGATCACTAGAATGTGACTAGTTACAAGGCCCCCACTAGAGCCCCCACTATTTCTCAATTTAAAAGAAATCTATTTTCATAAAAATCCATTTAGGAAACAACCTATAAGCTTTGTTGTTAATTGTGTATCAACAAATACACATTCATAGGCTCTACTTTCGCGGTGATTTTTGGATGTCGAGTAATTAATTAACTTCGAATCGCAATTTAATATTCCACCACCGATCTTTAATTTATCGGAGGGAAAGGGAAAAAGTTCGAAAAAACCCTATTTTTTGGAGATCAAGGTTCGGGGGTTAGTTATACGAAGGGAAGGTACTAGCACCCTAAGTATCTATAGTATCCTATAGGAACCTCTTGTTTTTATTCTAACTTTGCGCTTTATTTTTAATTGCTTGTAAAAAATGTATAAGTGTAGGAATTAAGGTTGAAATTTTGGCACCTACTGAGGACAGATGTTAAGACAGAAGCTATAGCAATTGTCGTACGTGATCAGTTGTAAAGCCAAGACAAATGCTCTAGCGTATGTCCACAGTAGTATATAATAAACAAGTGCAAGGAACAAACAATAAAGTAAATAACTCAGAGAATTGTTAACCCAGTTCGGCGTAAACAACGACCTACTCTGGGGGCTACCAAGCCAGGAAGGAATCCACTATAATAGATCTAGATCTAAGCCCACAACAAACATACAAGTTTACGACTTATCTCCTAGACTCTACCCGTGCTAACTCAACCTAGGAACTCCTAAGTTTGAGACCCCGTCTCACTTCCTTTCTATCACAAACCTTGTGATTATAACAGTTCTACAAACGATGAGGTTTCACTAACCAAACAAACAAACAGTCTCCGTGCTTAAAAGCTTGGGAGATGTTTCACAAAAAACAAACCAAACAGGCCTAAGCTTGTGTTATAGAATCCACAAGAAAGTCTTACAATTAACAAGACTCAAACCCTAAAACTATATTCTTCAAATACGGCTTCAGTCGTCTTTTAGGTTTTTAGTCTTCACATATATAAATGACCTGAGTTAGCATGGGCTAGGTCTTCATCTTGGGCTTTAATCTTCAGCTGTCCTTTTGCAAAGTCCAGCACACATGAAATGGAAAGAATCACTTGTTTCCATAAATGTCGTAGCATCTTCTGGAAAGTATCTCTTGGTGCAGCCGCCTTATAAACCCTTGTCTAAAAACGTGCGTCTTGATAAGCAGTAAGGCGAAAATATTGCTTCAGAGAATCTTCAAAGATATGGCGCGCAATATAGAACATTAATTACCGGCATGACAGATGTTGTACCCACATGCTACGGCATCTGGTCCAACATCTTGCTTGAACTTGTTTTTGCAAAATGAGGCCAACATACAAAACACCAACAATCTCCCCCTTTGGCAAATTTTGGCTAAAACAAACTAAGACCAGTTCTGGAGAGATGCAGTACATACCTTCCTTCAAGTCAACGCAAACACACAGCTAAGAAAGAAGATAATACATTGTCACATTATTTTCAAAAGAGGTATTCAAGTGAGAAATAATGAACAAGCAGCATCAGAGGCATGCAACAACGGAAATACACAACTTAGCCTCATAGGATACAAGATAGGAGAGAAATAAACTCTCACACATAAGCGCCATACAGTTTAACCAGGGAAAAATAAATTCCCACAAAAATGAATCACCATAGGAAAAATAAATTCCTGCACCACTGAGAAAGATAAATTCTCAAGTATCAAGTAAAGATGGATTCCTTGAAATAGACAAGATGCCTTAGCATTTGGAATGACATCTGTCACACACAACATGCATCACAACAAAAATTAGATTGCTCCCCCTGAGTTCATGCATATATCACAGTAGAGAATACTCCCCCTCAACAGAACATACATACACATATAGATACTTGCTCCCCCTCAAACATAGCATGTGTCACATCATTATCACGAACAAAACATATACCCCTTTACTACTACTACTCCCCCTTTTTAGCCATAATTTTGACAAACATAATTCCTCATGCATTGATGGAAGAAAACAGAAGTAGCAACACATCATAGTAGCATTATTACAGACCAGTAGCACATGTAAGTGCACAAAATATCTTGGGCATAGCCCTCAAAGTACAGACAGAAAAAGAAAAAATAGGAGCAGAAAAACACAGGAGCAAAGACATCATTCAGAGAGGCTTTCATCAGAGCCCTCTATCAAAGGTTCACCAGCATCATCAACATCATTATTTCAAGTACCAGCTTCTTCAAGCTCCAGGGCCTGGATAACAGCTTCCAGCTTCAACTTCTGGTCCTCTAACCCTTTGCAGGTAGCTTTCAGCTCTGCAATCATATCCTTCCTTGTCAGTGCAGCAGATGACTTCTGGACAGATGTTGTAGCAATGTCTGGAGCATGTGTCCCTTCAAACAGCTTACTGTGCAGAATCAAAGGAGCTTTCCTCATCATTGGGAAATTAGAACTCCTCAGAATACCAGGTTGTTGACTCAGAATAATACCACAAAGCAAAGTGGGAAAAGCAATGGGCTTTTTGATAGCCATACTGTCAGCATGCTTCAAGGTTTGATGGAAAATATAGGAGCCATAATCATACTTCACTTTGGATCCAATGGTGTAGATCGAACGAGCCAAGTCAGTAGAAATATCAGAGGTGTGCACAGTAGGCACCAAGTTCACAGTGCCAATCTTGTTCAAACACGCAAACTTCACGGATAGTTTGCTGGAAGACACCTTCTTTCCCTTGGGCCATTGCTTCACATGACCATTTGTAGTTGCTTTGGCCAATTCACCATCAGTCAATTCCACTTCAGGGGTTCTATCATCATCCCTTCCCAGAAACTCATTAATGATTGAAGGAGAAAAATTAACACGCAGACCACAAACAAAAACCTTATGATACTCAGGACTTTGGGGGTTATCACAATCCTCAAGGACGTTCACAATGAACTCTCTGACCAGCTGTTCATAACAATCTTCCAATCCCCACACAGTTTTGATTAAGCCAGCTTCCTCTATCAAGCTTACAATATCTGTGCATTCCAGAGCTTCTTTTCCAAGTTCTCTCTCTAAGGCAACCCTTCTCTGAACAACATACTTCCATTTCCCTACACAACTAGCAAGATTAAAGGAAATGTTATCAATAGGGACCTCAGGTACATTAGCTGGTACCTTTCTGCCACCCATACTTTTCCTGCCAATAGAAGCTCCACCATATGCTTCACCTTTAGTTACAGACTTCTCAGCTTCATAATCAGAGTCATTTTCAACAGCTTTCCTCTTTAATTGTTTCTTCTGGACAACAGGTGTTTTATATTTACTCCTAGGTCTAGGAGGTCCATACATTTGTTTCTTAACAGATTTCTTCACAGACTCTACAACAGGGGACTTGGAGACAGATGGTATAGCTTTACCAGAATTGCTTCTTAGTCTCTTAGCCACACCAGCACCATAAGTCTTCACCAGAGGAGGAGATTTAGACCTCTCTTCATCAACATCAATCACCTTATTCCCATCAGACTCAACTTCTTCAGTGGAGCCACTCTCTTCTGCTACAATATCAGGATTACGAACCTATTGGTCCAAAGATGCTTGAGCATCTGGCACAACATCAGACTTGGCTAGAGGATCAGATTCACTAACAGATTTCACAACTTCTTCAATAACCTTCCTAGTTTCATCAATCACATCACTAGGATTTTTCTCAATAGCAGAGTTATCAATATCAGGAACAACTTCAGAGTTCCTCACAGTATTCACATCAGCCGTTTCTAGGGTTTCAACCAGTTTTCCCTAAATTTTCAATCACACCAGATTTTTCATTTATTTCAGCATTAGTCCTAGTCTTCTCAGTCTCATCACTCGGATTTTTCTCAGCAACATTAACATCATCCTTATTAGCTAAACCAATATCCTTTTCAGTTTCTAAATCAGAAATACCTAGGGTTCCAGTTTGTTTAGTTTCACCTAGATCTTCCAATTCAACAGGTTTTTCAACAATATTTGTTTCATCAACAGCAGAAACAGAGGGTACAACATTATTACCTTTTGAATCACAGCCAGAAGCGCCAACATCGGTCGCAACATCACGCGATTGGAAAGGATTTGCAGAATGATAGAGATCTGACATAGAGAGACCGATCGTAGCAGTTGATTCACAACGTTTCTTCTTAGGCTTTGATTTGGAGATCTTTTTCGAGACAGTAGGAGACTTCGTTACCTTCTCCTTCTTCACAAAACTCTTTGACCTTGTTGTTCGAACTTCAAACTCAGATGCATGCACAGAAGCAAGAGGTGTTGCTTGAACAATTAAAGCAGTTGATTGTTCCTTGGTCTTTGAACGGGTAGATTTCGAAGGAGTAGTAGTGACAGAGTCTTCTTGAGCAGGAATTTTGGTTGGTGTAGACATGGTGAGGGTAAGGATTTTGGAGAAGTTAGACGGTTTTGAGGTTGAATGTGAGAGAAGAAGTTCAGAATTAGAATAGGAAAGGTTTTCTATTTTAGAATGAATATAGCGTGAAGTAGGGAGTTGATGGTGTAGGTAGTTATGGGAAGTTTGTATTTTGCTTCCTAAAATCGCGTGCACCACTGAATGGAGGGAAGAGAAAAAATTCAGCGCACGCCACCTCACTAATTGCTACAATTCATAGAGACATATTCCCAATTTACCCCTTAGCTTCTCAAATTGGTTAGCATCTAGAGCTTTTGTGAATATATCAGCGAGCTGTTCTTCAGTAGCAACATGTTTCAAAACCACCACATTTTCTTCTACTAAATCACTGATGAAATGATGACGAATATCTATGTGCTTGGTCCTACTGTGTTGTATAGGATTTTTAGAAATATTGATTGCACTCAGATTATCACAATACAAAGCCATAACATCTTGCTCAACATTATACTCCCTTAGCATCTGTCTCATCCAGACAAGTTGTGAACAACTACTCCCAGCTGCAATGTATTCAGCTTCAGCAGTTGAGAGAGACACACAATTCTGTTTCTTACTGAACCATGATATCAAATTTTCTCCCAAGAAGAAACAACCACCAGAAGTGCTTTTTCTGTCATCAGCACTGCCAGCCCAATCTGCATCACAATATCCAATGAGTTGAGAGTTGTCACTATGTGAGTACATCATGCCATAGTCACATGTGCCACTAACATACTTGAGGATTCTTTTCACTTGTGTTAAGTGACTCATCTTTGGATCAGCTTGGTATCTTGCACACACACCCACTGCAAAGCTAATATCAGGTCTACTAGTTGTAAGATATAAGAGACTTCCTATCATACTTCTATAGAGACTCTGATCAACACTAACACCCTTCTCATCTTTTGTCAACTTCAAATGAGTAGGTGCTGGAGTCCTTTTTGAAGGTGCGTGGAGAAAACACAAGAAGGGGGGTTGAATTGTGTTTTGGATATTTAAAAACTTTTCAAGATATTTAAATCTATCAGAGTCTTTAAGCACAGCGGAATTATTAACACAATTAACTTATGGCTAAGTGAATGATGAAGGAGTAAATAAGAGAGTGAGAGAGAGAAGAACACACAACAATTTATACTGGTTCCCCTCACAAATTGAGAGTACTCCAGTCCCCTTATTTCCAAGAGAGTTCACTATAATCACAAAGATTACAATAGATGCTCAAGAACACAAGCTCAAGACTTCCTGCTCTTAGTCACACAAGACAGAGAGACTTCCTTGCTCTGATCACACAAGATCAAAGACTTCCTTGCTCAAGCACACAAGCTCAAGACTTCCTGCTGTAAGTCACACAAGACAGAGAGACTTCCTTGCTCTGATCACACAAGATCAGAGACTTCCTTGCTCCTACACTCAGCAGAAGACTTCGTTGCTCTAATCACTAAGATTGAGACTTATGTGCTTCTACACTAAGCAGAAGACTTTCTTACTTCTACACTAAGCAGAAGAGTTTCTACACTAAGCAGAAGACTTTGTTGCTTCTACACTAAGCAGAAGACTTACTACTAACTTATAAGCTTAAACTTATTTCAATCATAATAACTTCAGAGGCTTAAGCTAGTTTCTATGCTCACTTCATTTGAGAGATATTTTCTATTTCAATTCAGATTCTCACTTTCTTCTGAGAGATGTTTTCTAATGAAGATCGCTAGTCATCAATTCTTTCTTTGGCATATTTATATGAGTTGAGAAAGACATTGAGACGTTGGAGAAATTCCCATTGTAAAATGGACAGCTGTAGTCTTTGAAGATCCGTTGAGTAAAGCCACGTCTTCTTTTGCAGAGAGGCTTTACCTTTACTGTTTGTCCAATAGTACAGTAATAAGGTACAACTAGCTCCTAGAAAGAGAGGGATCACATCCTTTGTGACCGTTTTAATTAGTTGACCTTAGAACAAATCATCAGGCTTGATAAATGTAGTTGATGTAGCCCTTCTGATGATTTGGGGAATTCCTTTGCTTCTGATGAACCTTTGATAATCTTGGAGTCTGATTGGTCTTGAATGGTTGGCCTCTGATAGTCCTTCGTAATTCAGCTTCTGAACGTCTTCATCCTCTGAATGACTCATGACTAGCAGAAAGCTTCTGAACTCTTGTAGGCATCTGAACATCCTTGAGCTTCTGAACTTTGTTTAGCTCCTGACCACGTTGTAGCTTCTGAACTCCTTCAGAGTGTAAATGTTCAGACTTCCATAGGTTTCATCAGAGTTTAAATTAAGTGTGCTCTTGATATAACGTTGAATTCTCCTGCACTTAATTTAAACATTAGTACCATCAATTGTCCATTTAATACTTTGTTATCATCAAAACCTAAGGGTGTGTATTAACACATATTTTGTTCCAACAATCTCCCCCTTTTTGATGATGACAAACATAAGTATTAAATACAATTGTTGTAGATAAAAATCAGCTATGTTGAGATTAGGCTTCTGAGTTTCGCAAGCTCCCCCTAAGTCTGATAACCCATAGGGTTAGGTTTGTAAGCTCCCCTTACCCAGAAATCTTTTACCAGCGTAGGGTAGATTGGACCATTTAATACCTTCATGTATCTACCACCTCCATTTTGGTCCATGAAGAACTTCTCGATGTCATGTTGATTCAATCTAAGTCCTTCAAAATCAACTGGTTGTTCCATAACCAAGTTGAGTGATTTCCCTTTCATGTCAAGCGATCTTTCTCTGCTAAATACCTTTGAACAGTTGATGATGTTGACTGCTTAGTCCCTTGGAAACAAAGACGAAGCAGTAGAAGCTGATGAGGTAGAAGTTTCCATTTTAGAAGTTAGGGTTTTTGATTTTCTAATTTCAGAGAGAAGGAATTCGTTCTAGTTTTGAAAGACGAAAGTGAGGGATGTGATAGTGTAAAATGTGCAAGAGTTTAAGTGATTTCGGTTAAGACAGTAAAACAAATTAAAGCACACAATATATTAAATTCAAAAATAGGACAAACCATCATTAACTGTTTCAACCCAATCAGAGTGTGTGTACGTGTTGTCTATTTAGCGCCAAAACGTTTCCAATTCTTTTTCTATTCAGAGGCTTGTCCTTCAGAGGTTGAAAAGTTTCTCAGAGTCTGGACTACTTCAGATGCTGAGATCCAAAATACTTGAGAGCCTGAGGAAGTGTCTTTCAGGACCTTAAAAAAATGTTCAGACATGATTTTTTAAGGTTTTTAGTACTGAACATTTTGTGTCCTAAGAAGACATTTTCAACCTTTGAATGTTATTCCGCTGAATTGTCATTCAGGAGATGAGAGTTACTTACCTGATTTTGAAGCTCTTGATTTTAGGTGTAGTCAGTGTCATAGCCTGAACAATCACTCCACCACACTGTGTTGTTATCATCTTCTACGCATGCTTCAAAATCTTCATGCTCCCTCCTGCTCCTTATGTACTCCATCTCAACTTCTTCTCCATCTGATTCTTCAAAAATGTGCCTTCTATGCACAATTGCTCTTCTTCCATTCACAGTCATATGCATCCATGTGATTGGAAGATTCAGAGTCTTAGTTTCACCTGCAATCAAGTAAACAATTTTGTCTCTTGGTACCCACTTGCTTGAGGGTCCTAGACTGTTAGTTGCCAAATCTTCATCCTCCATTTGTTTCATCTGAGTGCTATCAGATACAAATGTAGTGTAAAGATTAGGGAGTGAGAAGCTTCCATCAATAACTGATGAGCTTGGTTCCTCTAGTGTTTTATTACTAGAGTATCCAATCCCATTAGTATTGTTGGTCTTAAGGTTGCAGAGCATGGAATCAATTTTATTTTGATCAGCATTGGTGTTGCAATACTCTTTGAGAGCAAATGAGTGCTCAAAGGATTTGTAACAGACAGCATAATCATTCTTAAGATCTTTTGTTTTGATAAAATTGTTTTGAGCAAGATCTTCAGAGTGATTTTCTTGCTTACTTAAATTCTCATAGTCTGCCTTAAGCTTTTTATACTTCTACTGACTATTAGAGAGTTTAAGTAAAGTCTTATTAAGATGCTTGATCAATTATGCTTTGGGAAGACGAGAATATACCTGATTCACTGTTCTCTGGATACTGTCTATACTTTCAGGTTCTGACTTTTCATCAGAACTTAAATCTTCAGAGTCTGAACCATCTTCAGAACTTGATCCTTCAGCTCCTGGTGCTCTTTCGGATTCATCTTCAGAGAAGTTGTCTAGTACATCCCAGGTTGTCATTCCTTTAGCCAGTCTTCCTCCATTCTTCTTGAAGTTGTACCATCTTTGAATTTTTCTTGAAAACCTTTCAAGATACTCTTCATCAGGTTCTTCAACAAGATCTTCATGCTCCAATGCTTGCTTTCCTTTCCACGCTGCTTCTGCTTCTTCACCTTTCAACTCTTGCATATCCTTCAGAGCCGATTCATGGACTCTGAGTCAATCAATCAATGATTCAGGACTCATTGAGTTGATGTCTTCAGTTTCCTCTATAGTGTTTGAAATTACATTCCAATTCAGAGGCAAACTTCTCAACAACTTGCTTACAAGCTCTTTGTTGCTGAGTTTGTTGTTGTGGTCTTCAAGCTTGCTTGTGATGACTTGAAACCTTAAGTTCATTTCTCCAATACTCTCATTTTCCTCCATCCTAAACTCCTCATATTGATCTAACAGACCATTTACTGTTGCCCACTGAATGCTTTCATTATCATCACTAATGAGGCAAAGAGTAGTAGTTGTAGAATCAATACTAGAAGTTTGATTAACCCCTGATGTGGAAGGATTTTGATTGTTGCTCAGATCTTCATTTAAGTTCAGTCCATCTTCAATTTCTTTGACAAGATCAACAACTTGTTGATATAACTTATGCTTCCAATCATCCATGTTTTGAGCCATGGTGGTTTTCTCCTTTGGATCTTGACTGTCTCACGGTTAAGTGATTTACCAACAGAACCGGAGCTCTGATACCAATTGAAGGTGCGTGGAGAAAACACAAGAAGGGGGGGTGAATTGTGTTTTGGATATTTAAAAACTTTTCAAGATATTTAAATCTATCAGAGTCTTTAAGCACAACGGAATTATTAACACAACTAACTTATAAGCTTAAACTTATTACAATCATAATAACTTCAGAGGCTTAAGCTAGTTTCTATGCTCACTTCATTTGAGAGATATTTTCTATTACAATTCAGATTCTCACTTTCTTCTGAGAGATGTTTTCTAATGAATATCGCTAGTCATCAATTCTTTCTTTGGCATATTTATATGAGTTGAGAAAGACATTGAGACGTTGGAGAAATAGCCGTTGTAAAATGGACAGCTGTAGTCTTTGAAGATCCGTTGAATAAAGCCACGTCTTCTTTTGCAGAGAGGCTTTATCTTTACTGTTTGTCCAATAGTACAGTAATAAGGTACAACTAGCTCCTAGAAAGAGAGGGATCACATCCTTTGTGACCGTTGTAATTAGTTGACCTTAGAACAAATCATCAGGCTTGATAAATGTAGTTGATGTAGACCTTCTGATGATTTGGGGAATTCCTTTGCTTCTGATGAACCTTTGATAATCTTGGAGTCTGATTGGTCTTGAATGGTTGGCCTCTGATAGTCCTTCGTAATTCAGCTTCTGAACGTCTTCATCCTCTGAATGACTCATGACTAGCAGAAAGCTTCTGAACTCTTGTAGGCATCTGAACATCCTTGAGCTTCTGAACTTCTCTGAGCTTCTGAACTCCTTCAGACATTCTGATCCTCTTTGAGCTTCTGAACTTTGTTTAGCTCCTGACTACGTTGTAGCTTCTGAACTCCTTCAGAGTGTAAATGTTCAGACTTCCATAGGTTTCATCGGAGTTTAAATTAAGTGTGCTCTTGATATAACGTTGAATTCTCCTGCACTTAATTTAAACATTAGTACCATCAATTGTCCATTTAATACTTTGTTATCATCAAAACCTAAGGGTGTGTATTAACACATATTTTGTTCCAACACTTTTGTGAGTAGCGGTGTCCATTCCAAACTTCTTGACAATATTTTTTGCATACTTACTCTGAGAGATAAATATTGTCTCATCCATTTGCTTCACTTGAAGTCCAAGAAAGAATGTTAATTCGCCAACCAAACTCATCTCAAGCTCTGACTGCATCTGTTTGATAAAATGCTCCACCATCTGACTTGACATCCCACCAAACACTATATCATCAACATAAATTTGTGCTATCATTAATTTACCATGTTCTTCTTTTACAAACAGAGTTTTATCGTGTCCTCCTTTCCTGTATCCATGATTGACTAGAAATTCAGTCAATCTCTCATACCAAGCTCTAGGAGCTTGTTTCAACCCATATAAAGCTTTCTTCAACTTGTAGACATGATCAGGAAGATCTGGTTGTTCCACATACACCTCTTCATTTAAGTACTCATTGAGAAAAGCACTCTTAACATCCATCTGGAAAAGTTTAAATTTCAGAATACATGCAACACCAAGTAACAACCGTATGGATTCTAATCTAGCAACTAGGGCGAAAGTCTCATCAAAGTCTAAACCTTCCACCTGCGTGTATCCCTGTGCTACAAGCCTCGCCTTGTTTCTTGTAATAGTTCCATTTTCATCAGATTTATTTTTATAAACCCATTTAGTACCTATTACATTCATCCCTTTTGGTCTAGGAACTAGATCCCAAACCTCACTTCTTTCAAACTGGTTCAACTCTTCTTGCATGGCAATGATCCAATAATTGTCTGTGAGAGCCTCTTTGACATTCTTTGGTTCTATCTTTGACACAAATCAAGAATTAGAGATTATACCTTGATTTCTTCTTGTGGTGATACCTTCATCTGGATTGCCTATGATCAGATCCTTGGGATGATTTTTCTGGACTCTGATAGATGGTCCTTTACTACATGGAGCAATGGTGTCATCAGTGATGGGACTATCAGGCGTTACCTCAAGTTCTTCTACACTTGCAGTTTCTTCAGGCTGGAATTCAAAAGCTTCAGCATCTGGACTCTCATCTGTCTTAGGGTCAGATGGTACATCATCTATCACAACATTCATTGATTCCATCATCACTTGAGTTCTGGAGTTATACACTCTGTAGGCTCTGCTGTTAGTAGAGTAACCCAAGAATATACCTTCATCACTCTTTGGATCCATCTTCCTCCTTTGTTCTCTATCTATCAGAATGTAGCACTTACTTCCAAATACATGAAAGTACTTGATAGTAGGTTTTCTTCCTTTCCACAATTCATACAAGGTATTTGTTGTTCCAGCTCTTAAAGTGACACGATTCATACATGAATGTAACATGTTGTATTCATGGCTTCAGCCCAAAAGTGTTAAGGGAGTTTCTTTGAGTGTAGCATGACTCGAGCACATTCTTGTATAGTTCTATTCTTTCTTTCAACTACACCATTTTGTTGGGGTGTAATAGGTGAAGAGAATTCATGTCCTATTCCTTCAGCAGTGGAAAACTCAGAGAATCTTGAGTTTTCAAATTCTCTACCATGGTCACTCCTTATTCTGACAATGACACTTTCTTTTTATCTTTGAAGTTGTTTACACAAATCCTTGAAAGCACAAAAGGTGTCTGACTTTTCTCTGAGAAAGTTGATCCATGTGAATCTTGAGTAGTCATCTACAACAACAAAAGCATATCTCTTTCCACCTAGACTTTCAACCTGCATAGGCCCCATCAAGTCCATATGTAGTAATTAAAGCACCTTTGAAGTAGTCAGATGCTGCAGCTTCGGATGTGGCATCTTTGTCTGCTTCCCAATTTGACATTCACCACATATATTGCCTTCTTCAATCTTCAGTTTAGGTACTCCCTTTACCGCATCTTCAGCTATGACTTTCTTCATACTCCTTAGATTAAGATGACCCATCTTTTGATGCCATAACTTGACTTCATCTTCTCTAGTGATGAGACAGGAGGAGATTTGAGCATTTTCTTCAGAAATCCATAAATAACAGTAGTCCTTTGATCTGACTCCTTTCATAATAGCTTCACCATTTTCAGTTGAGACAGTGCATTCAGATTTTGTGAAGTTCACCTTCATTCCTTGATCACATAATTGACTGATGCTTATGAGATTTGCAGTCAATCCTTCCACCAAAAGAACGTTCTCAAGTTTAGGCAACCCATTTCCAGTGAGGCTTCCAATACCCTTGATCTGACCTTTGGCTCCATCACCAAAAGTGACATAACTAGTAGTGTATGCTTTAACATTGGTTAGATAACTTTCAACACCAGTCATATGTCTTGAGCAACCACTATCAAAGTACCAATCATTTATGGACGAAACTCTCAGGGATGTATGATCTATGTGGGCAACATCATTCGCCTTTGGTTTCCATTCCTTCTTTGCATTGCTTGAATCAGATTCGTACCTAGGATTACTGTACCATCTTGGAAACCCATATAATCTAAAGCAAAAGGGTCTGATGTGACCTTTTCTACCACAATAATCATAGATCCATCCCTTAGGTTTAGAAATTATTTTGGCAAACTGATGTTGTTGAACATGCTGTGGCATCTGTCTGGTTTCAGTAGGATCATAGGTGTCTTTAGCAGGAACAAATGTACTAGTAGAAGCAACATTTTTCTTTTTAGGATAGTTATATTCTACTCCAATACCCTTAGGTTTCCCAGCAACTTGACCCTCAACCAGTATATCTAATCTTTCAGTTCCATTATTTAGCAGTCTAAGCTGTTTATTTAAACTAGTCAGCTGATAGTTCAATGTGGTTACCTTATCTTTAAGAGCAGATGCCTCAGACAGATGCTTTGGCTTCTCAGATTGTAGCTGCTTTGTGAGTTGAGATATTTGAGCATGATGCTTCACCTTTTCAGCTTGCAATTTACTTATAGTGTTTTGTTGCTGCTGACATACTTCTTCACTTCTATGACTCAGTGCTTTATAGGACGCAGCTAGTTCTTCAAAGGTCAATTCTTCATCATCTGATTCAGATTCAACAATTCCAGTAAGTGCAGTAATGTGATTTGCAGACTCAGAGTAGTCATCATCCTCAGAGTCATCTTCATCAGACCAAGTAACAGCCATAACCTTCTTCTGTTTCTTCAGGAATGTTGGACATTCAGCTCTAATATGTCCATGGCCTTCACATTCATGACATTGAACACCTTTTCCTGTAATGGCCTTTTCTTCAGGTCTGTATTTTCTTACACCATTAAACTTCCTGTTATTATCAGAGAAACTGCCTTTAGCATTTGTCCTGCCTCTTCCATCCATCTTCTTTAATATCCTGTTGAACTGCCTGCCTAGGTGTGCCACAGCTTTAGATAAATTTTCATCAGTTTCCAAGACATTTTCTACTTCCTTATTTTCAGTGGTGTTGGTTACAAGGGCTATACTCTTCTTCCTCTTTTCAGTTTTTTCTTTAGCAGCCAGCTCATAGGTTAGCAGAGAGCCCACTAAATTTTCAAGTTTCATCACACCTATATCATGTACTTCTTCTATGGTAGTAACTTTCACATCAAACATCTTAGGAAGAGATCTAAGCATTTTTCTTACCATTCTTTCCTCACTTAGCTTTTCTCCTAGAGCATCAAAGTTGTTAGCAAAATCAAGAATGGTCATGTGGAAGTCATGGACAGATTGATCTTCACCCATCATTAGATTCTCAAACTTCACGGTCAGAAGCTGTAGCCTTGAATTTTTTACCTTTGCAGTGCCTTCATGTGTAGTCATTAGGATTTCCCATGCTTCCTTAGCCACTGAGCACTGTTTGATCATCCTGAATATGTTGTTGTCCACAACATTGAATAAGGCATTTAGCACCTTGGAGTTACCATGTGCAAGCTCATCCTCTTCCTTGGTCCAATCCGCTTCTGGTTTTAGTTCACCTGTGGTTTTACCATCTTTGTCACGTATCACTGGATGCTCCCATGCCGTTAGGATAGCCTTCCAAGATTTGCTATCAAGTGATTTAATAAATGCCACCATTTTGGCTTTCCAGTAATCATAGTTTGATCCATCCAGAAGTGGAGGTATGTTGACATAGCCACCGTCCTTGTTCATTATGCCAGAAAGTAACTTCCCTGGTCCTCACCCACGCAGAACAGGGTGCCTGCTCTGATGACAATTGAAATTCTGGCACCTACTGAGGACAGATGTTAAGACAGAAGCTATAGCAATTGTCGTACGTGATCAGTTGTAAAGCCAAGACAAATGCTCTAGCGTATGTCCACAGTAGTATATAATAAACAAGTGCAAGGAACAGACAATAAAGTAAATAACTCAGAGAATTGTTAACCCAGTTCGGCGTAAACAACGACCTACTCTGGGGGCTACCAAGCCAGGAAGGAATCCACTATAATAGATCTAGATCTAAGCCCACAGCAAAAATACAAGTTTACGACTTATCTCCTAGACTCTACCCGTGCTAACTCAACCTAGGAACTCCTAGGTTTGAGACCCCGTCTCACTTCCAATCTATCACAAACCTTGTGATTATAACAGTTCTACAAACGGTGAGGTTTCACTAACCAAACAAACAAACAATCCCCGTGCTTAAAAGCTTGGGAGAAGTTTCACAAAAAACAAACCAAACAGGCCTAAGCTTGTGTTATAGAATCCACAAGAAAGGCTTACAATTAACAAGACTCAAACCCTAAAACTATATTCTTCAAATACGGCTTCAGTCGTCTTTTAGGTTTTTAGTCTTCACATATATAAATGACCTGAGTTAGCATGGGCTAGGTCTTCATCTTGGGCTTTAATCTTTAGCTGTCCTTTTGCAAAGTCCAGCACACATGAAATGGAAAGAGTCACTTGTTTCCATAAATGGCGTAGCATCTTCTGGAAAGTATCTCTTGGTGCAGCCGCCTTATAGACCCTTGTTTAAAAACGTGCGTCTTGATAAGCAGTAAGGCGAAAATATTGCTTCAGAGAATCTTCAAAGATATGGCGCGCATTATAGAACATTAATTACCGGCATGACATATGTTGTACCCACATGCTACGGCATCTGGTCCAACATCTTGCTTGAACTTGTTTTTGCAAAATGAGGCCAACATACAAAACACCAACAAAGGTGATGGAAAAAAAAAGTTTTAAAGTCACGAAAAGGAAAAAAATGTTTTTGTTGATTTTATTTGATTCGCAAAGACAAGTCTCATGCCTACGTACCCGGAGGATCAAAATCTCGTAGTTCGGGGTAAAAAGCCGAGTAAATTTGTTTGTTTGATTTTAAGGTTTTTCAAAATGGTTTTAAAGACCAAAAAGCCAAAAGTGGCAAAATGTGAGTTTGATTGATGTTAGTTTATGAAGAAAGTCTAAATGGTTAAATTGATTAAAGTTTGATTAAGAAAGGAGACGGGAACATTTGGTTTAAAATCCAAGGTTTATTGATGAAAGTTTTGAGTGATAAAAGACACTTGGTTTAAAATTCAAGGTTTTTGCATGATTAAAGATGTTTGAAGAAAATGCACTTGGTTTAAAATCCAAGGCAACTTGGTTTAAAATCCAAGTTTTGCGATAAAAAGAACTCTTGGGTTAAAATCCAAGGTTTTCACGATAAAAAGGGCACTTGGGTTAAAATCCAATGTCACTTGGTTTAAAATCCAACTTTGAGATAAAAAGAACTCTTGGGTTAAAATCCAAGGTTTTCATGATAAAAGAAGCCATTGGTTTAAAGTCCAAGGCACTTGGTTTAAAATCCATGTTTGCGATAAAAAAGAACTCTTGGGTTAAAATTCAAGGTTTTTACGATAAAAAGAAACGTTTGGTTTAAAGTCCAAAGTTTTGAAAATGTTTGATGACAAAGTATTTTTATGCTTTTTGAGAATAAATTGCTTTGATATTTTGGAAGAGATTTTGACCTCATTTTTTTTTATAAAAGAAATGGATAACGGTTGCACGCGAAAAGGGATACTAACATTATAACAAATAAATAAGCGCGAAGACAATTTGTAATGATATTTTGATCAAAACGATGTCTTTTCCCTCGGAATTTAATATCCTAACGTTTTTTGCGGAAAAGCAATAAAAATAAATATGCATGAGATGCAAGTTTTCATTTATGGTGTACATTTGTTCCTAATTACATTCTAAACTTTTTGCGAGAAAAATAAACATGAAATGATGCAAGATAATGGATGCTATGCAATTCTCATTTATATTTACATTAAATCCTAAAATACATACTAAAGTCCTTGCAATAAAATAAATAGTTAATTAATAAGGCAATAAATAAATTGTTAGATTAGATGAATTATTAACAACAAATTAAATCAACATGCATGAATAATAATAATAAGTTAGTGAGTTGGTATCAATAATTAGAAATAATGAGTATAAATAAAAATGTTAGATTAGTGAGCAAATATACAAAATTAAGCAAAAATAGACAAACATAGATTAAAGCAAATAAACCACAAATAATCATGAAATAAATAAATAATAAAAAAAGAGACCTCAAATTAGTGCTTATTTTGGATTTAATAGCTCATTGAAGCACATTCCAAAAACACTTTTATCATAGGTTAAAAATAAAATAAAATAAAAAAACAGAAGGGGTGCAAATAGCAACACAGGGGGGTGGGGAAAGTAAAAAAAAGATAGGCCCAACCCACAAAGCCCATGGGCGTGTAAAAGAAAGGGAATTAAATCAGGGACGTCTGGTTAAATCAGACAACCCTGATCTGATCCCAGCCAGATTAAATCTTGGGCGTTTGATCAAAATCAGAGGGTTATAGATGCGCTGGTGCATCGTAAAGCCATAGACTAGCACGCACTGGATCATTGGAGTATAAATACTCCTCTCCTTCACAAAAATCACATTTTTTGGAAATTTCTCTCTCTCTTCTCACCGATCCCTCTCGGTTCTCTCCTCTCTCTCGTTCTTCATGAAGAACACGATGAATCTTCATCGTTGCCGGCGAGAGCTCGTCGTGCCAGAGCGATTCCTGCGGCGGCTCCGCCGCACAAACACAAAAAACTCACAAAAATAAAAACTTTTTTAAACAAAACCCTTCTTTAATTAACCCTTTCTAAACCCAAATATGAACCCCAAAAGTTCTAAATCATGATCAATCGTTCCAGATCGGTTATGATTCTTCTCCTTTCTTTTCGTTTCAGTTCTGATTTTGAAAAAAAGGAGGATGTTTGTTACGTTTTGGTTTTGATTGTAATAGTTTGTGGTTTTTTTTATTTCGGTTTGGATGGTTTGGTGGGTTTTGGTTCGTTTGAAAAAAAACGAAAAAAGGAATGAAGGTTTTGATTTTGTTTGTGATGTTTTGGGTTCTACTTTGGAAGAAACGGAAAAAGGATGAAGTTTTTGATGGTGATGAATAGTGATGATGGAAGTTTTGATTATTTATTTTTATCTGCTTTTCTGTTTCTGTTTTGATTGAGAGAAAGAAGATGAAATTTTCTTTTCTCTGTTTGGATGCTGCGGCTGGTGAATTTTTTCTGACCTTGGAAACTGTGCAATTAATATTGTACTTATAGTGTCAGAAATTAGGGTTTTGGCAGATGAAAATTTCCCCTTTTGGACAAAATTGCCCTTTTGGGCCTGGATGAGGACAAACACAAATCTGGACTTAAAAATTAAACAGCAACAAAAAACACACTAAAAAAAGAAAATGAAAAAAATAATAAAATGACTTCAAAAAAGATAAAATGAAATAAAAACTAAATTAAATAATAATGATAAAAAATAAATAAATAAAAATAATAATAATAAAAGAAAATAGAAAAAGAAACCAATAAATGCGGTATTTTAAAATACCTCCCTGCCGAAATTTCGTCAGAAACGAGAAAGGAAAAAAAACCAGTTTTAAACGCCGAACGAAAGCTATCGGTCAAAAAATGGGGTATGACATCTACTACTGAGTTTAACTCTCTTGGAGTCAAAAATTTGAACACACGTCAAATTGCTCCAAGTTCAAAAAATAAGACAAGTTAAATTATCTTTTCTTCAAAATTTCACAAGTAAAAAATTTGTTCTTATGCTTAGGCACTATATTTAGCACAAAACAAGGCAAAATTACATTGTAGGTCTTTTATCTTATTTTTTTGTAACATTTTGGTCATTTATCTTTCTTTTGTAACACTTTGGTCCTTTATCTTCCTTTATGTAACACTTTGGTCCTTTATCTTTTTTTTGTAACACTTTGGTCGTTTATCTTTTTTTATTTGTAACATCTAGGTCCTTTATTTTTTTATAAATAGATAAGATAAAGGGCCAAAGTGTTACAAAAAAAAAAGGACTAAAGTGTTACAAATAAAAAAAATAAAGGATCAAAGTGTTACAAATATAAGATAAAGGACTAAAGTGTTACAAAAAAAAGATCAAGGACCAAAGTGTTACAAAAAAATAAGATAAAGGACTTGCAGTGTAATTTTGCCCACAAAACAAACAGTAAATTAATTTTCCCCCACTAATGAGATGCAATGCCGAAATTAAACATGACTGTAACAACTAGCTCGGTAAAAAGTTCTTTATTTTTTTTAAAATTCTTTTTGCTTTACCGTTCAACTCAAAAGAGCAAAGTGCAGTAATTTCTTCGATAGTCATGACAGAAAGAAACGTCTTAAAATTGTTGAAACCGGAGTTAAAAAAAATCATTAAAAAATAATTTTTCAGCCACCGAAGAGATTACTGGGTTGAGTCGCGGACTAGGTCGCTCTCTTTAAAACGTTTCGCGGCACTGCCCTAAATTGTGCAAGCAGACTATCAACCACGAAGTCTCCAGGATAAAACAGCCCAGTTACAACTGTATACCGATTTTCTACTGCACAATAGAAATCAGTCAAAGAATACACCTTCTTGAATGGTACTACGATACCACTCGAATTGATTCTACGATATCAATCTATTGCTCAATGGTACTACAATACCACCCGTATTGATACTACAATATCAATCTATGACTCAATGGTACTACGATACCTCCTATATTGATACTACAATATCAATCAATACAATGACACTGATGTCATTCTAATATGATACTAAGACCAATTATTAAATTAAATGGATTATGGTACTATTACCGTTCTTTATTTGAAGGAACTAGTGATATTACGATCACTCTGAAACCAAATTAATATGGTTTCTCTTGTATTCAGACTATCAACTTATACAAAATACAAAAAGGTTCACCTTATTTTCTCTTTGAACTAAATCTATTGATAAATCACAATTGAAGTTTTTATCAAAATTATAAGTCTAACAAACAATAGAACACACTTAGTGTGCGGCTGACATTAAACTTAAGTTCTATATATTTGTATAAGATTAAGTCAGCACAATTGGTAATAAGGAAACATACAGTATCAAAAATCAAAATCATAATTTAGACTAAATAACTCTAAATCATGTTTATCAAACTATCAGACATACATGGCAAACAAGAGGCTAATCATCTTTCTCAAGGAAAGAGTTCTAGCATATTGAAAATCAGATTCTAAACCATGGCATTTTCACTAAATTTATGAGTTGCATATTTCAATTAATAATATTCCAAACATGGAAGAAGAAAAAATACCAGCAATATATTCTCTGCTTTTCAATATGCAACTTGTTTGATTCTTTTCAACATGTAAAAATTGATAATAGTATTTAACAAGAATATCTTTTGAAAGACAAAAATCCTTACTAACCTTATGAAGGACATAGATATCAAAATGCTCACGCATATACCACAAATTTCTATTTATGCAGTTATGTATTTTCTACACCTAGACTAATGTGAATAGAGCATACGTTTATAATACTCAGCCAAGAAAAAAAAAACAATGCTGAATTTTTATTTTGTATAGCCATCAATTAGAATTATTCTTCCATAATTTGATAGTTACAAATTGATGGAAAATAAACCACAATAAACTTAAATAAATAAATAAAAATAAAGTGTGTTAAATCTCACTAAAGAGGGACATTATTACCCAATTCATTTTTCAGTTACACAAGCAAAACACACTATTATGATACACACACTAATATGTTCTAGTATCCCGATAAGAGACTCAATTTTATTTTCAATTCACACACCAATGTGAACTTTGTTCCAACAAAGTCTATATTATTTTGTAGATGAAGGTAAACATACTTTGTATTTTTTTTTTGACAATATACTTTGTTTTTTTTTGTTAATATATTATTGTAGATTTTATGTTTTTATGTAAATCAAGATGTATATATATATATATGTTCTTAATCGTCATCTCTCTCCTTTAGACCTTCGTTTTCTTCCGGGGTATTTGCTCCCATGTCCCCGTGTGAAAAAAAATTCCCACATGTGGAAACCAAAATGGGGTGATTTTAATTTTAATATTATTTAATATTTCAAAAGAAAATGCTTACTAAGCAAAAACTAATATAATAACGGTAAATATATACATGTTCTTAATTGTCATATCTCTCCTTTAGACCTTCGTTTTCTTCTAGGGTATTTTCTCTCACGTACCCGTGTGAAAATAAAAATGGGATGATTTTAATTTTAATATTATTTAATATTTCAAAAAAATAGTATTCAGTTAAAAGTAATTAGAGGTTGAATTATATGTCATTTGTTTGACTAAAAAAGAAAGAATTATATGTCATTTGTTAGTGGAGAAAATTTTAAAAAACTCAATGTTTTCACTTCGGTCCCCGTAGAAATTACAAAAAAAGAAAGAAAGTAGGGTCCTAATATTTTTTTTATTTAAGTATGGTCCTAATATTTATATAGGTCCATGTAAATTACATAAAAATTAGGCTATTTATTGATATATGAGTATAAATACAGACCCTCAGGTAAATTACAAAAAAAAGTTTACTCATATTAATTGTTAGAATATAAACTAATCATAGGAAATAATTTAAGATATCATAACATAATATAGAGAATATTATAAAATATTATGAGATATTTTCTTATATTCTAACAAATGAGTGTCTTGTCAAACAAAAAAAAATGAGTGTAAATAAGTCCCTGTAAAAATTAAAAAAAAAAAAAATATAGTTATCTCGTATTATTATGTGTATAAATCTCACCGTCCACTTGTGGAGTGAGTAACCCTTGTACTTATTTCATGGGTGTTGGGTAAGAAAAGGATCCAAATGTACACTTTTCTTTTTTTAAAAAATATATTACTTCTCTTAGCTAGACCGTAGTCTTTTACATGATTTTTCCTGAAAAAAGAAACACAAACGTTAAAATTAGAGAAAGAAAATAAAATAAACTATTCTTTTTACATTAAAATAGCCTTTTTTTTTACACAATATTATTTGTTAAAATACATAAAATTTAAATTGTTCATGACGGTGTATTTGAAGACTCGCCTATGCCGATAGTCATGGCGGCAAGTACATCAAACATTTTTGGACCATAAGTTCACGCACCAACGTCACATACTTGGAACAATTTGATTTTGTCGAACATAACAAAAGTAGAATCTATTTATTTCATTAGAGAATTGACACCATTATATTAGAATCAACTGAAAAAAGAAAAAGAAAAATATAAGAATGGAAAAAATTATGAAAAGTTTATAAACACAAGAAATTATACATATGAAGTATGAAAGGTAGCACATTTGACATGAATGGTAGTAGTATCATATATTCATAACAAAATAATGATACAAAACTTAGAGAAAAAACACAATCAAAGGAAATAATTTATAACACGGTAATTTAGATTGATATTTGAATCAATTATGTGTTTGATTTGTAGTACAATGATAAACATGATTTTGTAAATTAACACATACGGAATAAGAAAAATTGTAAATAGTCAAACAAAAAAACACCGAAATTGGTAACAAATAAATTGCAACAGCAACATGCATGCATAATACCATTCAATACATTCCTTATATTTCATTGTATATATTATATTTCTATTTTCTTGATATTCTTGCAATTAAAACATGTGAAAGTCAACCCTAATAGCATTACATAGAATTAGTCCTTTTTCTTAGAGGTTTCCACATAAGAAGTAGAGCTATGATAGAATGCCACTTAGTCATGCGATAAATAGTAGAATGCCACATGAGAAAATGTTCATGAGAGAGAAACTCTCAAACATATAAATAATAGATTACCAATTTGAATGTTTCATAAATGCACAACGATATATGGTTATCATAATTAGGTTAACTACCCTTACCCATTAAATCCTGAAATTATGTAGATGGTGGAGCATGCTAATCTATCTATTGGTCTCTATAGGTTCAGATCGACGCACAGATTGGGGGTAGTCTGTTCGTGTTCTGTTTCTCACTATTCGTGATGTTCTTCCACCTTCTTCTTACTGTTCGTGGTGTTTCGCCTTCTTCTTTGTGTTCGCGGCGGTTTGTTCGTCGTCGTTACGTGCTTTCTGTTTGTGTTTTATGTGTTTGTATTGTTACTGTGCTCGGCGGCTGCTGCTCGTGTGGCGTTTGGTTTTGTTCTGTGTTTGTGTGCTACTGTGTTTGTATTATTGTTGTGATGTTGTGTTCGAAGTATGGGTGGTTGAAGACTTTTGGCCTCTTTTGATATGGCATGGTTTCAAAAACCCGAAAAGGTATGGTTCTGTTAACCTGCAAGGGTCTGGTTACTAACGTATTTGACTCATCCCTCGATATGAGTTCTTACGCGTTTATTTGAATCTCGTTGTGTTGGTGGTCTGACTGATTTGAGACTCTGATGCTCTAGGTCTATTGAGATCTGCAGGTCTCAAGTCGTCTTGTCCGGCTGCTTTTTGGTTTTTGTTGCTCGAAAGAGATTGTATGCTTGTTGCGTTGGTCAGGGAATTGTTGGCACTTGGATTTTGTTACTGTGTTGGCTGTAACGACCCGTTTTTATTTAATTTAATTTGTGTGGATTATTTAATTGTCATGTTTGTTTTAATTTAATTAGCTTATGTGGCATTAGAAGTTAAGGGTGTGACTAGTAGAGTAGTGTTTTTGAGAGGTGTAGTTAGTAAATGAGATATTGGGGTTTTTGGTGAATTGGACTTAGGAAGAGGTAAGACATAGGAATAAAAGCTTAAGTTAGAAAGAGAAAGTCATTTTTCATGAATTTCTTGGTGGACGAACAAAGAGAAAGTGTGAAGAAAAGAGAGAAAACTTAAGGAGGTGAAAGAACAAAGAGGAAGAAGGTTTGAGAGTAGATTTCTTGAAGAACTAGAGGCAAGAGTGTAGATATATATAGCTATTGAGTGATCAAGAGGGGGGAGAAGTCACACTTCTCTTTACCCAAACCCTCTCACTCATTTTTCTTTGGGATTGGTATTTTCTATGAATCAAAAATTGAAACTTTTATATTGATTATGATTCATATGTGTATTGAGAAGTTAAAAGTACAAGTTGATGATTTTGAAATGGGGAAATTGTAGATGTTTGCTAAGATTCATATGTTTTATGGAAAAGCATGATAAATCCTTTGATTCTTGGTATTGAAGTGTTTTTATGTGTTATAAGTTGTACTTTTATGTGTATTAGTATGATTATAGCTTAAATGAACTACCTTTTTATAACTAGAAACATGTTTGACGATTTTTGGGTTCAATTTCGTATAACCCGAAAACAAAGTACTGTTTTCTGGGCTTGCTCGCCGAGCGAGCCAGTAGCAAGAGATCGCGAGAGCTCGCCAGTTCTCGCCAGAGCTCGTCAGTTACTGGGCTAGCTTCTGACTTGTGTTCGCTACATGTCGCTAGGCGAGAGTTAGCGAAGCCAGTTAGATATGATTTATTTTAATGATGGTTTTGAATGTTGATGATGGTTTAATACATGAGTTAACGTATTCTTATGATTATGAATGATTGATGATGATGCTTATAATATGTTTAATAAGTATGAATGAGTATGTATGATGATGATGTGTTGGAAAAACATATATATATGTGAATGTATTATATATATGTATGTGAATGATAGATGACATATGATGTTTATGTAATATAAATGATCAAAGTGTTATGCTTCACTATACTATTGTCGGTCACGAAGCGCAAACAACATCAAACATCCAAATACATGAAGACATTATGCCAATTTATTTATTTAATTTTAATTATTATTATTATCTTAAAAGCAAAACCAAAAAAAATTCAAAGCAAAACAATATCATATGAAGAAACCAATTATCAAAAAGTAATATGTTAGGACTTAGGAATACCCATCAATACCTGTTGTTGTGTGAGAACCAGCAACAAGCTCCCCTTTGCAACACCTTTCTTTTAGTTGCAACATGTCAACAAGCAAATTCCCATAACAATATTGTGATAATCAATTGAAATTATAGATCAAAAAATGGGGTTTTACAAATCCGAAAAGGAAATAGTAATAATATCTAATGATTCAAAAATTAAACAGGATGAAAACTACCAGGATCGCAGTTAATGCAAGGAATATAATGTCAATAAAATTCTTAGTTGTTCTGGACTGGGCCAAGAGCTGGCCCAAATCCACTTCTACTCCCGTCATGGGGCAGGCCCATCAAGGACCTACCCCTACTCGACAGTCAAGCAGATCACGTGTACCTCGACACGTATCAGCAGAGCATATCCACTCCTCCTAGGATCGTGGAACAGCTCAAGTAGGATAGCAGCTGGCAACAGCTTTCCCCTTTATCCAAGGAGCTATCCTGTCAGTCACCCTTATTAGGCTGTTCATCATAGCCCATTAAGAGGACCTTTGACCCAGCACTGGGGGCAACTATATAAGCTCTCCTTGACAGGAGAGCAAAGTACACAATTCTTTACACTCTCTCTTTTCTCTGTACTCTTGCATTCTATGAGTTTGGAATCAGAGCGCTTGCAGGTACAACCCCCCCTTCGGTGGACGATTGCTGCTTGACGCTGCTCAACGACGGTTCTCTGGCCATCACCTACTTCTGATCAACAGGTTAGATCATTAGTCATATCCCTTAATCAAACCGATGAACAAAGGCAAAATATGATTATTTATTTATATTATGGATAAACTAATGAAAACTTTTGCCATCACAAATTGCAAACAAAATCAGAAGACCCTAAACAATTCTTTGCGCGATTCTTTATTATAAATGAATTCACACAATAATGATTAAATGTATCTATAATGCACTGATTCCAATTGATGGAATTAAAACAGTAACCTATAATCATCGATACAAAATTTAAAACTTAGATACATATTAAAAATAGATTAAGAAAAATTACATGTCTCAGTTGGTGAGATCATTCGTGCTGATAACATGTTTTGAAACTATTTCTAAATATGAGGAAGAATAGAGATGAATGAGAGAAAGAAAGAAGAGAGAATAATATACTCATGTATTCCTTATTCTCAAGTGTGTCTTTACATTGTAACATATGCTCTATTTATAGGATAATATATTGGGCCAATAATATGGGTCAAAGCCTAATGGACATCTACTAGAATTATTCATAACAGAAACCTAATACAATTCACTCCAATACATGAAGACATGATGTTTATTTATTTATTTAATTCTAAATATGAGTTTTGATATTTTTATTTTTCCAATTACTTGTGAAATTGATTTTATATTTGTATTATTCAAAAATGAAAAAAAAAAAAATACACACTTAGAGATTTTAAATGAAGTGAATAGGGTGGTGAGTGATCTCTCGCTCCCCGTTCCCAACAATACAATGTTTTCTCTCCCATTCTTGTAGAAATCACAAAAAACGTAGGGTCCTCGTATTAATACAGGTTTCATATAAATTTTTAAAAAAAATTAGGCATCTTTAAATTACAGAAAAAGACACTCATATTATTAATATGAGTGTAAATAAGACTTATTGAACTTAAACAATAATGAGTTATTAAAAAAATTAAATAATAATGCCACATGTATTGGTTTTATCTATGTGGCATCTACCATGCCATAATTGACTTTGCTATGTCATCAAAATTGAGCTTAAACTGGGGTCGGGGATCAAAACTCAAAAAAAATTGAAATAGGGGGATCAAAAAGTTGAGATTTAAAATAGGGTCCAAACTTCAAAAAATTGTAAATAGGGGGACCAAAACGGCATTAAAAAAATATTATTGTCCTTTTTTTAAAATAAAAAAACGTGACAAATTTTTCTTTTTTGACAATAGCGTTACAAAAGCTTTTGATGACTTTAGAATTAAAAATTTGACCAATATTAATTTCTATTCAATTTTATTATATAAAATCTTCTAATATTGATTAAGATTGATTTAATTACGTACAAAAAATTGTTTGCTTTGTAATGATTTGCTATTGTTGGTTATATAGAAATGACCCTAATAGGTTGCCACATAGGCCTAAGTGAGTGATTGAATGCCACCTAATTAACCGAAGAATGATAGAATGACACGTGAGAAAATGACAATGAGAGAGAAACTGTCAAACATATAATATATAGATAACAATATCTTTTGCAATCTTTCACGGGATGCATTCTTCTAGGATATATAGAGATAAAATAAAAACATAATTAAAATTACATGTTTTATAGCATTCTTCTTGTATTGTATATTTTGAGCGGCACCCGTTATTTTGTTTGGTCTGAAGGGGGAAGAAAAACACAAGAAGGGGGGTTGAATTGTGTTTTAGAGTTTAAAATATTTTCAAGATATTTCTATCTATCAGAGTCTTTAGCAGCAGAAATTAAGAACACAAACAAAACCAATGGCAAAACAGAAAGAACAAATGAGAGAGTGAGAGAGAGACACAAGGATTTGTACTGGTTCCTCTCACAAACCGAGAGTACTCCAGTCCCCTTGCACTTCCAAGGGATTTCACTATAATCACTAAAGATTACAATCCTAGTGCTCAAGCACACAAGCAAGAGACTTCTCTATTGCTCAAGTCACACAAGACAAGAGACTTTACAATTGCTCCATAACACACAGCATGAGACTTTTTACAAATTCTCAAGTTACTAAGAACAAGAGACTTTTCCAAATTACTCACACAAGAGTAAATACTTAACTTCTAAGCTTAAAACTATTACACAAAATAACTTTCAGAGGCTCAGATGGTTTCTATTGCTCACTTCGTTTGAGAGATAATTTCGGTTAAAGATCATATCATCAAATTCTTCTAGTTCCATATATATATATGAGATAAGAGAGAATTTGAGACGTTGAAAAGAATTCCGTTGAGATGGACAACTGTTGATTTTCAATTGCTTGAAGTGTGGAGTTTGAATTTCTTTCTGGAAGAGGTAATTCTGCTCCACAACTTCGTCCATACTTTTCTGCTTGTCCTATTGCAAAAATAAAGGTACACTTCAGTACAACACACTCCTTTGAGGATAAGATCAAAATGCATTTGAACGTTGCAATGGTATTGTCCTTTATGAAGTCATCAGGCTTAGAATGTCCCAAATAGAGTGACATAGCCTTCTGATGAACTTTGGAATTCTTGGCTTCTGGCAAACTTTGATTCCTTGGAGTCTGATGGTCTTTGAATTTTTTGCTTCTGATAGTCCTTTGTAATTAAGCTTCTGAACGTCTTCGTCTTCTGAATGACACTTGACTAAGTAGCTTCTGAGAGTCAATACCAAGTAGCTTCTGAACGTTGTAGGCTTCTGAACGTCTTTTGGCTTCTGAACGCCCTCAGAGTGTAATGATTCAGACTCTAACAAAGTTTCTTCAGAGCGTAAATCAAATGTGCTCTTTCATAAATATAAATTTGTCCTGCACACTTAATTTAAAACATTAGTAATACCAATTGTCCATTTAATACTTTGTTATCATCAAAACCTTTTGTAAGGGGTTTTTCTGTTAAAAACATATTTTGTTCCAACAATCTCCCCCTTTTTGATGATGACAAACATAAGTATTAAATACAATTGTTGTTGACAACATTCAGCTATGTTGACATTAGGCTTCTGAGTTTTGCAAGCTCCCCCTAAGTCTGATAATCCATAGAGTTAGATTTGTATGCTCCCCCTATTTTATATCCATAGTTGATTTTAATCAGTTTCAGAACTACTTTATTATATGACTTAAATCATTCATATTTTACTATGCAAAGAACAAGGTTTGTAAGCTTCTTCTCTTCATAGTGAAATAATTTTTGAATAAGGTTGCACCCTTACTTAAAAACTATTTATGAATAATAAACTTCAATTAATAAATGTGTTTTGCTTAAAAAATATAATCTTAAAGATGATGAAATAATGTCAAGATATTTTAAATGAATGCCAATAAGATCAGATACGTATAATATATGGCAAATAAGATTAGATACGTATACATTGGATTCTCATAGGATGTCATGTGATACGGTTTCAGAGTTTGAATAAAACAAATTTTTAAACAAACAAGATCAGGTTTAGCGTGAAAAAAACAATTAATAGCGAGTAAAAATTGACCACTACTCTTTACTCTTTCTCCCCGAAATAATACAAAGCTATAAAAGAGTTGTAGACTACTCTTTCTTCAACAATTGATTTACCAATACTCTTTCTCCCCCTTGTCATTATAAAAAGGTTGTATAAACAATTAAAGCAATTGTAACGACCAATGCAATCAAGTCAAAAAGTTGGTTACAACTATGTTCACCATCAATGAACTCTGTTGAACGCATTTAAGACATTGGCGTTAAGTGAGCTTAAAAAGGAGAGAACCTATTCATTTTATTCTCAAGGAATAATCTTAGGTAATATTAATCAATTGAGAGAAAAGAAAATGAAACGCTCAGGGAAGAAAAGTGTAGTTCCAAAGAGAGTTAGCCAAGAAGAAAGAAAAGCTAAGCAAGAAAAATCAAGAAAAGCAAAGCCAAATCCAGAGGTTGAACTCAGTTCAGAGTCTGATGAAATAGATTCTGGCTATGCTGAGTATCTGAGGACATATCGTCCTGAAGAAGATCAATCAGATGCCCAAACCAAAGCTGGTTTAGAGGCAGATTCAGTTGAATCAGATGCTTCTTCTAAGAGGACGGTGCAGTCCAAGAGAAGAGACCCACCCTCTGAAGAAGATTCTAGTTATGTAACAGTCACTCATTGTTTCAAATGAAATAACATTTTATATTTGGCTGCTTATTTGATCTTTATTGTTTTGCATTCTTTCTTTTGATTTTAAAACAAGTTTTAAAACAAACATTCAGAATATACTAACTCAAGAAACCTTAAAAATATATCAACAATGAATACCAATGCAATCAAGTCAAAAAGTTGGTTACAACTATGTTCACCATCAATGAACTCTGTTGAACGCATTTAAGACATTGGCGTTAAGTGAGCTTAAAAAGGAGAGAACCTATTCATTTTATTCTCAAGGAATAATCTTAGGTAATATTAATCAATTGAGAGAAAAGAAAATGAAACGCTCAGGGAAGAAAAGTGTAGTTCCAAAGAGAGTTAGCCAAGAAGAAAGAAAAGCTAAGCAAGAAAAATCAAGAAAAGCAAAGCCAAATCCAGAGGTTGAACTCAGTTCAGAGTCTGATGAAATAGATTCTGGCTATGCTGAGTATCTGAGGACATATCGTCCTGAAGAAGATCAATCAGATGCCCAAACCAAAGCTGGTTTAGAGGCAGATTCAGTTGAATCAGATGCTTCTTCTAAGAGGACGGTGCAGTCCAAGAGAAGAGACCCACCCTCTGAAGAAGATTCTAGTTATGTAACAGTCACTCATTGTTTCAAATGAAATAACATTTTATATTTGGCTGCTTATTTGATCTTTATTGTTTTGCATTCTTTCTTTTGATTTTAAAACAAGTTTTAAAACAAACATTCAGAATATACTAACTCAAGAAACCTTAAAAATATATCGACAATGAATACCAATTGAGAATAAATACCAATTTCAGGATTAAAAACCAGTTAAATCCCAATAGCACAAAAGATTAGGAAAATCAAATACAGGATTGAAATAATTCAAGTGTTCATAAAAAAAACATATCAAAACAATCCTAACAATGTGCTTAATACAAAAGATTCAAGTAAGACAAATATACAGCAAAAGAAATCCTATTGGTTTTTGTTTAGAAGATTAAGGATGGTTTCCATGGTCTTGAAGATTCGATCTTGACTAGCAGTGACCACTTCTAGCATCTCATTATGCTTATCCACCTTTGCTTCTATTCTGGCCATGTTAGCTTCATATTCAGGATTCTTCAAATGTTCCTTGTTGATGAGAATAGGATCAGCTTCCAACTTTATCTTGAGATGTTCACTTAGATCATTTTCCAATGATCCTAAATTTTCCTTCAGCACTGTATTAAAATTAGCTTCAGCAGGAATGAGTTCAGGACTTGAACTCCCCGTTCTCTTCAGTGTCTGAACTTCTATCTCAGAGTTGATTTCTTGTACAATGGTTGCCATGTCCTTCTGATACTTGTCATGCTCCTCAACGTCAGCTTTCTTGATCAAAGTCATCTCCTTCACAATCTCTTCAGTAAGATCATCCCAATTTGCAGCATAGCTTGAAGAAGATACACTAGAATGCCTTTGCTCATGAAGGTCTTTTATCTTCTTGAAGATACTATTACATTTCCTCAAGAGATCAGAGGTTGTCAAGGTTTCAGGATGAGGTTCAGATGTTGAAGGAATGGTGTGTTGGGTTGATGTTTGTGGTTGATAGTTGGTTTGGTTTACAACAAAGTCTGAGACTGAAGATATCTCAACATCTAGGGTTTTCGTGGCAACAGTACAATGTTCTTTAGAGGGAATGGGTATTTCAAAAATTGGTTGTTGTTGTTGTTGTTGTTGGGGTTGGGTTTGACTAGATTGATCAAATGAACTGAGTTGAATGTTAGAAACAGTAAGTTCATTTATCATTTGATCAACCTGAGTTCTATTTGGTGAGTTGGGGGATTCATCTAAATGACATACCTCAGTGTGTACTGAATCATCAGATAGATGTCCAGATACAAACACTTCAGTATGCGTGCTAGTTTCAGGTTCTAGATGAATTTGTTGTTGTGGTATAGTATGTTCTGGTGATGTGTGTGGTTAAGAGTGTGATTGAGCATGTTCAGGTATAATTTGTTCAAATGGTGAGTTTGGTTCAGATGGTGTTTTATCAGGGGTTTTATGTGATTCAGAATGTGTTTGGGTTTGTTCTTTGGTTAGATGCTTGATTTGTCTCAGGATTAGTTTGGTCTTGGTTTGAGTTTAGGTTCTGATCCTGTTCAGAGTCTGGTATAGTATCAGAGTTCTGAACATTATCAGATGGTCTAGGTGAGGGTTCAGGTTGTGTTGGTAGTTCACCTTGTAAATGTTGTTCTAAGAAACTTAGAGGTGATTCTGATGGATTGGTTGTGGATGGGGGTTTTGAATCTTTTGAGTAGTTGTTACAGTATCCTCAAGAATAGATACCATACCTGTATCATCTATGATGGAGCTCTCAGCATTCTTCTTCTTAAGCTCCTTTGAGATTCTCTTCCTCTTGATCTTCAGAGGTACATTGTCATCCTCTTCATCATCGTTAACTAAAAGAACACCTATAGAACCTCCAGCTTTTTACCTTGTCTTTCCCTTGCTCTCTTTCTTTGGAGTGTCATTCTTCTCAACCTTTGCTTTCACTAACCTCTTCCTCTTCTTCTTAACTTCCTCCTACTCAATTACATAAGCTTCTCCTTGGTTTTCTAGCAGTTGAATGTACTGATTAACAATACCTCTAGTGACAAAAGGTAAGTTAATATTCAACCTTCCTACCATAGAGGGTCCTGAATGAGAATTTCAAGGGTTCTGAGAACTTCAAGTCTTGTCCAGCTAGAAAGTACATGTTGGACAGAGTGTTTACAGAGACAACAGATGCTCTAAGTTCTCTAGTCAATCTCTCTTGCCCAGCAGCCTTGATCACATCAATTACTCCACACTGGTAAAACATTTCACTAAGTAACCTTGGGTAAATAACATGGATGTTTGGCTTGGTTAACTTCTGAATAGCACAAACAGCTTTGCAGAGATGATTGAAAATGTATTTAGCCCAATTTAACTGCATTCCTCTAGTGAGAAAATAGACAAAGTGTCTATGATCCCATGAAATTTGATCAGAACTTCCACTCCTTGGAAATATTGATCCCAACATAATCCTTGCCAACAACTTCTGAGTAGCCTTCAAATCTCCAATCTTGTTACTCTCACAACTTTTCCCTTTTGCATAGCACATCTTAGTCATGTCTGAAAGAAATTCAGAATTTTTGGCAGATGCTTGATGAAGGCATAGAATGCACCTTCATTAGGGATTTGCAGAAAGCTTGCCAAGTTTGATTGGGTGAGGATAACTTCAAAATCGCACACCACTGACCTAATTTCGTCCTCTTTAACTTCTCTAAGACCTAGTTCAGCTGGTGTCTTGTCTTTGTTCTCATGTTTTGATTTCTTCAATGTAGCGTATTCCTTATCAAATTCTTCAACTGTTACCACTTTAATCCTTATCCAAAAATCCTTGACCAAAGTAGGATAAATCGGACCGTTCAATAGCTTCATAAATCTAAACCCTCCGTCTTGATCAATGAAGTATTTTTCGATGTCATGCCCGTTCAATCTTAAGCTCTCAAAGTCAACAGGTTGTTCCATAACCATGTTGAATGATTTCTCATACATATCAAGTGATTTTTCTTTACTGAACATATCTTTGCAGTTGATAATGTTGATTGGAATGTCTTTGGGGAACGAAAAAGCAGTAGCAGAAGTTGATGATGTAGACGCTGCCATTTATGAGTTTGGGGATTAGGGTTTTGCTAATTTGGGAAAGAAAGAAAGGACTCTGTGGTTTAGAAGAAGTAGAAAGTGTATGTTGTGAATGTGTAAGTGTGCAAGTGTTTTTGTGATTTTCTTAAAAACGAAGTAATGCACACATTAAATTAAAATAAAAGAAATTCAAACCATCACTAACCGCTTCTAACCAATGAGATCGTGTATACGTGTAAAGAAACGTGTTCAAGAATTCGCGCCAAAACGTACAGATGTAAGACACTGAACGTTTGCTCTTCTTTCTCTATCAGAGGCTTAACCTTCAGAGGTTAAAGACTTCTCAGAGTCTGAACTACTTCAGATGCCAAAATCTAAAGTACTTCAGATTCCAAAAATATTTCTTTTAGGACTCAAATATATGTTTAGATACGATTTTAAAAGGGTTTTCTTCTGAACATTTGTTTATCAAAGAGAGTGTCCAAAAAGAATCTTTAACATGATTGTTATTCCTATGATATGTCATACATAAGTTAGGAACACTTACCTATCATTTTTGGAGATATTTTGTTCCAATTAATAAGCCTTCTTATTTAGTATTTACATTGAGGCTTGTCTTGATCAATCTCTTTCAATGTCAAAGTCTGAGCAACCATCCCACCATAATGAATTGCTATCATCTCTATCATCATCAAACAATGCTTCATAGTCTTCATCTTCAGGATCATATTTCTTTATATTCTCTATGAAGTCCAATTCAGATTCATCATCTGATTCATAAAAAATGTGCCGTCTGTGCACAATTGCTCGTCTTCCTTTTGTTGTTACATGTATCCATGTGATTGGAAGGTTCATTGTTCTCATTTGACCTGCAGCAAGATAAACTATTCTGTCCTTTGGTACCCATTTGCTGAAGGGCCATAGACTGTTAGTTACAGAGTCTTTGTTCTTGTCTTGTACCTCTTGTACTGTCTGAGTACTATCAGGTACAAAAGTTGAATAAAGATCAGAAGGTAAAGCATTTTCAAATTTGCTTTATGAACTTGGTTCTTCACATGTGTCAGCACATGAATAACCAATTCCATTTGCACCATTGTTTTTAAAAGTACACATAAAAGAAGAAATCTTACTACTTTCAATGTGTGTATTGCAAAAGTCTCTAAAAGCAAGTGAATACTTGTCATAAAGTTTGCTACATACAGTACAACCTTTTTCAAGATCTTCAATTCTTTTTAAAGCCCTTTGATATAGACACTCAAAATGATTTGCTTGTTCACTTAAGTGCTAACAATTAACTTTGAGCTTTCTATACTTATGTGAACTAGCATTTAGTAGTTTGATAAGTTCAATTTTAGGAAGTTGAGAATATACCTGATTTAGTATGTCTTGGTCAGAGTCATAACTTACATGTTCAGACTCTGAGTCCATTTCAGACTCTGATTTTGCTTCAGGTTCTAAGATGGGTGTTTGCTTGATTTGTTTCTCTCCTTCGGATTTCCCTTCAGAGAAACTATCTAGCTCTTCCCATGTTGTCATCCCTTTAGATTTCTCTTCACTATTCAACATCATGTATGTAGACCATCTTTGAAATTTCTTGGAGAACTTCTCAAAGTATTCTTCATCAGATTCTTCTATATCATGTGCATTGATTCATGACCTGCTTCCTTCTTTCAGCTGCTTCTTTAACCTTCATCTTTCCTTTAGCTTTCAGAACCAACTCATGGTTTCTGAGTGTTTCAATCAATGATTCAAGGCTCATTGAGTTGAAGTCTTCAGTTTCCTCTATAGTTGTATCAATGTGATTCCAGTTCAGAGGCAAACTTCTCAGCATCTTGCTTACAAGCTCTTTCATGTTGAGTTTCTTGTTTAACTCTTCTAGCTTGCTTGTGAGTGCTTGAAATCTTGTACTTATTTCTTAAATACTCTAATTTTCTTCCATAGTAAACCTCTCATATTGATCTATCAGACCATTTACTTTTGTCCTATGAATGCTTTCATGATCATCACTAGTGAGGCAAATAGTTTTGGTTGAAGGTTCAACATTTGAAGTCTGTTCAGCACCAAATGAGGTGAAGTTTTGATTATTGTTTAGATCCTCATTATTCAGATTTAGTCCATCTTCAACTTCCTTAATGAGATCAGCAATGTGTGTGTAGATCCTCTGTTTCCACTCATTTAGATCATTCAATAGCTGTGCCACAGTGTTTTTCTTCTTGGATCCGAATTGTCTCACCGTTAAATGATTTGCAACAGAACCGGAGCTCTTGATACCAATTGAAGGGGGAAGAAAAACACAAGAAGGGGGGGGGGTTGAATTGTGTTTTAGAGTTTAAAAACTTTTCAAGATATTTCTATCTATCAGAGTCTTTAGCAGCGAAAATTAAGAACACAAACAAAACCAATGGCAAAGCAGAAAGAGCAAATGAGAGAGAGAGAGAGAGAGAGAGAGAGAGAGAGAGAGAGAGAGAGAGAAGGATTTATACCGGTTCCTCTCACAAACCGAGAGTACTCCAGTCCCCTTGCACTTCCAAGGGATTTCACTATAATCACTAAAGATTACAATCCTAGTGCTCAAGCACACAAGCAAGAGACTTTTATATTGCTCAAGTCACACAAGACAAGAGACTTTACAATTTCTCTAGAACACACAACAGGAGACTTTTCCAAATTACTCACACAAGAGTAAATACATAACTTCTAAGCTTAAAACTATTACACAAAATAACTTTCAGAGGCTCAGATAGTTTCTATTGCTCACTTCGTTTGAGAGATAATTTCGGTTAAAGATCATATCATTAAATTCTTCTAATTCCATATATATATGAGAGAAGAGAGAATTTGAGACGTTGAAAAGAATTCCTTTGAGATGGACAGCTGTTGATTTTCAATTGCTTGAAGTGTGGAGTTTGAATTTCTTTCTGGAAGAAGTAATTCTGCTCCACAACTTCGTCCATACTTTACTGCTTGTCCTATTGCAGAAATAAAGGTACACTTCAGTACAACACGCTCTTTTGAGGATAAGATCGAAATGCATGTGAACGTTGCAATGGTGTTGTCCTTTATAAAGTCACCAGGCTTAGAATGTCCCAAATAGAGTGACATAGCCTTCTGATGAAATTTGAAATTCTTGGCTTCTGGCAAACTTTAATTCCTTGGAATCTGATGGTCTTTGAATCTTTGGCTTCTGATAGTCCTTTGTAATTCAGCTTCTGAACGTCTTCGTCTTCTGAATGACACTTGACTAAGTAGCTTCTGAGAGTCAATACCAAGTACCTTCTGAACGTTGTAGGCTTATGAACGTCTTTTAGCTTCTGAACGCCTTCAGAGTGTAATGATCCAGACTCTAACAAAGTTTCTTCAGAGCGTAAATCAAATGTGCTCTTTCATAAATATAAATTTGTCCTGCACACTTAATTTAAAACATTAGTAATACCAATTGTCCATTTAATACTTTGTTATCATCAAAACCTTTTGTAAGGGGTTTTTCTCTTAAAAACATATTTTGTTCCAACAGGGTCAAGTACTCCTTGTACTTATTCCCGATTTGTGGGTTTAGTACCACTTGTACTTTTTCCTCCCTCTTATCTTTATATATATATATATATGGCTAATGCTACGTTGGACCACCTTCACAAGTGGTCCACCGTGGACAAGTGATCTACCGAATATGAATTTTACAAAATTCACTGTTGGATTGAAAGTTTATATCATATAGATCATCCATAAATTTTTTAAAATTTTTTGAAAATTATTTGATATTTTATTGACACCCATCAAGATTACGGTATTTAATAAACCGTTAATCTTGATGGTTCTCAAAAACATATCAAATGATTTTCAATTTTTCTAATTTTTTTTTGGATGATCTATATCATATAAACTTTCAAACCAACGGTGAATTTTATAAAATTCGTATTCGTTATAGTGTTATTTATGACTGGTCCACCATGGACCACTTGATGAAGTGGTCCATATTAGAATTTGTCAAATATATATATAGGGTTTTTCTATCATGTGCAAAATTTGCACATGTTAAGAAGTTCAAGATAGTAAGTTTGTCTTGAAACATGTACATTATGAAGGTGCGTGGAGAAAACACAAGAAGGGGGTTGAATTGTGTTTTGGATATTTAAAAACTTTTCAAGATATTTAAATCTATCAGAGTCTTTAAGCACAGCGGAATTGTTCACACAATTAACTTACGGCTAAGTGAATGATGAAGGAGTAAATGAGAGAGTGAGAGAGAGAAGAACACACAACAATTTATACTGGTTCCCCTCACAAATTGAGAGTACTCCAGTCCCCTTGTTTCCAAGAGAGTTCACTATAATCACTAAGATTACAATCAGATGCTCAAGCACACAAGCTCAAGACTTCCTTGCTCAAGTCACACAAGACTTAAGACTTCCTGCTCTAAGTCACACAAGATCAGAGACTTCCTTGCTCAAGCACACAAGCTCAAGACTTCCTGCTCTAAGTCACACAAGTCAGAGAGACTTCCTTGCTCCTACACTCAGCAGAAGACTTCTTTGCTCTAATCACTAAGATTGAGACTTATGTGCTTCTACACTAAGCAGAAGACTTTCTTGCTTCTACACTAAGCAGAAAACTTTCTTGCTTCTACACTAAGCAGAAGACTTACTACTAAGTTGTAAGCTTAAACTTATTACAAACATAATAACTTCAGAGGCTTAAGCTAATTTCTATTCTCACTTCATTTGAGAGATGTTATCTATTACAATTCAAATTCTCACTTTATTTGGAGAGATGTTTTCTAATGAAGATCGTTAGTCATCAATTCTTTCTTTGGCATATTTATATGAGTTGAGAAAGACATTGAGACGTTGGAGAAATTCCCGATGTAAAATGGACAGCTGTAGTCTTTGAATATCCGTTGAGTAAAGCCACGCCTTCTTTTACATTGAAGCTTCACCTTTACTGTTTGTCCAAAGTACAGTAATAAGGTACAACTAGCTCCTAGAGAGAGAATGATCACATCCTTTGTGACCGTTGTAATTAGTTGACCTTAGAACAAATCATCAGGCTTGATAAGTGTAGTTGATGTAGCCGTTCTGATGATTTGGGGAATTCCTTTGCTTCTTATGAACCTTTGATAACTTGGAGTCTGATTGGTCTTGAATGTATGGCCTCTGATAGTCCTTCGTAATTCAGCTTCTGAACGTCTTCATCTTCTGAATGACTCATGACTAGCAGATAGCTTCTGAACTCTTGTAGGCATCTGAACATCTTTGAGCTTCTGAACTTCTCTGAGCTTCTGAACTCGTGCAGACATTCTGATCCTCTTTGAGCTTCTGAACTTTGTTTAGCTTCTGACCACGTTATAGCTTCTCCTGCACTCTTAATTTAAACATTAGTACCATCAATTGTCCATTTAATACTTTGTTATCATCAAAACCTAAGGGTGTGTATTAACACATATTTTGTTCCAACAATCTCCCCCTTTTTGATGATGACAAACATAAGTATTAAATACAATTGTTGTTGATAAAAATCAGCTATGTTGACATTAGGCTTCTGAGTTCCGCAAGCTCCCCCTAAGTCTGATATCCCATAGGGTTAGGTTTGTAAGTTCCCCCTACTTTGTATCCATAGTTAATTTTAATCAGTTTCAGAATTACATTATTATATGACTTAAATTATTCATATTTCACTATATAAAGAACAAGGTTTGCAAGCTTCTTCTTTTCATAGTGTGATAATCTTTGAATAAAGTTGCACCCTTACTCAAGAACTAACTATGAATAATAAACTTCAATTAATAAATGTATTCTCCTTGAAATTAAGCTCTTAATGCAGATGCAAGATGAAGCAATATTTAAATTAAATGACAATAGGATCAGGGGCACTAGAAACGTCTACACACACACACTTGGTTCTGATGGTTATCATTAACAGTTTCAGAGTTCAAAATATTTTCAAACAGTTCAGAGCTTTAAAAAAATCATTTCAAAGAAAATAGCTCAGAGCCTGAACAAAAATTTGAAAACAGTTCAGAGCTCTTTTAGTACAATATTTTGAAATCCTCAAAGATCAGATTGTCATATCAAAGCATGTACCTCATGCTACTATTTTGACCATTCTCCTACGTTCTCTCTCTGAACAATTGATTTACCAATATTCTTTCTCCCCTTTTTGTCATTATAAAAAAGAGTATAAGCAATTAATAAAAATTTCAACTTTCAATGCCGTCAAATCAGGAGTGGTTGAACGCATTTAAGACTCGGCCATTGAAATATGCTTATAAAAGGAGAGAGATACCTAGTCATTTTATTCACACAGAATAGTCTTAGGTTATTGATAGATCTCTTGAGAGAAAAAATGAAACGCTCGGAGAAGAAGAAAGTAGTTTCAGCGAGAGATAGTCAAGATAGGAGAAAACATATGAACAAACCAGTGGAAACAAAGCCAGTGTCTGTTACAGAAGAACTCAGTTCAGAGTCTGAAGAAAAATCTTTGGACTCTGATTGTTTTAAGTTCTGAAGACATATATTCCTGAAGAAAATCAAACTGATATCCAAGGCTCTAGAGGGGCTAGAGTCTTTTCCTGAGGAAAACCAAACTGATGCATCTGATTCGGTTTCTTCAAGAAGGACTACTAGTTGGTTGGATGGCTTTAGCCAAAATCTCAACCTTCCCCCCTCTACAAAGGTCATATTTAGGCTGCAACCTTCAAATATGGCCTTTGAAGCAACCAGAAGATAATCCTTGGGAAAACTTTATATGTAATCCAGAACTTATGTTCTCAATGAAATAAAGTTCATTACTTTGGCTTGTTTATTTTTGATTTCTTATTTATATTTCTTCTCTTGTTATGTAATTTGATTCTTTAAGAATACCCATATATTGTACTCATTGAAAATCAAATTATATGAATGAAACTCAAGAGTTTGAAAGATCAATTTGCAAGATTGTTTGTTTATTGAAAATGAAATTTAGTTCAACAACTAAAACAAGCAATCAGATAAGTTAATCAGAATCAAAACTTACATATAAGCATAGTGAGTAAATAGGTTAGACTTAACACAGAGATAGAAATTATATAACCATATGAACTCTATCCTACTAATGTGCCTAACAAAATATTAATTAGTTATGAAATCATATAAGAAATCAAGATAATCCTAATGTTGAGGTTGACTATAGACGCTAGGGTTATCATGATATTTTTCTGATTAGCATTTACTTCTTCCATCAAATCCATAAACTAGCTTGTCCACTTTGTCTTCAATCCTTCTGATATCACTCTTATAGACAGGATTCCTCAGATGTTGTTGATTACCTTGATCACCTCTCGGATTTTCTTGAAGAGGTACATTCAGATCGTCCACTATTGAAGCTAACCTTTCCCTAAGGTTTAGCCCAATTTTCTCGTGCAGCAGAGGATTCAGGATGATCCCTCTCTGTGTCCTCTTGAGTCTGAATGTCTTCCTTCATTTGCAGCTTCACTCTTATATGCTTTCGCTAGCCTTTTTCTCTTCTTCTTCAATTCTTCCTTCTCAATCTCAAACCCCTTCTCCTAGATTATCCAGTAGTTGAATATACTGATTGACAATGCCACTAGAAACTGTAGGTATGTCAATGTTTCATTTCTTCACCAACGAAGGTTCTGTGTGAGACTGAGGTACCAAAGGATCTGAAGGTTTTACCTCATGTCCTGACAACAAGTTCATGTGAGAGAGGTGTATGAACAGATATTGTGGATGCTCTGATTTCCCTTAACAAGCAGTCATGACCCACAACTTTGATTATGTCTATCACTCCACATTGATAGAAAATCTCACTGAGTATCCTTGGGTAGATGACATGTATATTGGTTTTGACCTGATTTTGAGTGTTAAGCACAGCTTTGCATAGGTGATCGAAGATGTATTTCGCCTAATTTACATCATATTTCCTTGTGAGAAAATAGACAAAGTGTCTATGATCCCATGACAATTGATCAGAATTTTCACTTCCTGGAAATATATAACTTAATATAATTTTGGCTAATACTCTCTGAGTGGGCTTCAGATCACCTATCCTGTTGCTCTCACAGCTTTTTCCTTTGTCATAGCACTGTCTAGTTATAGGCTTCAGAAACACAAATTTCTTTGCTTCATTGTGACTACAGGTGTAGTAGAAGCCTTCATTTGGAATGGATAACACCTTAGCCAAGTTTGATGCAGTGAGAATGACTTCAAAACCGCACACAACAGAATGCACTTCAGTTTCCTCAATGATTCTCAATCCTAACTCTTGAGGAGTCTTGATCTCATTTTCAGCCTTTTCTTCTCTCCTTGCATCTAGCTCCTTGTCATAATCTTCAACTGTCTTCACCTTGCTTCTGATCCAGAAATCTTTTACCAGAGTAGGGTAGATTGGACCATTTAATAAATTCATGTATCTAAAGCTCCCTTTGTGATTAGTAAAGAACTTTAGGACATCAAAATGATTCTTTTCCAAACTATCAAAGTCCACTGGTTGTTCCATAACCAGGTTCAGAGATTTTCCCTCCATCTTAAGAGACAAATCTGTAGAAAACATCTCCTCGCAAGCAGCAGTGTTGATAGGGAAGTTTTTAGGAAAAGTAAACAAAGAATCTGAAGCGGATGTAGAAGTAGATGCCATTTCAGAAGGTTAGGGTAGATCTTGCTAATCACTAGAGAGGGAGTTTGTTCTGTGATTTTGAAGACGAAGGTGTGGGAAGTGATAGTGTAAAGTGTGCAAGTGTTTAAGTGATTTTGTTTAAAAGCAAATTAAGTCACACATAGAAAATAAATCAAAAAGAAAAGAACTAATCATTAACTATTTTAAACCAATCAGAGCGTGTGTACGTGTTGTTCTTTTAGCGCCAAAACGTTTCAGTAAAAAATACTTAAACGCTTCCAATTCATTTCCTATTCAGAGGCTTATCCTTCAGAGGTTGAAAAGTTTCTCAGAGTCTGGACTACTTCAGATGCTGAGATCCAAAATACTTCAGAGTCTGAAAATGTGTCTTTCAGGACATTTAAAGAAAAATGTGTTCAGACATGATTTTTCAAGGTTTTTAGTTCTGAACATTTTGTGTCCTAAGAAGACATTTTCAACCTTTGAATGTTATTCCTCTGAAATGTCATTCAGGAGATGAGAGTTACTCACCTGATTTTGAAGCTCTTGGTTTTAGATGTAGTCAGTGTCATAGCCTGAACAATCACTCCACCACACTGAGTTGTTATCATCTTCAACACACGCTTCAAATTCTTCATGCTCCCTCCTGCTCCTTATGTATTCCATTTCATCTTCTTCTCCATCTGACTCTTCAAAAATGTGCCTTCTATGCACAATTGCTCTTCTTCCATTCACATTCACATGCATCCATGTGATTGGAAGGTTCAGAGTCTTAGTTTCACCTGCAATCAAGTAAACTATTTTGTCTCTTGGTACCCATTTGCTTGAGGGTCCTAGACTGTTAGTTGCTAAATCTTCATCCTTCATTTGTTTCATCTGAGTACTATCAGATACAAATGTAGTGTAAAGATTAGGGAGTGAGAAGCTTTCACCAATAACTGATGAGCTTGGTTCCTCTAGTGTTTTATTACTAGAGTATCCAATCCCATTAGTATTGTTGGTCTTAAGGTTGCAAAGCATGGAAATAATTTCATTTTGATCAGCATTAGTGTTGCAATACTCTTTGAGAGCAAAAGATTGCTCAAAGGGTTTGTAACATACAGCATAATCATTCTTAAGATCTTTTGTTTTGATAAAATCTTTTTGTACAAAATCTTCAGAGTGATTTGCTTGCTTACTTAAATTCTCATAGTCTGCTTTAAGCTTTTTATATTAGAGAGTTTAAGTAAAGTCTTCTCAAGATGCTTGATCAATTTTGCTTTGGGAAGATGAGAATATACCTGATTCATTGTTCTCTGGATACTGTCTATGTTTTCAGGTTCTGACTTTTCATCAGAACTTGAGTCTTCAGAGTCTGAACCATCTTCAGAACTTGATCCTTCAGCTCCTGGTGCTCTTTCAGATTCATCTTCAGAGAAGTTGTCTAGTACATCCCAGGTTGTCATTCCTTTAGCTAGTTTTCCTCCATTCTTCTTGAAGTTGTACCATCTTTGAATTTTTCTTGAAAACCTTTCAAGATATTCTTCATCAGGTTCTTCAACAAGATCTTCATGTTCCAATGCTTGCTTTCCTTTCCTTGCAGCTTCTGCTACTTCACCTTTCAACTCTTGCATATCCTTCAGAGCCAATTCATGGACTCCGAGTAAATCAATCAATGATTCAGGACTCATTGAGTTGATGTCTTTAGTTTCCTCTATAGTATTTGAAATTACATTCCAACTCAGAGGCAAACTTCTCAGCAACTTGCTTACATGCTCTTTGTTGCTGAGTTTGTTGTTGTAGTCTTCAAGCTTGCTTGTGATGGCTTGAAACCTTAAGTTCATTTCTTCAATACTCTCATTTTCCTCCATTCTAAACTCCTCATATTGGTCTAACAAACCATTTACTGTTGCTCTCTGAATGCTTTCATTATCATCACTAATGAGGCAAAGAGTAGTAGTTGTAGATTCAACACTAGAAGTTTGTTTGACCCATGATGTGGAAGGATTTTGATTGTTGCTCAGATCTTCATTTATGTTCAGTCCATCTTCAATTTCCTTGACAAGATCAGCAACTTGTTGATATAACTTCTGCTTCCAATCATCCATGTTTTGAGCCATGGTGGTTTTCTCCTTTGGATCTTGACTGTCTTACGGCTAAGTGAATGATGAAGGAGTAAATGAGAGAGTGAGAGAGAGAAGAACACACAACAATTTATACTGGTCCCCCTCACAAATTGAGAGTACTCCAGTCCCCTTGTTTCCAAGAGAGTTCACTATAATCACTAAGATCACAATCAGATGCTCAAGCACACAAGCTCAAGACTTCCTTGCTCAAGTCACACAAGACTTAAGACTTCCTGCTCTAAGTCACACAAGACAGAGAGACTTCCTTGCTCTAATCACACAAGATCAGAGACTTCCTTGCTCAAGCACACAAGCTCAAGACTTCCTGCTCTAAGTCACACAAGACAGAGAGACTTCCTTGCTCCTACACTCAGCAGAAGACTTCTTTGCTCTAATCACTAAGATTGAGACTTATGTGCTTCTACACTAAGCAGAAGACTTTCTTGCTTCTACACTAAGCAGAAGACTTACTACTAACTGTCGCGGTGATTTTCGGACGCCAAGCTATTGGTTAGCTTTGGTTCTCAAAAATTATGATTCACTACCGAACTTTAATTTATCCAAGGGAAGGGAAAAAGATCGAATAAACCCATAATAAAAATTTAGAGATTTAAGGTTCGGGGGTTAGTTATACAAAGGGAAGGTATTAGCATCCTATGTATCCGTAGTACTCTACGGGAACCTCTTGTAAAATATGTATTTTTTTTTGTGCTAAAATGTTTTGCTTGTAAAATTTGCTTATAAATGATTGGGTGACGATGAACGAATTTTTTTATTAATTTTGGATATTTAAAAGAAAAGAAGAAAAAGTTTTATTAATTTTGAATTGGGAAGACACAAGGTCTTTTGCACTACGTACCCGTGAGGGATCAAAATCTCGTAGTTCGGGGTAAAATTTGTAAAGTGATTTGTTTGATTGATTTTAGGAGAAAAGACGAGTCGTCGTCTTAAGTTTAAACTCCTTTTAAATCCGCCACGAACATACTGAAAAGTTTATATCTTTTCCTGCCATATGTCGTGGGGAAATGAATTTCAACTGGAGATGACTCACGTCTAAACTCTTTTTGAAAAAAACTTTGAAATTGAAAAACCAAGCGGCAAAAGATTTGGATTGTTTTGTATTTTTTAGTCTTTGTGAAAATATTTAAATATGTTTAAGTGTGTTAGAGCATTTATTGAAAAAAAAGTTTGAAAAAGGTTTCTCGACGAAAGTCGAAGTTTATTAAAAAATTTCTTTTTGAAGATATTTGAATGTTTTTGCCTTTTATTTAAGAACAATTTGCATTTTTAGAACGTCGGTTATTCGGACCGCAAGCCATCCGGCAGGAAATCCGAAGTCACCGGAGAGTGAAAAGTCATCCGCCAAACCACTCCTTTTTTTCATTCTTTTTTTATTTAACAAAAGATAATTTTGTTTCAAGGTCAAAAATAGCGAACAAGCAAAAAGCGCAAAAAAAACATCGTAACACGGGGTTAACGAAACATTTCCCTTTTCCCATTGGACTCGAACAAAAAAAATAAAGATAAAACACACAATGATATTTTTTGCATTTTTCTATATCTAAGCAATAATAAACGAAACAAATAACATGACACATATTTTTTTTGACGTTTTTGATATTTAAACATAGCATATAATATATAAATAATGTACAAAAATAAATAAATTAAATGACATTTGAATATAATAGAACACATAAAGAAAATAATAAAATAAAATAAATAAAATAAATAAAGCAGGGGGTGTAAACAGCAAGACAGGGGGGTGTAAATAGCAAAACTGGACTAGGCCCAGTCCATCAAGGCCCACTGGCGCCAACCAGAAAGGAGAAAGAGATCTGGGCCGTCTGATTGATCAGACGTCCCTGATCTGATCAAAAAAGAAATTGTGATGGAATAACCAGGGACGTTTGATCAGATCTGACGGTTCTGGGTGCGCAGGTTCACCATAATTCCATAGACAGGCACACATGGGATTTGACCAGGGTATAAATACACAAAAACCCTAAAAATTTCATATTTTCATCTTCTTCCTCTCTTCACCCGCCGCCGGCCATACTCCCATCTCCCTCCTTCTCGGCCGTTTCTACCCTCACCCAGAACTCCATATTTTAAAAAGCTTTCAACATCAAATATACATAAAAACACCCTCTAAACCCAAATACGAACTCAAAAATCTCAAAAAATAAACCAACAGGCCAGATCGAGAGAGAGAAAGAAGACGGAAAAAGAAAGAAAAAAAGAGTTCAACCTTTGTGTTTTTCGTTGTTGTTCCGTTTCTAAATTTGTTCTTCTTCTTCTTTTGTTTTGGATTTCGATTTCGATTTGGTGAGTTTGAATCGGTTTGTGTTGTGAGTTTGATTTTGATTTCGGTTAAGAAAGGTTTGTGGATGACGATTCAGTTTGAGAAAGGTTTGTTGATGTTTATGATTTTTGGGTTGTTCTTCATGAATGGAGATGATGATGAAGATGATTATTTGATTTTTTCTTTGATTTTTTTTGATTTTGGTTTACTGTTTTTTTTGAATTTTTGTTCTGTTCTTTTTTTGGTTTTTTTTCAATTGCTGCGGCGGATCCCCCTTTTTCTCTGAGTTCTTTGCTCTGTTTTATAACCCAAAATTTTTAGGGTTTTGGATGATTGAGGAAAGGCAAAGAAGAAGCTTTCCATGGTTGAATTGGAATCTCCCTGTTTGGGGAAGAAGACAAACTGTGCTTGCTGGACAATTTTCTCAGATTTTTTAATAATAAAAAAAAGTAACATAATAATAATAATAATAATAATAAAAAAAGAAAGAAAAAAAAAATATAAAAAAAAAAATAAATAAATAAAAGGGAATTGGAAGGAAGCCACGTGCTGCATCCTTCTTCTTTTTTTGATATTTTTTTTTTTTAAGTTTTTTTTTGTTTTTGATTATATAAGGAAAATAATAATATAATAAAAACAATAATAACAAGCATGTAGAGAAACAAGGGAGGTAGGTGCACTATTCTTGCTAATTCAATCTCTTTAATTAATTAGATATAATAATAATAATAAAGGAAAGAAAATAATAATAAATAATACAAAGATTTGACTCCTAAATTATAGCCTTTTAGAGATTTTTATTTTTATCAAAATATAAAACAAAGATATTTCAAAAAAGAAAAAAGATTCTTAACATATCTTTTTGGATTTTTTCAATAAAGTTACTAACACTAATAAATTTAAATAAATTGACATATTTTTGAATTTTTCGTTATTTATGCATAAAATGCAATGATGAGAATATGAGGTGGGATCTTAGGTCAAAAATTGGGGTATGACAGATGCCCCTATTTAAGTTTCTTCATCCGGAGGGATGAAGATTGAAATCTTCATCTTGACGAGAGGAAGAGGCTTAAATACCTAATACACAAATTTTGGACCTAAGATGCCGAGAATGCTTATGATGCAAATGCAAATACAAGACTTTGAATCTTGTGAGAAAGTGGAATCACAAGAGACAAGCTTTTATTACTGGGGAACAGGGACGTGCACAGGTGAGCAACAAAAAGTGGCCCGACCGAAGGAGAAAAAACAATGATAGGGAGAGGAAAACGATCCAACTCCACTGGTGAAACAATGTAGTTTTACTGGGGATAAGTTGCCTACTATCACATGGATAGTTTAACAAAGGTAAATGGAAAAAAGATGAGACACTGTCTACTATCGCATGGATAGCTTAAAAAAGACGAGTGACAAATGATGAGACACTGTCTACTATCGCATGGATAGCTTAAAAAAGACGAGTGATGAATAAAGAGACACTGTCTACTATCGCCTGGATAGCTTAAAAAAGACGAGTGACGAATAATGAGGCACTGTCTACTATCGCCTGGATAGCTTAAAAAGACGAGTGACGAATGATGAGGCACTGTCTACTATCGCATGGATAGCTTAAAAAAAGACGAGTGACGAATAATGAGACACTGTATACTATCGCATGGATAGCTTAAAAAAGACGAGTGACGAATGATGAGACACTGTCTACTATCGCATGGATAGCTTAAAAAAGACGAGTGACGAATGATGAGACACTGTCTACTATCGCCTGGATAGCTTAAAAAAGACGAGTGAAGAATAATGAGGCACTGTCTACTATCGCCTGGATAGCTTAAAAAAGACGAGTGACGAATAATGAGGCACTGTCTACTATCGCCTGGATAGCTTAAAAAAAGACGAGTGACGAATAATGGGACACTGTCTACTATCGCATGGATAGCTTAAAAAAAGACGAGTGACGAATGATGAGACACTGTCTACTATCGCATGGATAGCTTAAAAAAGACGAGTGACGAATAATGAGGCACTGTCTACTATCGCCTGGAAAGCTTAAAAAAGACGAGTGACGAATAATGAGGCACTGTCTACTATTGCCTGGATAGCTTAAAAAAAGACGAGTGATGAATAATGGGACACTGTCTACTATCGCATGGATAGCTTAAAAAAAAGACGAGTGACGAATGATGAGACACTGTCTACTATCGCATAGATAGCTTAAAAAAGACGAGTGACGAATGATGAGACACTGTCTACTATCGCATGGATAGCTTAAAAAAGACGAGTGACGAATAATGAGGCACTGTCTACTATCGCATGGATAGCTTAAAAAAGACAAGTGACGAACATTGCTAACTAACATATGGATAGTCTAGCAGAAACAAAAATGACAAAAATTGTCTACCAACATATGGATGGGTTTGACATGTATATTACCTACTACCACATGGATAGCTTATAAAAGGTAATAACAAAAAGAGACACCGTCTACCAACATATGGATGGCTTATAAAAGATGAGTGACAAACATTGCTAACTAACATATGGATAGTCTAGCAGAAAAAGATGACAAAAATTGTCTACCAACATATGGATGGTTTTGATATGTATATTACCTACTACCATATGGATAGCTTATAAGAGGTAATAACAAAAAGAGACACCGTCTACCAACATATGGATGGCTTATAAAAGACGAGTGACAAACATTGCTAACTAACATATGGATAGTCTAGCAGAAATAAATGACAAAAATTGTCTACCAACATATGGATGGTTTTGATATGTATATTACCTACTACCATATGGATAGCTTATAAAAGGTAATAACAAAAAGAGACACCGTCTACCAACATATGGATGGCTTATAAAAGACGAGTGACAAACATTGCTAACTAACATATGGATAGTCTAGCAGAAATAAATGACAAAAAATGTCTACCAACATATGGATGGTTTTGATATGTATATTACCTACTACCATATGGATAGCTTATAAAAGGTAATAACAAAAAAGAAGAGGGACTTCCACGAAGGGAATACATGACTCTGCCAGGAACTCCAAAGGAGATATAGGAAGGTTAGATTGAAAAATACAGATTTCTCATGATGAGAAGCCATCTGAAAAGTTCTTGATTAACATCTCTTGACCAGATATACTGGGAATGACATCACACAGGGAAGTTGAGAATATATGTGTTGGTACACAAGCTACTCAAAATGAAGAGATTGTCGCTTGCTGATTGAAATTAGAACTCGATCCAGGAAAAAACTGGAGAGAAATAGTCAAAAAAGACTCTATACCCAATGAGAAATGAGCTCGACTGGGGATCTTCCTATCCGCGTATTCGGAAAGGGACACAACTGAAGCAACTTGGAATATGTTTGATGGAGACATCTCTAGATTAGACTCAATGGGGATGACTCTTTTTGTGATGTATGAGTGATGGAGACATCTCTGGACCAGATACACTGTGGATGACTTCTTTTTTGTTTTGTATGAATGATAGAGACATCTCTGGACCAGATTCACTGGAGATGACTCTTTTTGTGATGTATGAGTGATGGAGACATCTCTGGACCAGATACACTGTGGATGACTTCTTTTTTGTTTTGTATGAATGATAGAGACATCTCTGGACCAGATTCACTGGAGATGACTCTTTTTGTGATGTATGAGTGATGGAGACATCTCTGGACCAGATACACTGTGGATGACTCTTTTTGTGATTTATTGAAACAAGACACATGATGGTCAATGCAGTATGTATGAATGATTCTGTTTGCATGTTGCACATGGATACGAACATATGTATGGACATGTGAATGACTGTATGTATGTATGTATATGTGAATGATTATATGTATGTATGTATGTATGTATGTATGTATCTATATATGTTTGTATGTATGTATGAAGGGTTTTATGTATATGTGTATGTATGTATGTATATCATGAAGCTTGTATTTGTATGATTGAATGATATTTGTACCTGACTGAATGAGATAAAAGCTTGATCATGTAAGATGAGTATTGGGGCGACGCATCCGTACAACCGCTCAATAGTTTTCCACTGGGGTTATCACCCTTATAGATGAAATAAATCAGATCCTCGAGGTAAAATCCCGGTATAGCATGTCAATCCATGGTAAGAATGATTGCTTCTTGGGGTAAAGTCCGTTGATCGGAGGTTCGACAGAAGTCGCCATTTGTGAACCGAAACCGAATTTTTTTTCTCATGGTCTTGTTTAGACAGCCATGCTTTTGCTTGCCTCTTTTTTGGTACCTTTTTGAAATCCCTAATTTTTGCCTGGATCTCCCTTTCGGGTTTTTCAATCCACCGAGAATATATATCTCTTTTTTTGTGTGCCCCTAATTTTTGCCTGGACTGCCCTTTTAGGTTTTCAGCCCACCGGGATGCTCATTTTTTGCCTAAGCCACCCTTTCGGGTTTTCAACTTAGCGAGCTGTTCTTTTTTTTTATATAGAAAGAATCAAGATTGATATGCTGATATGCAAACTTCTCAAAGAGATGTCATTTGTTATTGGTATGCAAACTTCTCAAAGAGATGTCATTTGCTGTTGAATGCAAACCTCTCAAAGAGATGTCATTTGCTCTTGAATAAGCTTCCCAAAACGGGTTTGAGCTTCTTCTTTCACTGGGGAAAGGAAAAAAACATACAAGCCTCTTAAAGATAAGCACTTGCTGGAGATAAAATTGATAATTTTTGTTGGAAAGATTTGAAGACGGACCAATATTGGTGATTCCGCCGGGGAGGAAAAATTATGTTGTGGAGTGTCGAGTTTGCAAAATAAATGCAATCTCCTGAACCACCTTCCAAACAGTAGCTGCTGGGGATCAAAATTCAATCCAGGAACAATCTGGAGAGAAACGGTCAATCAAGACTTTGGTGAGGGAATATCTCAACTAAAGAGTTGTTCTATCCAAGTATGAACTGGAGTAGAACGCTGAATAAAATGCTTCCATAAGGAACAAGCTTAATGGAGATTCAAAAAATAGTGTGATTTTCTGCTTAAAGGGTAAACTCTAATTGAGAGAGGTATAAACACCTTATGAAGATAAGGGACAAATATCAAAATGCAAAAATGAACAACGAATATAAATTCGGCAATGCGTGATGAATGATATAAATGCATGATGTGTAAATTGTATATGCTGACAAAACAGGAAAACAGATAGACAGACAAAATGGAGATGACCGAACAACACCAATACAACTGGATACTCAGCCAATCAAGATGGAAACATCACTGGAGAGAAAACAAAACCACTGATAGAGTAGATCCTTTCTTCAATGCTCAAATCTCACTGGGGGGTAGGAAAATACTTCTTGGGGGTGAACCTCCAAAATTCAATCCTCTAATATCACCATCCGTTGAAAGGGAATCAATGTGAATTCCTCTTTGATGCTTAACTGGGAAACATTCAAGTTCAGTTTCTTAGTTGGGGAATGCTGAATCACCTACCCAACATATTACAACAATACTCCCAAAAGATCAATTTTGTCGGAGGAGGATTCTTGGCTTAAGGAGGAAGAAATTATTTTGACAGATCTGGATTGACCCTGGAAGCCATTTTGGGTACCCCAAGTTTACTGTGTTGATCAAGGTAATCTTCGATTCACAACTTGCCCCAGATCGTATGGCCTTTGAGATAAACCGTTTGATCAATGGATTCACAGAGAGATTTTTCGAATCTCGAGGTGACTGCCCCAGATTGGCGATACCTGACATAATCTTTTCTCAACAAATCTTCTAGGAAACATGCCCCTAGCTGATAGTCAATTGTAAGTTTTCCTGATGTCAAGCAAATGTTTTACAAGCAGAAAAAAGTTTATTCTGAAAATGAGAATTCTAATTCAATAGTTATGTGAATCTTGAAGTTTTTTTAATATATTTTTTTTTTAAAAAGGATGTCGCAAAACCTTATGACCGAATCACTGGTTAGAATATGACATTTATTTTTTGAAAGACAAATATAATATAGCATATGATACCATCATAGATTTTGGGCAAAAATTATGGGAGTAGGGAACGCTTTAAAGTACGCTATCAAAATAAACCCTGCTTCAATTAGGACTTTTGAGGGTTGTAATGTGACCTGGTTAACGGTTTTCAGAAAAAAGATTTTAAGGCTCAAAGATTATTTGTGCCCACCCATTCTTCGTGGTGTTCTCCAATCCTATGTCCGGTTTATTCAACCTAAGTTTTCATTTCTCAAAAAGGATTTTGATGATTAAGGAGCCAGCGAGGTTTTTGGAGTAGTACACTCACCTCTTTGTGGTTGTAGTCACACAAGTTTGTCCTTTTTTTTTTATATTGAGGACCTTGGCTTTGGTAGTCCTTTCGTATTTTATTTTCCCTAACTTTTGCTTGGACTCCTTCTTTTGAATTGGTAGTCTAACGGAATGCCCTAATTTTTGCCTAAGCCACTTGTTTTTCAAGTTTGGTCTTAGCGGACTTTTCTTTTTTGGACAAATCATGTGACGTTTGACTTTGTCTTGATCTATTGAGAGGTGATGTCTGTCTCGTTCTTTGGTGGATGAGGGATAACCATTGTGGTTGATCCTTATAAACACATGTCCTTTTGAAATCTGAACACTCGGTCAAATCAACTGAAGACTACCCTGCCCCAGGTTATATGTAAGGTTTTTTTTTTTTACATTTAAAAGAAACTCCTACTTCAAGGCTCAAAAGGGTTAACAAGGGATTATCTTCCTTATATCTCCGGTGTTTGGGATTTGAAACAATGCCTGTACATCATCAACAAGGTTTTATTCAAAAGCACACAATCAAAATTTTTTTGCGTTTTTTTTCGTCATCCTCCCTCCAATTTCCGCATAAGCAAGAAGATTGGTAGAATTTGGTATCATAAATGCCAAAAAATAATTTAATTGAAAACAAAAAATGAGTGCAACGAATGAATTTCTTCAAGACTAACATACTTATTGTGTTGAGATAAACATTCAAGAAAATAAACAAGTTCTTATATACAAACAATGCATTAACCAAGAAAAAACAAATGACTAAAGCAGTACAATGCCAAAATTTGGGGAGAATTTTCATCTGGACTTGAGCATTTGCAGCGATCTATTTCAAATTGGCCTTCCCAGAAATTACAAACGAGGTCACTCGGGACTTGAACCAATCTCGTCGATAGCAGCCATAATTTGAACAAACCTCAATCATATCCACCTTTGCTCGGAGAGTAGCCACCTCTTCATGAAGCTCGTGGTTCTCTGGCTTAGACCCATCTTGATTAGCTCGGTGTTGTATTTTGTGACACAACTTGATTGGACGGAGAGAAAAAGACACGAATAGATCGCCAGAATGCGAAAACTTGACTGATGAATGATGCATGAATGCAATGCAATTTTTTTTTATTATATTTTTTTTAAAGGAACTCAATATTAATTGCAAACGTCGTAAGGAGACAAATTTTTTTATATTTTTTATTTTTAATGGAAGGATTACAAAACCTATGACGTTCGCAAATGTAATCCTAATTTCCTTGAAAATAAAAATAATGAATTTTTATGAATGCAAATGCTATTGTATGGAAGGATATGGTCCGGAATAGTTTTGAATACTAGTTATATGGTGCTAAAAAAAAAATTTAAACTACCCCCCTCACATGTAGATTCTAGGCTTCAAAATGGTTCCTAAAATCATTGATCTTACTTGAAAACATCACAGCCATTGCAAATCCTCACAAGACCGCAACACTTCCAAAGGATCTCTTTTAGGTGTGGCCTTCGCGTCGACCCCACGAGATATCCACCAAGAAGGTCAACGTTTAACCACAAATTAGAGTTCTAAACAGAGGTCCCTAATAACACGTTTCGAGGTTCTAGACTGGTTTAAAAGGTCCCTAGAGTCATGGATCCAACGAGAAAATATCATCGCCATTGCAAATCCTCGCAAGACAACAATATCCTCAAAAGGGTCTACTCTAGGCGTGGTTTTCATGTTAACCCTACAAGGTATCCACCAAGAAGGCCAACACTCGACCACTAACTTATCCTAAGTTTTTTGCTCAAATCCGGGTAGAGGACTTTTCTCTCATAAATATCAAACCCAAACACATAAGCATAATAAAGCAATATAAAATATACAAGAAAAATAAAGCACAAAATATAACATATATACAAGTTAGGCTCAACCCTCTTGGGGTGTCCCCAGTGAAGTCGCCATTTCTGTCGCGGTGATTTTCGGACGCCAAGCTATTGGTTAGCTTTGGTTCTCAAAAATTATGATTCACTACCGAACTTTAATTTATCCAAGGGAAGGGAAAAAGATCGAATAAACCCATAATAAAAATTTAGAGATTTAAGGTTCGGGGGTTAGTTATACAAAGGGAAGGTATTAGCATCCTATGTATCCGTAGTACTCTACGGGAACCTCTTGTAAAATATGTATTTTTTTTTGTGCTAAAATGTTTTGCTTGTAAAATTTGCTTATAAATGATTGGGTGACGATGAACGAATTTTTTTATTAATTTTGGATATTTAAAAGAAAAGAAGAAAAAGTTTTATTAATTTTGAATTGGGAAGACACAAGGTCTTTTGCACTACGTACCCGTGAGGGATCAAAATCTCGTAGTTCGGGGTAAAATTTGTAAAGTGATTTGTTTGATTGATTTTAGGAGAAAAGACGAGTCGTCGTCTTAAGTTTAAACTCCTTTTAAATCCGCCACGAACATACTGAAAAGTTTATATCTTTTCCTGCCATATGTCGTGGGGAAATGAATTTCAACTGGAGATGACTCACGTCTAAACTCTTTTTGAAAAAAACTTTGAAATTGAAAAACCAAGCGGCAAAAGATTTGGATTGTTTTGTATTTTTTAGTCTTTGTGAAAATATTTAAATATGTTTAAGTGTGTTAGAGCATTTATTGAAAAAAAAGTTTGAAAAAGGTTTCTCGACGAAAGTCGAAGTTTATTAAAAAATTTCTTTTTGAAGATATTTGAATGTTTTTGCCTTTTATTTAAGAACAATTTGCATTTTTAGAACGTCGGTTATTCGGACCGCAAGCCATCCGGCAGGAAATCCGAAGTCACCGGAGAGTGAAAAGTCATCCGCCAAACCACTCCTTTTTTTCATTCTTTTTTTATTTAACAAAAGATAATTTTGTTTCAAGGTCAAAAATAGCGAACAAGCAAAAAGCGCAAAAAAAACATCGTAACACGGGGTTAACGAAACATTTCCCTTTTCCCATTGGACTCGAACAAAAAAAATAAAGATAAAACACACAATGATATTTTTTGCATTTTTCTATATCTAAGCAATAATAAACGAAACAAATAACATGACACATATTTTTTTTGACGTTTTTGATATTTAAACATAGCATATAATATATAAATAATGTACAAAAATAAATAAATTAAATGACATTTGAATATAATAGAACACATAAAGAAAATAATAAAATAAAATAAATAAAATAAATAAAGCAGGGGGGTGTAAACAGCAAGACAGGGGGGTGTAAATAGCAAAACTGGACTAGGCCCAGTCCATCAAGGCCCACTGGCGCCAACCAGAAAGGAGAAAGAGATCTGGGCCGTCTGATTGATCAGACGTCCCTGATCTGATCAAAAAAGAAATTGTGATGGAATAACCAGGGACGTTTGATCAGATCTGACGGTTCTGGGTGCGCAGGTTCACCATAATTCCATAGACAGGCACACATGGGATTTGACCAGGGTATAAATACACAAAAACCCTAAAAATTTCATATTTTCATCTTCTTCCTCTCTTCACCCGCCGCCGGCCATACTCCCATCTCCCTCCTTCTCGGCCGTTTCTACCCTCACCCAGAACTCCATATTTTAAAAAGCTTTCAACATCAAATATACATAAAAACACCCTCTAAACCCAAATACGAACTCAAAAATCTCAAAAAATAAACCAACAGGCCAGATCGAGAGAGAGAAAGAAGACGGAAAAAGAAAGAAAAAAAGAGTTCAACCTTTGTGTTTTTCGTTGTTGTTCCGTTTCTAAATTTGTTCTTCTTCTTCTTTTGTTTTGGATTTCGATTTCGATTTGGTGAGTTTGAATCGGTTTGTGTTGTGAGTTTGATTTTGATTTCGGTTAAGAAAGGTTTGTGGATGACGATTCAGTTTGAGAAAGGTTTGTTGATGTTTATGATTTTTGGGTTGTTCTTCATGAATGGAGATGATGATGAAGATGATTATTTGATTTTTTCTTTGATTTTTTTTTTATTTTGGTTTACTGTTTTTTTTGAATTTTTGTTCTGTTCTTTTTTTGGTTTTTTTTCAATTGCTGCGGCGGATCCCCCTTTTTCTCTGAGTTCTTTGCTCTGTTTTATAACCCAAAATTTTTAGGGTTTTGGATGATTGAGGAAAGGCAAAGAAGAAGCTTTCCATGGCTGAATTGGAATCTCCCTGTTTGGGGAAGAAGACAAACTGTGCTTGCGGGACAATTTTCTCAGATTTTTTAATAATAAAAAAAAGTAACATAATAATAATAATAATAATAAAAAAAGAAAGAAAAAAAAATAAAATATAAAAAAATAAATAAATAAATAAAAGGGAATTGGAAGGAAGCCACGTGCTGCATCCTTCTTCTTTTTTTGATATTTTTTTTTTTTAAAGTTTTTTTTTGTTTTTGATTATATAAGGAAAATAATAATATAATAAAAACAATAATAACAAGCATGTAGAGAAACAAGGGAGGTAGGTGTACTATTCTTGCTAATTCAATCTCTTTAATTAATTAGATATAATAATAATAATAAAGGAAAGAAAATAATAATAAATAATACAAAGATTTGACTCCTAAATTATAGCCTTTTAGAGATTTTTATTTTTATCAAAATATAAAACAAAGATATTTCAAAAAAGAAAAAAGATTCTTAACATATCTTTTTGGATTTTTTCAATAAAGTTACTAACACTAATAAATTTAAATAAATTGACATATTTTTGAATTTTTCGTTATTTATGCATAAAATGCAATGATGAGAATATGAGGTGGGATCTTAGGTCAAAAATTGGGGTATGACACTAACTTGTAAGCTTAAACTTATTACAAACATAATAACTTCAGAGGCTTAAGCTAGTTTCTATTCTCACTTCATTTGAGAGATGTTATCTATTACAATTCAAATTCTCACTTTATTCTGAGAGATGTTTTCTAATGAAGATCGTTAGTCATCAATTCTTTTTTTGGCATATTTATATGAGTTGAGAAAGACATTGAGACGTTGGAGAAATTCCCGTTGTAAAATGGACAGCTGTAGTCTTTGAATATCTGTTGAGTAAAGCCACATCTTCTTTTGCAGTGAAGCTTCACCTTGACTGTTTGCCCAAAGTACAGTAATAAGGTACAACTAGCTCCTAGAGAGAGAATGATCACATCCTTTGTGACCGTTGTAATTAGTTGACCTTAGAACAAATCATCAGGCTTGATAAGTGTAGTTGATGTAGCCCTTCTGATGATTTGGGGAATTCCTTTGCTTATGATGAACCTTTGATAACTTGGAGTCTGATTGGTCTTGAATGGATGACCTCTGATAGTCCTTCGTAATTCAGCTTATGAACGTCTTCATCTTCTGAAATACTGATGACTAGCAAATAGCTTCTGAACTCTTGTAGGCATCTGAACATCTTTGAGCTTCTGAACTTCTCTGAGCTTCTGAACTTTGTTTAGCTTCTGACCACGTTGTATCTTCTGAACTCTTTCAGAGTGTAAAGATTCAGACTTCCATAGGTTTCATCAGAGTCTAAATTAAGTGTGCTCTCGATATAACGTTGGATTCCCCTGCACTCTTAATTTAAACATTAGTAACATCAATTGTCCATTTAATACTTTGTTATCATCAAAACATAAGGGTGTGTATTAACACATATTTTGTTCCAACACATTATATATTAAATGTATAACTTTTTAATAAATAATTATTGTTTTTCAATAAAAAGTTACTACTTTTGATTTCTTTAACATGTGCAATGTTGCACATGTTAGACAAACTCATATTTATATATACTTGCCGTCAAAAAAAAAAAAACAGCATGAGTATGACGTAACAAAATATAAAGAAGTTTGATGTACATACCTTTGTCATGATAATTTGGTAGAGTTTCGTGGTGATTACGTGTTATAAATTGATCTAAACAAGAGTAATATAGATGAAGAAGAGAGAAATAATAGTCTATGTTATTCACCACTAAGATTATGTATCTATATATCTATACAGTTGACAAAAAGGAAACCCAAAATAACCACTGTTCATTCACCTCGCTTGGGCACGTCGACGCCTTTCCAAATCTTTGTCCTTTTTCCATGTTTGTCGTTTTCCGTCTCTCCCTTTTCTCTTTCTGCGTAGAACACAGAAGAGCGATGGCTATGGTGTCGGCCTACTCTGCCTAGCCTAGGTTAGGATTCAATTTGTTCATCGTATTTGGTCCTCTTCTCAAATTCGTAATACCCCTTTCCCAGATAACACCTTCTCGTGTAGCTTTTAATCTGCACTTCCCTAGCTATGGAATTGGATATTTCCTGAGCGGTATTTCCCTAGCTAGGTTAGGGGTCAGTTTGTTCATTGTATTTGGTCATCCTTCTTAAATTCCTAATAAGCCTTTTCCAGATAACACCTTCTCTTCCCTCCCAATCCAAGCTTCCTTGATTTGAATTTTGAACTAACCTATGTGGTGGAGGTTCTATAAATTTGGGTTGAGGATGGATATTTCCTCATCAACAATTTCTGATCCTCCTCTTCGCAAAAATGGTTTACATGGAAAAGGGAGCGGTTGATTAATCCGACGGTGCAGATCTTGCCAACTGCCATCGCTGCCGGCACCTGCTGTCGATGTACTTCTGCCACAGTTCCGATCACCACGACAGATCTAAGGAATATTAAAAAGAACTATGATATGTAAAAGGTTTGTTTTTCCCTCTTTTACAAATAACCCTTTCCATTAATTGTTGTGTTTAAGTTATAAGTGATGGAGATTTAAATAAATTTCTGTGTTATCTGCTCTAAGTGTGCTAAGTGTGCTGTGTGATGTATGATCTTTTGAAGTTATAAAAGTATAGTTTGGTGGGGATAAAAAAAGAATTAGTAATTGAGATAAAATGCATTGTTGGTGTTTGATAGAATGTCTACAAGGAAAGTTGTGATGGATGCAATATATCTCCTTTATTGATAGTATATAAATATAAATACCTAATGACAGTCCCAAAGTTTGACATACCAAAATTATGCAGCTCAGACAACTTCAGGGGATTACTAGAGGTGATGCAATGGAAAAAATGCATACGGGATTTTGGACGTGTTTGCTATTTCTTTATTTTTTCGTGAGGCTGAGAAAGGTATAGAAATATATTCTTTATGCTATTGTTATTGTTCATTTTCCTTTTAATCATATCTAACTCTTTTTGTACTGAGTGTTTTTTATTTCTTATAGATTGTGTTTCTACAAAGTTCTTGTGCTACTAATTGTTTGTTGGTATATTTAAATTTGACTGTTGGGTTTAATAAAGAGATATAAGTTAGTTTATAAAGCGGTAATGCTGAACATAAGTCATACTGGAATAATGTGGTAAATGCCTTTAGGGAGGTATTTTAATGGTTACACAAAAATGATTAAGTTAAGATGTACTTTGCAAGACATCTAGAGATTTCTAGAACTATATCTTCAAATTTTGTTTGAAGATTGATAATAGGAACCTAGGAGTACATGGAATGGGGTGGTCTAGACATTCATGTGCTAAGACCTTTAATTAAGGAACAAAATGTGGTTTGTTATTAAGGCTTACATATGGCATTTAAGGTTATTGCTGCATAATTATGCAGAAAAAGATAGTTGAACAAATTTGTTATCAATTAGAGACTTGTAGGTTCAAATTTGATTTGTACTTTTAAGCTCAAATTTGGTAAAGAGGATTTGGAAGCCCAAGTGATTATTTGGACAAAACTAAGTTGAAATTTCCTTTCTTACCAAATTTCTCATGCTTTAAATCTCTAATATGGTATAGACAAAACTTGAGGACTATAACCAACTTGAAGGTTTTTTTGGGTTCAATGGAGTATTGATAATGTGTGTTTTAAGAGCTCTTTATGTTAATTTGTTTGCCGTTGTTGATAATCAAATCTACATTTTCTGGTTTGTATTGTCTTAATCTATCTATGCAATGCAAGAGCTTAATTCAAGTAGACAAAAGCGAATTTCGAAAACCATTGGTGCATATGGCGACTGATGCTTTCATTTGTTATTATTTGTGAAGGAATTTTAGCTTGAATTAGGAAGCAAAAATGTGTGTGCCCGTTATTTTGAAATCGTGGCTGGCTGCATTTTGTAGTGTAATATGTGTTTGACTTCATTTTTATAATATCGTGAATATCAAGCTTGAACTTTTAGAGCTATACGGAACGTTGCATTTTTTGGTTTGAACAATGTGGGATTTCAATAGTATGAGTTAAAAGTAAAGTGATTTGGTAGTTGCTACATGGAGAGATTGTGTGTTCATATTAGTACTCTTCATGAACATTGAATTAGATTTGTAATATCTAAAATATAATTTCTATGCAAATTAAAATTTATTTGCTGCTTACTTTTGATAGTTTCAATTGTGTTGTGCTTGATGTTGTTGATTGACATATATAAAGTGATTTTGATGCATGCTGTTGAAACATTTTGATGACTTGAGGCTGGATTTTGAGAGTCAAATGAAATTAAAAGCAGGGAAGCACAAAATTTCCTATGAAACCTATTGAAGGGGATCTATGCCTCTTAGTTTATTGCCTTTTTCCACAGATCTCCTTTATTGATATAAATATCTAATGAGAGTCCAAGTTTTACACACCAAAATTATGCAGCTCAGGCAACTTCAGTGGACTACTAGAGGTGATGCAATGGAAAATATGCATATCCGATATTTTGGACGTGTTTGCTATTTCTTTATTTATTCTTGATCTTAAGGCTGAGAAAGGTATAGAAATGTATTCTTTATGCTATTGTTATTTTTCATTTTCCTTTTAATCATATCTAACAGCAATAGTGTGTCTATTGAAATTGCTGAGAGCACATTGAAAGCATTTGAAGGCAAGAAGATGGAAGCATTAGAGAAGTTGAGGGAAGCATAGAGAAATTGGAAGAAATTTGTAAAAAGGAGGCTGATTTGAAAGAGAAATTTCTAAAAATAGAAAATGCTACATCTGAAGTGAAGCGATTTCTTAATTGTTTCACTCGTCGATGATTTGCTTTAGAGTCCAATCTGGTTTAACACTACTGCTAGATCTGCTATGTTGCTTTTTATCATATTGTGATATGTATATTTGGTTATTTTGATGCACTTGATTCTCAGTTTTTGTTATTACAATGGTGGTTATTAAGTTTGATTTAGATTGAGTTGTATCAAGAAGCTATAGAAAAAGGAAAGTAGCTGGTGGGGGAATTGATTTTCATTCATCTTCAAATATAGTGATGTTTTCTTGTCAATATGAGTTCTTAATTTGCTGAGTAATTTGGTAATATTGCTTGGTTGACAATGATATATAGATCTTTTGGTGTATTTCCCATTTTTACATCTACATATTTTGAACTATTGTATCTAGCAGCTACCAATAGCATTAGCAGCACAATATGTGATGTGAGGACAGTAGAATACTGTACTGCAGTTTAATGAAATCATGGCCATGATAATGAATGGATTGTGAGAATGTGAATGAAACTATGGAACATAGATTGGTCTTGGGAGTGTCAAGTTGATTGGTCTTATGTCAATGTTTATTGTAATAAACACGCTTTATTGGTTTTATTTTGGAGGGTTTGTCTAACATGTGCAACATTGCACATGTTAAAACAACTAAAAGTAGTAATTTTTTATTAAAAAGTTATTCATTTAATATAAAATACACAAGTTCCAATATAAAGTTACTATTTTAAATTTCTTAACATGTGCAAGCACGTGATAGAAAAGCCCTATTTTGAAATTAATATTTCAAAAAGTATTGTTCATTACTATAAACTATGATAATGTGCTTCACGTTTTTCTACATTTTTATTTGATTGATTTTATTTTGGAGTTAGTATTAATGCCTTAACCAAATGTGCAGAATTTGAGAAAAATTGAGTTAAACTTCTTAAATTGAACACTTGCCTTAAACTTCTCCAATGAACGGTTTTAGAGATACTTCTCCAATGAACAGTTTTAAAGATAGTCCCAGTGCAACTTTTCTTGCATAAATAAATAATATTTAGTCAAAAAAAGAAATAAACATTTAAAATTATGAAAACTCCATATTTGTCATAAAAAAATAAAATGTTTTTAAAAAAAAACACATCCGTGCAACAGCACGGGTTGAAAAACTAGTAGGTAAACATAATGTGTAAATTATATGGACCAATGACATATATACACATCCACTAATAGTATTCATAACAATTTAAGCTCATACACTACTTGACAACTTTATTTAAAGTGTTTGACAACTTTAAATAAACATATCCATTTTTATCAAACAAACTTATAATTGCTATTCCAATAAGATATAAGCTAACATATTGGACTTACCAAACACCCTTGCTAATTTTGTAAACTAAAAACGTATTTAATTTAGGGTCAGTTTGAATTAGCTTATTTTTAAATTTATGCAAATAGCTTATCTGATATAAATTAGGTTTTATGCTATTTTATAAATTAAAACTAGTGAAAATTGTATTTTATAAGCTATTTGAACATAAACTACCTTAACAAACTTATAAAAATACATAAAAATTGCATAAGCTGTTTGCATGAACTTAAAAATAAGCTAACCAAACCGACCTTAATTTGATTAGATTAGAAGATTATGAGTCGAAAACGCAATCGTTTGAAGCATTAGAAACTGAATGTAAAAAAGTCTAAGGATTTAGCACTCTGTGATTGATTTCTCCGACGATCATTCAGAATTCTGTAGAATTCTTTCACTTACAGGTAATCTTTCATCCCATTTCACTCTTCTTCCCTACTCATCCATCTCTCTGCATTCAAAACTCTCAAGATTCCTCATTTTCGTTGATTTTCCTTTCACTTCATTTCTTCACATATTAATTTTTTTGCGATGATTGATCACTGTTTTTGTTTAGGTTTTGTGAAAATGGCTCGTGTTTATATTGGGAATTTGGACCGTAGAGTCACTGAGAGGGAACTCGAAGATGAATTTCGTGTCTACGGTGTTCTCCGAAGGTAATTCTTTTCTGTATGGAAAAATGTTGAATTGATACCAATATTTTGTGTGTAGAATAATTAAAGCCAAAGTAGGTAATTATTAGTAAATTGGATTTTTTTATCAGTAATTACCTTTGTTTAGCCGTAAAATATTGTTTTCATTGATGTATTGGTATGGGTTTTTATGGGCGAAAATAATTAAGCGAGATTAAAGGGAATGGCCGAATGGGTAGTTAAAGTAAATTCTATAACAAGGATTGCCGATCGTTAGTTGGTCCAGTGGTGATTGGCGCTCGACTTGGTTGGGAGGAGCACGGTTCGATCCCCCAACTGTGATCGGGAGGGGGCTGTAACCACTTGATGTCAGAACTGACTCGTGAACCAGATTAGGCGGTCTAGTGGGCCGGATACTAATGGTGAAAAAAAAAAATTCTATAACAAGGATTCAAAGGATGTATAATAACGGTTCAATGGTTAAGATTTTCTATTGGGTAGACGGTGCCACGGGTTTGATCCTGCTGCTACAGTAGATATTTTCTTATTTAGTTATTTAAACTAATCTATTTTTCTCTCACAAAAATGTGAGGAATTTGAACTTCAAAATGAAAATGGCAGGTTCGATCAGCATTCGCCTGAAGAAAGAGTACTATACTGCTGCAACACCATAGATTATATGTTCTACATAGGGGAATCTTTAAATATTTTATTATATATATGGACAAATTATTTGTTCTTGGCCATAGCTTTTTTAACGATGTTGATATAGGTTTTTTTTCATGACCATAATTTTTTTTGTCCAATTTGATTAAAAAAATACATTGTGTCTAGAATATTTTTCAATGTTTGTGTTATACATTTTCATAACTTGTTCTATCATTTATTGGTTGCAAGTCTTAAGTTTTAATTATTATTTTTGCAATACAGTGTTTGGGTTGCTCGCAGGCCACCTGGATATGCATTTATCGAGTTTGATGATAGGAGGGATGCCCTTGATGCAATTCATGCCTTGGATGGTCAGTATATGTGGTTCATGCTTTTTCAATTTGTCATCATCGTTGTGTGTATATTTACCATGATAAGCATTTATCCTGTTTTTTTTTGCATCATAGGTTTGGGATTATCATTATCCTGGTTTTTGTGTATCGTTAAGATTTGGGATTATCATTATCCTGGTTTTTGTGCGTCATTTAGATTTGAGATTATCATTATCCTGGTTTTTGTGCATCATTTAGATTTGGGATTATTGTAATGTATGAATGTCATCATATAGGAAAAAATGGCTGGCGTGTAGAGCTTTCTCATAATTCTAAGAGTGGAGGAGGACGCCGTGGTGGTGGGCGCGGCGGACGTGGAGGGGAAGACCTGAAGTGCTATGAATGCGGTGAGCCTGGACACTCTGCTCGGGAGTGCCGTTCACGCGGTGGTTCACGAGGCCTAGGAAGTGGAAGAAGACGAAGTCCTAGTCCTTATTATCGTGGGCGTCGAAGTCCAAGTTACGGTTATGGCCGCAGGTACGTATATGCACATGCTTTATATGAATAAATAAATGCATTTTAAACAACTTTTTCAAATGTAAAATGCTAACTGGTGGACACTAGTTAAGGAACTAAATAAGGTAAAAAAACTCTTGGAACTTGTAATCTACTTTTTAACAATATAAAGAATACTCTTTTCAATACAAAACTTACTCTTTTTGGTTTCCTTAACCAGTGCCCCGGGGGCACTAGTTAGCATGACCCTTTTCAAATAGCAAGCTTTGAGCTTTTTATTTGTTGCAGTTTGGATTGGAGGTCAGAGTTTAGGAATGCAAATATCTTTTGTTCATTGATTGCAAAACTAATATTATGCACTGATACGGGAAGAAGAGAGATTTGTTTATAAAATGTTAACACAATTCATAACTTGCTTGAAGTTGGTGAAATAGTCAACGGCATGCATCATAGTTTTGTTATTTTTATATTTTTCATATTTAGCTTCCATTTTAATGAAATGTAATATCTTTTCTGAGGGGCTTGCCTGTGACTCTTGCTAATAATGTGAAGGATATTTTTCATGTCTCATTTTAATGTTGTGAAATATTGGCCATGCCAGATTGCGCTGGTGGATTTTTTGACAACCGCCAGGGGCAATTTGTGAATGTTGGCGGTGCCATGGCGTTTCATGGCAGATTTTTGGCTTTCTTTATTGCAGTACCTATTTAGTTGTGGATTTGTATCTACAAGTTAAATCACTTTTTCACATTATTTACTTAATTGAAAATTCTCTGCTTGGGAAAATTTAACTGTCAATGATTTATAGCATTCGTAGCTTGCCCTCCCATTCAGCCTGGAAAGGATATTCATAAATCATAAGGTAAAATAAATTCAACTTAACTATTGAGTGGCTGGAAAAGATCTAAATCTGGATATGGGTGTGTGTGACATCCAGTCGAATTGACATTCATAATATTTAAAATTTCTCATTTCCACTCTACCATTTCTAAATGCATTATAATAAGCATTCAGAAATATGTCATTTTCTAATATTTGAAATTCCTCATTTCCACTCTACAATTTCTAAATGCATTATAATAAGCATATAAACTTTATTGATATATTCATCTTCTCATGCTTTCGTTTGCTTCATTTTATCAGGAGTTATAGCCCGCGTGGGAGAAGTTCTCCAAGACGACGTAGCATAACACCTCCTCGTGGTCGTAGCTACAGCAGATCCCCTCCTCCATACCGTTATTCCCGCCGTGATTCACCCTATGCCAATGGGTACGATTGATTATGTTCAACTTGGTTTCTTTGATGATGTGATTTGAGTTGATGAATGACATAAGAGTTTATTACCCATGTTTTAAATTTCCCTTTTTCCAGAGATTAAGATCCGAATGTGAATAGAGTAAATGATGAATAATCGTTGTGGAGCCCTCTGTGCTATAGTCTAGTTTCTCTCGGATTGGGCGAGCATACAACATACATGTGAATTAATAATCATGTTATGTCATGACAATGGGTATTGCTATGAACTTGAATTGTTAAGTGTTGTAGCCACCAAAAGGTGCCTTGGACACTGTTTTTCGGTTGCCTCTCTTCAGCTTACTAAAACCCGAAGGTCGCTTCAGTCTTCCCTACTTTATATAGTTATGGTGATTTTTGTTTTTTAGTCTTACTAATCCACTATGATTATTTTTTATATAATGTCATTAAAAAAGGTTCCTAAAATGTTTATGTTTCTCTGTTTTGAAGTGTGGTTATCGGCCAAAACAGCATTGTTTCACCATTTAGTAGATCTTGTCTTCTATGCTGCATGCCTCCACAATCATTTCATCTTGTTGATTCTGCATATAACTCGACTAAAACTGCAATATCAGGAAGTTGCATATGACCTTTTTCGTTGACTCTTAAGGAAAGCTACAATTGCATCCTCCTTTTGAATTGGAAAGAAAGGTGGATAGATAATATGTAGATATTGGATTTCTGCATATTCGTAATCTTCGTGAAATCGAATAAAAGAACTTGCTAAGTGACTAGCTGCATGTAGTGTCTGCTTCTCACCATTCTTGTTGGTTAAATATGGTGCTGGTTCCAAATATCTGCATGTTGATTAGAATGTTTCTCCTTTTTTCATCTGTAGTCTCCATGGTACACTATCGGGACTGCAATGACTGGCATCTCTTGGTTGTGTGGTATCAGAAAAGGTTGGTTCTATTTAACTAAACTCGCACACATAAAGTGTCATGCATCACCGTTCATGCTCCTTTTGAATTGGAGAAGCTTAAGGGCGGATAGATAAAATGAAATACCTACTTGCTGCATCTTCTTGAAATCCAGTCCACTGGGATTTGCGTAGTTACTTAGCTGCATGTATTGTTTGCTTCTCACCATTATGTGGTAACATAGATGGTTGGTTCTATTTAACTAAACATGCACACATCAAATGTCTTGCATTGCCGCTTCGATCTTAACTAGTGTCAGCTTCTGCTTCCTTACTCGGCCTTCACTTGCTTCTCCGTAGAGTTTTGTCTGTTACCTTCAGCTACTGGGATCTATGCATTAGTTATTTTCCTTCTGTAGTTCTACTTGCTTAATATTGTCCGTTATTACAATGGATGGTTGAAATATGGGAAGTTCACTGTTTCTTGGCCTGTTTTTCTTTGTCGACTGTAATTCAATGACTTCAAGCGCCTGCATGCCACAATAATTTAATCTCCTTTTACTTTTATTTTTCTGACAGGTTTGTTGTTCTAGTTTCTGATCAGTTATTATATAGTGAATAATATGTTTGGATTAGTTTATTTAAGGAACTTTCGTGCTTTATGTTCAACATCCTGATTGGAAAAATCATTTTCTCAAAGCTGTTCAAGATGCCAAGCTCTTTCTGCCTTTCTGGTACTAATAGGATCTGGCTTTCTATGAATTCACTAGAAAAGTTAGGGACTCAATGAATTTTTTATTGATTTGTTTTCATATTTCATTCTCTACGGAGTCTTCTCGTTATGTGTAATGAGTTTTTTCAATTATGTAGTTCATTAGGGGTTTCTGTTGTGTGCTCTACTGAGTATGCTAAAGAATGGTATACACTCTCAAAGACGTTATTCAGGATGTTAAATTTTGAGTTTTAGGTAAAATCGTCCGATTTCATATTTTTATGTATGAGTTTCAAGTTAAATTGTATGTAAAATTGAATATGGGGAAAATTGGAGCTGAACCAAATTTTATCCGAGTTAACACGTATTACACTCTACGAAATCGGAAAGAATTGGAAGAACTTAACTCAATTTTATTAAAGTTTACTGATTTTGAAGATATTTATTTATTTATTTTGGATAGTTTTAACCTTAACAATTTTAGAATCTAATGTATTTTTAGTTAGTATTTTGAATGTTTTAACCTTAACAATTTTAGCATCATACACATTTTGAAGAAAAAAAATTCAATCATCATTCAACTAAAAAAAACATTTTTGGACTTTCATTAGACTCTCTCCTTGTAACATATAAAGAAACCATTTTTTGGATTTTATTAAAAACTTTCCAAAATATTTTAACAGAGGATTTTGATTGAAATCAATTTTTGGAATTTTGTTTAATCTAATTTTGTTCTTAACCAGGAAAACTTATTAATATTTGAAGAGAGGGTGAAATAGGTGGTTGGTGAGAAAATGACTTAAACATGCATATACATTACTCACAAACAATTGAAAAGAGAGAAAAGGTTTTTTTTTTTTTTTTTTTGTAAAAAGCAAATGGGTGTGTATGCTAATACACAACTTCTAAAATTAAGGGTGTGCATTATATATAAAGTAATAATCAATTATTTAATATACAAAAAAAAGTAATAATCAATTAGAGGGAAAATGAGAGGGAATTATTGTTTACTCCTTTTAAATAACACACTTGTGATCGTTTGGAGGCGATCTGCATGTTGAGACTCATCTGTCTAGGTTCTCATTCTACTGTGTACCATCAATTTAGGGATGACAATTTAACTCATACCTAGTGGGTACCCGCAAAAAATACACACAACGAGTAGGGTAAAAATTCACATTTTGGGTATGAGCACAAATATGAGTAATTACCCGCAAAATTGAATGGCTATTGGTGCGTGTCATACCCCATTTTTTTGACCGATCGCTTTTGTTCGTCGTTTAAAACTGTTTTTTTCCCTTTGTCGTTTCTGACGAAATTTCGGCAGAGAGGTATTTTAAAATACCTCATTTATTTGGTTTCATTTTTATTTTATTTTCTTTCCTTTTATTATTATTATTTTTTATTTTCTGTATATATTGATTTGTTTTTTTAATATTATTATTTAATTTGGTTTTTTTATTATGTTTTATTTTGTAAGTTTTTTATTGTGTATTTTTTTTTTATTTTCTATTTTTTCCATTTTAGTGTTTTTTTGTCAATTTTTTAAAAAAAAAGTCCAGATTGTGTTTTTGTCCTCATCTAGGCCCAAAGGGGCTTTTTTGTCCAAAAGGAGAAATTTTCATCTGTCCAAACCTTAGGTCTGACACAGTATTTATACAACATTTAATGCACAGTTTCCAAGGTCAGAGAAAATTCATCCAGCCGCAGAAACACCAAACAATCACATTCTTCTTCCTTTTCCAGATAAAAAAAAATCACAAACAAAACAAAAAATAAAAAAAAATAGAAAACCAAAAAAATAAAAATCCATCATTCTCATCAGCAACACAAAACCAAAAACCTTCGAAAATCCATCATCAAATCATCAAAACCCACACAAATATCATACTTTCGTCAAACCTTCATCATCGTTCATCATTTAACGAACCGAAACCGAATCGAAACGAACCAAAACCGAATCAAATCGTTCATCATTTAACGAACCAAAACCAAATCAAAACAAATCAAAACAAAACCGAAACAAAGAGAAGAAGAATCGAAATCAGATACCAAGAGGTTGAACTTTTTTTCTCTTTTCCCTTTCCTTTCTGTTCGTGTTCGATCTAGCCTAGGAGGTTTTTGTTTTGTTATTTTGAGTATGGATCTAGGTTTAGGATTTATTTGTGTACATGTTTGATGTTAAAACATTTTTGAAAATTTGAAGTTATGTTGGAGTTTGTTTGAAACCGAGAAAGAGAATGAGGGAGAGAAGAATAAAGGGAGCGGCAGTGAGAGAGAAAGAGAGATGAGATAAATGAATTTTTTTTAGGGTTTGGGGTTTTTATACCCTGACCCGATCCGGTGTGTGCTAGTCTATGGCCGTATCATGCACCTGCGCGCCTAGGCCTTTCTGATCTTGATCAAACGCCTCAGATTCCATTTGCATGTGATCAAATCAGAGCTGTCTGATCAATCAGACGGCTCTGATTATGTTTTCGTTTTTTTCTCCACACGCCCCCAGTTGGGCTTGGATCACAGGGTTGCTTTTTGCACCCCCTTTTATTTTCGTTTAGATATTTGCACCCCCTCCTCTGTTTTTTTATTTTTATTTTTATTTTTATTTTTTTTAACCTATGATAAAAGTGCTTATGGAATGTGCTTCAATGAGCTATTAAATCCAAAATAAGCACTAATTTGAGGTTTTTTTTATTATTTATTTATTCCATATTTATTTGTGTTTATTTTTACTCTAATTCATGTTTATTTATTTTTCTTAGTTTTTTTTTTTTATTTGCTCACTGATCTAACATTTTATTACTCATGCTCTTTATTCTTAATTATTGTTACTAACTTACTAACTTAACATTTTTATTCATACATGTCAATTTTACTTATTGTTAATAATTCATCTAATCTAACAATTTATTTATTGCCTTATTAATTAACTATTTATTTTATTGCAAGGACTTTAGTATGTATTTTAGGATTTAATGTAAATATAAATGAGAATTGCATAGCATCCATTCTCTTGCGTCATTTCATGTTTATTTTCTCGCAAATATTTTAGAATATAATTAGGAACAAATGTACACCATAAATGAAAACTTGCATCTCATGCATATTTATTTTTATTGCTTTCCGCAAAAATGTTAGAATATTAAATTCCGAGGGAAAAGACATCGTTTTTGATCAAAATATCATTACGAATTGTCTTCGCGCTTAATTATTTATTATAACGTTAGTATTATTTCTTTCCGCGCGCAACCGTTACCCAATTCTTTTTTTATCAAAAAATGAGGTCAACACCTCTTCAAAAATATCAAAGCAATTTATTCTCAATAGCAAAAATATTTTGTCGTCAAACATTTTCAAAACCTTGTTTCAAACCAAGTGTTCATTTTCCTTTCGCAAAAACCTTGGACTTCAAGCCAAGTGCATTTTTAATCAAGCAATAAACCTTGGACTTTAAACCAAGTATTCCCTTTTATCGTAAAAACCTTGGATTTTAACCCAAGTGCATTTTCTTCAATCAAACATTTTTAATCATGCAAAAACCAAGGATTTTAAACCAAGTGTCTTTTATCACTCAAAACCTTTTCTCAATAAACCTTGGATTTTAAACCAAGTGTCCACGTCTTATTTCACAATTAAACTTCAATCAATTTAACCATATAGACTTTCTCCACAAACTAACATCAATCAAACTCACATTTTGCCACTTTTGGCTTTTGGTCTTTAAAAGCATTTTCAAAAACCTTAAAATTAAACAAACAAATTTACTCGCAATTTTTACCCCGAACTACGAGATTTTGATCCTTCGGGTACGTAGGCATGAGACTTGTCTTTGCGAATCAAATAAAAGCAACAAAAACATTTTTCTTCTTTTTCATCACTTAAAACTTTTTTTTATCATCACTTTAATTCCTACACTTATACATTTTTACAAGCAATTAAAAATAAAGCGCAAAGTTAGAAATAGAAACAAGAGGTTCCTATAGGATACTATAGATACTTAGGGTGTTAGTACCTTCCCTTCGTATAACTAACCCCCGAACCTTGATCTCCAAAAATAGGGTTTTTTCGAACTTTTTCGCTTTCCCTCGGATAAATTAAAGATCGGTGGTGGAATATTAAATTGCGATTCGAAGTTAATTAATAACCCGATATCCAAAAATCACCGCGACAGAAATGGCGACTCTACTGGGGATTACCAAGCGGGTTGAGCCTAACTTGTTTTATTTTCTATCTTCGCGCTATTATTATTTTGCTTGTGTGAATGTTTGTATATATACTTGGGTTTGCTTTGAGTGGTGAGATAAGTCCTAACCCGGGCTTGAGCGACACAATAAGATAGGATGAGATGTAATCATAGTGACATGTCTTTAGATTATGAAGCACATGTGATATGATCCCGCTCGGTGGAGGCCTCACGACGGTAGTACTCGTCATCATGATAAGTCATGATGGTGTTATTACTTTCAATGTGAGTGTCCGGAGAAGCCGAGAACCATTAGAATTACCTTTAACCCATCTTGGCCTTTTTAGCGCGTATGCGGTGGCTAATCAAGAGTAAGTCTTGAATTTAGTCGTCACGCGAGACTACACTCAAACGAGATCATCTTGTGAATATTATTGGAATGAGAGTAGTCACGTAATCCAGTGATGTTCATGAGGCGGTTGATGACTTTGGGAACTTTGTAGAACCCGTAATGCAGGTACAAATAAACCCTAGTACTTACCATATGGGAGGGCTTTTACCCTTAACTCCATCATTATGTATCCCAACCTTCAAGTTGTGTTATGAATCATTGTAACATAATCATGCATCCATGCATTCATTTTATCATAAAAAAAATCTTTTCGAAGGACCTAAGAGAATTATTTTGTAAACATCGCAGATTATGGACCTAAGAAAAAGCATACTAAGACTTACAGTTTCAAAGAGCCAGATCTTTCCCGACTAAGAGAGCTAGGATCTCTGGTCCCATTCCCCGATGATTTCAGAAAGCAATATGGGAAGCTTTTGAGTATCCTCAATACTGATGTTAAAGAAGGGGCTCTTAATACACTAGTCCAGTTCTATGATCCAATTTATCATTGCTTCAATTTTGTTGACTATCAGTTGATTCCTACTCTAGACGAATATTCTTATTGGGTTGGTTTGCCGATCTCCAACGAAGTACCTTTACCTGCTTGGAAAAATTTCCCGCACCTTCAGTTATTGCAAAGGCTCTCCATTTGAATAGCTATGACATAGCCTCCAACATCACTAAAAAGGGGGGATCTCAAGGATTGACCTCCAATTTCTTATTCGGAAAGGCGTTTATGTTTGCTGAAAAGGGGAGTGTCGATGCTTTCGAAGCTATTCTCACTCTACTCATCTATGGGTTGGTATTATTCCCCAACGTCGACTACTTTGTTGATAGTAGTGCTATCCAAGTCTTTGTTGATTGTTGGGGTTTTGTATGTTGGCTACAATTTTGCAAAAACTAACTCTAGCCAAGATGCTGGACAAGATGCTGTAGCATATGAAGTACAGCGTTACTGCTACTGTGTTGCGCATAATTTTTATATAAAATCTCAGAAAGATTTGTTTGAGAATAAAAGATTGTGCACGTTTTAATATATCAAGCTGTGCCTTGTTCCTTAAGTTTCTGAAGGCGGTTTATATTATTTATCTCAATAATATAATTAAATCTTTGAAGAAAATATATTTGAAGTAAATCTTTTTGAAGTCAATCTTTGAAGAATATTTGAAGTAAATCTTTTATGATGATCATCTCAATGGTTCAGATTTATTCTGAAGCCTTTTCTTGTGCAACAAGGACCTGCGATTTCAAGGCTATATATATGAAGACCTAAACCTTGTTTTTAATTATCTAAAACCGTGTTTACTAAAGCGTGTGTGTTTTTAGGGTTTTAGAGTTTTGCTTGTTTATTGTGAGCCTTTCTTGTGTCAAGTTGATGCAAGTTTAGGACTGGTTACTTGAGTTATATTTGTGTTCTCTCCTAAGCTTTTAAGTACGGAGATTAGAATTGTGTGAATTTACTCCTAAGCTTTGAAGCACGGAGGTAGGTTTGTTATTGATTGTTTGAGTGTCTGTTACAGTGAGTAACTTCCTGAGTATTGTTTTAATAGGAGTGAGACGGGGTCTCATATCTAGGAGTTCCTAGGTAGAGTATAACACGGGTAGTGACTAGGTGATAAGTTGTAAACGGGGCGTTTGCTGAGAACTTAGAACTAGTACTATTATAGTGGATTCCTCCTGGATTGGTATCCCCCAGAGTAGGTCGTGATTACGCCGAACTGGGTTAACAAACCTACTGTGTTATTTACTGTTCTGCTATTTACTGCTGCATTATTTTCTGTGTGATTTATTGCTACGAACATTGCTGTAGCATCTTGCGTAGCATCTGTCTACAGGGTGTCAGATTTTCAATTGGCATCAGAGCAGGCACCCTAACCTACGTGGGTGAGCTCTAGGGTAGATATCTGACGTCATGGACAGAGAAGGAGGATACGTAACCAGGCCACCTCTTCTAGATGACTCCAACTACGACATTTGGAAAGCTCGAATGATAGCATTCTTGAAATCTATGGACAGCAGGACTTGGAAAGCTGTTCTTAAAGGTTGGGAACATCCCAAAGTGAAGTATGCTAATGGAGCTGATACAGATGCATTGAAACCAGAGGAGGAGTGGACTACTGCAGAAGACTCATTAGCTCTTGGCAACTCTAAAGCCTTAAACGCCTTGTTTAATGGTGTGGACAAAAATATGTTTAGGCTAATCAAAAAGTGTGAGGTTGCCAAAGATGCTTGGCAGATACTAAAGACCACTCAAGAAGGTACTGCCAAGGTAAAAATCTCAAGACTTCAAAATCTAACCAGGAAATTTGAAAATCTTAGGATGAAAGAGGATGAAAGTGTTCACAACTTCTACATGAATGTTATGGATTTTGCAAATTCTTTTGATGATATAGGAGAAAAATTAAGTGATGAAAAAATTGTGAGAAAAATTCTTAGGTCTCTTACTAAGAAATTTGACATGAAAGTGATTGCAATGGAAGAAGCTCAAGACATATCAACCATGAAAGTTGATGAATTAATAGGATCCCTACAAACCTATGTATCATCTGTTAATGAAAGAATAGAAAAGAAAAACAAAAGCATTGCTTTTGTATCAAATGCTGAGGATGAAGATCTCGAGAGTGATATAGAGTCAACTGACAGTGTTTCTGAAGCTATTGTCTTGCTTGGACGACAATTTAATAAGGTTCTAAAAAGGATGGACAGAAGACCCAGGCAGAATGCTAGGCATCTTGCTACTGACATGAGTCGCAACATTGGTAACTCAAGAAAAACAAAGATTGATGAAAAACCTGCTCAAAGTAAGGGGATTCAATGCCATGAGTGTGAAGGGTATGGTCACATCAGAACAGAATGTGCTACTTATCTAAAGAAACAAAAGAAAAGTTTGAATGTCACTTGGTCTGATGAGGATGAATCAGAAGAAGAAGGAGAATCTGAAGTTGTGAAACATGTTACAGTCCTAACAGGAATTGTAACATCTGATACAGAATCATGTGATGAAGAAGTCTCTTATGATGAACTAGCAGAAACATACAGAGACCTATGCTTAGTTTCTAAAGAAAAATGCAAAGAACTTGAAAAGCAAAAGAGACTCAACTCACAACTTCAGGGTGAAAAAATTAGTCTTCTATCAAAGATTGATGATCTCCAGAAAAAGGTAAACAACTTAACCTCTAATCTTGATGCAGCTAATGAAGAGATAGATAAGTTGGAAGTTGATATTGAAAGACTGAGAAAATATTCTGAAATGTTGAACAAAACTGGTGCTGAAAAATTAGATGAAATCCTAAAAAAGAATGTGAGAAGACCTAAGTTCATTGGGATTAGTTATGAGAATGTCAACAAACACAGAAGCTACAATCCTGAACTTATGTACACTCAACCAAAAGAATCACCTATGAGCAGAAAGATGTTACAGCATTCTAAGCAACATCATGGAGTCAGGTATAAGACAAAGCCTCATCCCTGGGTATGTCATTATTGTGGTAGAAAAGGACACATAAGACCCTTCTGTTATAAGTTATATGGGTACCCTAACAGGAAGCCTCGTCAATTTGTCACTCCAAAAGAGTGGAAACCTAAAAATGAGGATGCAAGCTCAATTCCCAAAATTGATGAAACCTTGAATAAAGATCATGTTACAGGTCTAATAGCTCACACATCATTTAGAGCCTCTTCAAGAGAAGACTGGTATTTCGACAGTGGGTGTTCTAGGCATATGACTGGTATTGATAAATTTCTTGTAGACATGAAAACCTACTCAACTAGCTTTGTGACATTTGGAGATGGAGCTAAAGGAGAAATTGTTGGCATAGGAAAGTTGATTAATAATAATCTTCCCAAACTTGACAATGTCTTACTTGTTAAGGGATTAACTGCAAATTTAATAAGTATCAGTCAATTATGTGATCAAGGTTTGAAGGTAAACTTTACTAAAACTGAATGTTTAGTTACAGATGATAAGGGTGAGCTTCTGATGAAGGGTGTAAGATCTAAAGACAATTGTTATCTATGGGTTCCTCAAGAAGATACGAGTCTATCAACATGTCTAATAGCCAAGGAGGATGAGGTAAAACTTTGGCACCAAAGGTTAGGTCATCTGAATCTGAAAAGCATGAAGAAAGCAATATCTGAAGAAGCCATTCGAGGTTTGCCAAAACTCAAAATTGAAGAAGGTCATATCTGTGGTGAGTGTCAAATTGGAAAACAAACCAAAACGTCACACCGGAAGCTACAACATCTTACCACAACAAGAGTCCTTGAACTTCTTCACATGGATTTAATGGGACCTATGCAAGTTCTCAGCTTGGGAGGAAAAAGGTATGCCTATGTAGTTGTTGATGATTTTTCCAGATACACTTGGATAAATTTTATCAAAGAAAAATCAGATACATTTGATGTTTTTAAAGACTTATGTGTTCAACTTCAAAGAGAGAAGAATGAAGTGATTTTAAGGATAATAAGCGACCATGGAAAAGAATTTCAAAATTCTAGGTTCTCTGATTTTTGTGCGTCAGAAGGAATCAAGCATGAGTTCTCATCTCCTATTACACCTCAACAAAATGGAGTGGTTGAGAGGAAAAATAGAACTCTACAAGAATCAGCTAGAGCAATGTTACATGCTAAGAAACTTCCATATTCCTTTTGGGCTGAAGCTATGAATACAGCCTGCTATATTCATAATAAAGTAACTTTAAGATCAGGAACTACTACTACCTTGTATGAATTGTGGAAAAACAAAAAACCTACTGTTAAGTATTTTCATGTTTTTGGGAGAAAATGTCATATATTAGCAGATAAAGAACATAGAAGGAAGTTGGATCCTAAAAGTGATGAAGGAATTTTTCTGGGATACTCTTCAAACAGTAGAGCTTACAGGGTATACAACTCCAGGACTAAGGTCATAATGGAATCAAGTAATGTGGTAGTAGATGATTCAGCAGAAGAAAGATCGACAGATGTGGCAGATGATGCTATAGCATCTGACATACAGTCTGATGAACCTGATATAGTAGAAGAAGTTGAAAACAATATAGAAAGCTCTAAGCCTGATCCTACCAGTATTGATCCTACCAATGATCCACCAAAGAAAGGTCCTTCCATCAGAGTTCAGAAAAACCATCCTCAGGAACTCATCATTGGTGATCCAGGTCAAGGAATTACTACTAGAAGAATGAATGATGTTGTCCAATTTGAAAAAATGCAAAGCAAACTTGGCGTTTGCTTATTTGAAGAGACGTAGCAATTACTGTGCATAATACGTGCAACCAAATTTCCCTCTATCCTCTATATGGTGCACGTAAATCAAGGGAAAACTATTGTAACTTCCTATAACCAACTTACTCACACATTGTCAATCTCTCATCTTCTTCATTCTCTCTCCCATGTTTCCAAATCTTTGTCTCCCACTACACATTCTAACAATGTAGCTTCAGGTTTGGCTAAACTTATATATGCTATAGGGACTAGATCAAAATTTGACTATGGAACTTATATTTTTGATGAAACTGTTATGCATGTGCTGGAATAGAAGGCACTTCAAGTGTTATTCCTCATGTTACTGAAGATGATACAGATGATGTAGGTGGTGATACTGTGGTGGAGGAAGAGCATTATGATGCAAGTCCTCTTGTCTGTTCTGCTTGATATTTTGGATGTTATTGTGTCGCCTATGCCCTGTTTTTGATTGCACCTGCTTGTGCATATGGTCTGTAATATAAACTCTATGTCTCCTTTGCTCTGGTACTCTATGGTTCTTATGTTCTGGTACTTTTTGGACTATGTTCTTGTTAATTGTTGCACATGCGTGTGCTCTTTGATCTGTTCTTTGCACTCTGTGGTTGTTCTTTGTTCTGGTACTGCTTGTTGCTCCTATGATACTCTTTGACAAATTTATGCCTAAAAAGGGGGAGTAATATATTTCTGATTTTCTGAAGGTGTTCTGTTTTTTTTGTGCATGATGTGACTACAAATGCTATAGCATCTGGTATAGCATGTTCTGTCTGATAATGATATACAGGTTTGAGGGGGAGTAATCTCATCCCCATGCATGAACTAAGGGGGAGTAGAATTTATTTTTCTACTGTTGATGAATGTTCAGATTCCATGCATGCATGTATGACTCTATGGCTCTATGACTCTAATAGGAATTTATTTTTCCTAATATGCGTGGAATTTATTTTTCCACAGCATGAAATGAAGGAGTCTTATTTTTGAATCCACTATTATGAGAGTTTATTTCTCTCTAGTTGTACTTCATGAGGCTAGATGTGTATGATCCGCTGTTGCATGCCTCTGATGTTATTGTCTGCTTTCTTTCCTAGTTGTGTGCTTATGATGACTCGAAGGAAAGTATGATCTGCATCTCTCCACAAACTGGTCTAAAGTTGTTTTAGCCAAAATTTGCCAAAGGGGATTTTTTGGTTTTTGTATGTTGGCTACAATTTTGCAAAAACTAACTCTAGCCAAGATGCTGGACAAGATGCTGTAGCATATGAAGTACAACGTTACTGTTACTGTGTTGCGCAGAATTTTTATATAAAATCTCAGAAAGATTTGTTTGAGAATAAAAGATTGTGCACGTTTTAATATATCAAGCTGTGCCTTGTTCCTTAAGTTTCTGAAGGCGGTTTATATTATTTATCTCAATAATATAATTAAATCTTTGAAGAAAATATATTTGAAGTAAATCTTTTTGAAGTCAATCTTTGAAGAATATTTGAAGTAAATCTTTTATGCTGATCATCTCAATGGTTCAGATTTATTCTGAAGCCTTTTCTTGTGCAACAAGGACCTGCGATCTCAAGGCTATATATATGAAGACCTAAACCTTGTTTTTAATCATCTAAAACCGTGTTTTTAAGTTCGGAGATTAGAATTGTGTGAACTTACTCCTAAGCTTTGAAGCACGGAGGTAGGTTTGTTATTGATTGTTTGAGTGTCTGTTACAGTGAGTAACTTCCTGAGTATTGTTTTAATAGGAGTGAGACGGGGTCTCATATCTAGGAGTTCATAGGTAGAGTATAGCACGGGTAGTGACTAGGTGATAAGTTGTAAACGGGGCGTTTGCTGAGAACCTAGAACTAGTACTATTATAGTGGATTCCTCCTCGATTGGTATCCCCCAGAGTAGGTCGTGATTACGCCGAACTGGGTTAACAAACCTACTGTGTTATTTACTGTTCTGCTATTTACTGCTGCATTATTTTCTGTGTGATTTATTGCTACGAACATTGCTGTAGCATCTTGCGTAGCATCTGTCTACAGGGTGTCAGATTTTCAGTCTTCGCGCTTAATTATTTGTTATAACGTTAGTATTATTTCTTTCCGCGCGCAACCGTTACCCAATTCTTTTTTTATCAAAAAATGAGGTCAACACCTCTTCAAAAATATCAAAGCAATTTATTCTCAATAGCAAAAATATTTTGTCGTCAAACATTTTCAAAACCTTGGATTTCAAACCAAGTGTTCATTTTCCTTTCGCAAAAACCTTGGACTTCAAGCCAAGTGCATTTTCTTCAATCAAACATTTTTAATCATGCAAAAACCAAGGATTTTAAACCAAGTGTCTTTTATCACTCAAAACCTTTTCTCAATAAACCTTGGATTTTAAACCAAGTGTCCACGTCTTATTTCATAATTAAACTTCAATCAATTTAACCATATAGACTTTCTCCACAAACTAACATCAATCAAACTCACATTTTGCCACTTTTGACTTTTGGTCTTTAAAACCATTTTCAAAAACCTTAAAATTAAACAAACAAATTTACTCGCAATTTTTACCCCGAACTACGAGATTTTGATCCTTTGGGTACGTAGGCATGAGACTTGTCTTTGCGAATCAAATAAAAGCAACAAAAACATTTTTCTTCTTTTTCATCACTTAAAACTTTTTTTTATCATCAGTTTAAAAATAAAGCGCAAAGTTAGAAATAGAAACAAGAGGTTCCTATAGGATACTATAGATACTTAGGGTGCTAGTACCTTCCCTTCGTATAACTAACCCCCGAACCTTGATCTCCAAAAATAGGGTTTTTTCGAACTTTTTCGCTTTCCCTCGGATAAATTAAAGATCGGTGGTGGAATATTAAATTGCGATTCGAAGTTAATTAATAACCCGATATCCAAAAATCATCGCGACAGAAATGGCGACTCTACCGGGGATTACCAAGCGGGTTGAGCCTAACTTGTTTTATTTTCTATCTTCGCGCTATTATTCTTTTGCTTGTGTGAATGTTTGTATATATACTTGGGTTTGCTTTGAGTGGTGAGATAAGTCCTAACCCGGGCTTGAGCGACACAATAAGATAGGATGAGATGTAATCATAGTGACATGTCTTTAGATTATGAAGCACATGTGATATGATCCCGCTCGGTGGAGGCCTCACGACGGTAGTACTCATCATCATGATAAGTCATGATGGTGTTATTACTTTCAATGTGAGTGTTCGGAGAAGCCGAGAACCATTAGAATTACCTTTAACCCATCTTGGCCTTTTTAGGGCGTAGTGCGGTGGCTAATCAAGAGTAAGTCTTGAATTTAGTCGTCACGCGAGACTACACTCAAACGAGATCATCTTGTGAATATTATTGGAATGAGAGTAGTCACGTAATCCAGTGATGTTCATGAGGCGGTTGATGACTTTGTACGCGTCCGAGAAAGCTACGCGCCCCGAAGGGCACTTTCCCACATGGGGGTATTCGCCTGCGAGGGGGTTGCTCGCCCGAGAGGGCTTGACCGCCCGTGCAGGGCTTGACCATCCGGTCTAGGTCGCTCGAGAGGGCTTGACCGCCCGTGCAGGGCTTGGTCTCCCGTGAAGGGCTTGATCGCCCATGAAGGGCTACTCGCCCGCAATGGGCACCTCGTCCCATAGAGTGTTGCTCGCCCGAAATGGCCTTCACGCGCCCATGAGGGTTATACGCCTGTAGTTTCTTAGTGATGCCTGTCATGGTAAGGGTAGTAGTTATTTAACAATGACTACTTCGTCTTTCACAGGGTGGTGCTCTCCGGGATGGATACCGCGTCAAAGTTCACTTCCCCTGTGAGTATTCTCCGTTTTAGGGAAGGTTATTCGCTATACAACGGTGATGGTGAGGATGAACTTGTTATTGTTGAAACTGTGCGAGCAGACGAGTTAGTCACTACGGTTAACAGGGAAGAGCCTCACTATTTTTACATGTATGCTAATGTGATTCAAACATTGAATTTGTGGTTCCCTCTTACCTTTTTTGAGGATACTATATCGAGACTTTTGAACGTTGCGCCTAGCCAATTTCATCCCAACAGTTGGGCCTTTGTTAAGGGGTATGAACTTCTCTGTTATGCTTTGGATTTAGAGCCTAGCTTAGGTGTGTTCTTCTCTTTCTATCATGTGAAGAGTCTCACCCCAGGAAGATTGGTGTCAGTTTGTGCTCAGCCGAACAAGGGGTTATTCAAATTGTTCGCATCTAATTTTAAAAATTATCAGGACTCCTTTTTTCGTGTAAGGTATGGGCCTGGATTGCCTTCTTTGATGTATGATACTGACGGCGATCGTTTGTTTCCGTTTTATTGGACTGAGGATCCTAGGGCGATTAAGGGAGTTTATGACGACGTGCTAACGTCCTTTGAGAAGGAGACGATAACCTTTTTAGAGAGCTTTAATCTTATTGATATTAAGGATTTACTTCGGCGCGAAACTAATGTCAAGCGTCTTACGAACTTTATACGTAAGTTGTTGTTAGTGATTTTGAATGTTTTCTTTTCCATGGAGTTTTTTCTAACGTTGTATTTTCTCTCTGTTTTGATCTTTGCAGGAAGAATGAAGACCGTTTCTGATGAAGAATGGATGTCCTTCTTGGCCAAATCTAAAGCGAAAAAACTTTAGCCTGACGAAATCGCCCTTCCTGACGATTTGCCGGTGGTGGGTGAGACTAAAGGATCCAAGCGAAAACGAAAGGGTGATAGGGTGATAAGGGGAGGGCGACCCAAGATGTGGGTTCCTCCAGCCCGGCGGCTAACGTATAGCATTTGGAGTTTCTGTTTCTTGTTCGCCTCAGCCTAGTGGTGGTCATGTTTTGCGAAGTCATTCTACTGATGTTATTCAGACTGAGGATGTCCAGATGGGCGAGTTTGTTGTTGATGGCGGGGTGACCGTTCAGACTGCTGGTCCACCCCCCGCTGTTGCCGGTATTGGGTCATCTGTTTGGGGGAGTACGTTTGATCCCGCTGCTTTTGTTGAAAATACTCTTTTAGGTACAGGTGACTCGGCTAGATTTGATTCCTTGACGACTTCGGAGCTTCGTAACTTAGCTCTTAGCTATGAAGTGAAAGGGACGGTACTTACCCATCTGTTGTCTGCTCGTCGGGACAAAGAAATTCTGGAGGCGAATTCTAAGGTCACCCGCGCGGAACAAGTTGTTACCAATGTTGAGAGGACGGTAACTGAGATAAAGAAATAATGGGTGGATGAGGTTGATCGTTTGAAGATGACACATCAAGAAGCGTTGGCTGAGATGAGGGGTGCTCACGGGCGTGATATAGCGGAATTGTGAAAGAAACATGCTGATGAGAAGGCTTCGCTACGGATGAAGGCAGCTATTCTTGAGGCCGAAGTGACTACCTTGGAGGTTCTGTGTAACAACTTGATAGTATCATTGACTCAGAGTAGGAAAGATATCTCGGAGCTGGAGGAAGATGTTGATGAGTTAGAGGAGACGAATACCGCGTTGAAGCAATCTATGGCTGACAAATATGTTGATGGTTTTTGGTCTTCTATCGAGCAAGTTAAGATACTTTTCCCTGAACTTGATCCGGATGTGCTGGCTCAAGTGGATGTACTGAAGAGGATTAAGGATGGCAAACTTATTTGAAGATGGTATCACATATGATGTTTCGTGTTCGACTCCCCCTTTGTTCGTGTTGGTGTTGCTGTATGGTTCCTTTTGTACTTGATGATGTATTTTGCTTATTTAGCCTTATGATGGCTTTGATGTATTTGATGTATTTTCCTTGTCTGTCCCTATGATGGCTTATTTGATGTACTTGACGTATTTTGTTTGTTTGCCCCTATGATGGCTTATTTGATGTACTTGACGTATTTTGTTGGTCTGTGACGCCTTGTCTATTTTCATCGTAACGATGCTTTTTATTGATGTAGCATTTTCTGCTTTAAATACACTTGTTTAGTCTGGGCATCTTGCCCACAGAGGATTTCCTGCCTGCCCGTGAAGGGAATTTCGCCCAAATAAGGGGCATCTCGCCCATGGGGCTACTCGCCCAAATAAGGGGCATCTCGCCAAAGGGGCATCTAGCCCATGAACGATATTTTCCACGGCAAGTCTTGGTAGACGCCTTTCTTTTCTATGGCAAGTCTTGGTAGACGCCTGTTTTCATGGCAAGTCTTGGTAGACGCCTGTTTTCATGGCAAGTCTTGGTAGACGCCTTTCTTTCACGGAAAGTCTTGGTAGACGCCTTTCTTTTCACGGCAAGTCTTGGTAGACGCCTTTCTTTCACGGAAAGTCTTGGTAGACGCCTTTATTTTCATGGCAAGTCTTGGTAGACGCCTTTCTGTTGGAACAAAATGAGTTTCACCCTAAAGTTTTGATGATAACAAGGTATTAAATGGACAATTGGTATTACTAATAAATGATCTAGTGTGCAGGAACAAAGTAAAAATATCATCCTCATAGATCATCATTTGGGCATCTGAAGGACACTGTCTGAAGTGTTAAGGCTCTGATGATGCTGAAAGCATCAGAGCCTCTGAAGAAGTCCTCAGAGGCCAAAGAAAGAAACACAGTCTGAAGCGTGTGTACATCTTCAGAAGATCAACTAAACGGTATCATCAGATCCTGAAGAACTCTCTCTGAAGAAAGACAGCTAATAACCAATGCAATAGTACAACGGTCCTGTCAAAGAGTACAACCGTCTTGTCAACAAAAAGAAGAGTGTACAACCAACGGTTCTCTTCTCAACGTCTTTATACCTAGAGTATAAATAGAAGACATCCTCATAGAGAGAAGACTACTGGAAGATCATCTGAACTTAGAAAGATTTAAATCATATTCAAAGCTGTGTACTGTGTTATTCTTTCTAGTGTTATATTCTAAGTAAAATATCTTTTGATATTACAGACTCTGAGCTTAGTGTTTAGAGAGTCTTGCTTAGAACTTTCAGTCCTACTTAATCTTTGTATTAAGTTAGTTTGTGAAGTCTCTTTGTCTGGTGTGACTTAGAGCAGGAAGTCTTAAGTCTTGTGTGACTTGAGCAAGGAAGTCTTAAGCTTGTGTGCTTAAGCAAGGAAGTCTCTTTGTCTTGTGTGACTTAGAGCAAGGAAGTCTCTTGCTTGTGTGCTTGAGCATTAGTTGTGTAATCTTTGTGATTATAGTGAAATCCCTTGGAAGTGCAAGGGGACTGGACTACTCTCGTTTTGTGAGAGGAACCAGTATAAAATTTCTGTGTGTTATTTCTCTCTCTCCCTCTCACTGTTTTATTTGTGTTTTGTGTTTAGTTTAAGTTTATTATATCCGCTGCATTTCTAGATTTCTTAAGACAAAAGAAACAATTTTTAAAAACACAATTCAACCCCCCTTCTTGTGTTTTTCACCTTCAATTGGTATCAAGAGCTCCGGTTCTGTCTTTTAATCACTTCACAGTGAGACAGTAAAAGATCTTTGAAAAACACTGTATGTCTGGGGAAGAAACATCTACACCTGCAACTATTCCTACATCTTCTAATACAGATCAATCCAACGTTCAATACAACTACGACAACATGAACTCCACCTCTTCAGCTTCTAATCATGATTCAAGCAACAAAAAGGTTCCAATCTTTAGTGGTGATGCTCTAAGATTTGAATGGTGGAAAGATAGCATTTATCACTATGTCAATGGAATTGATGATGAGCTTTGGGACTTGATTGAAGAGGGAGTACCTATTGATGGAATAGGCTCTGATGGTAAAATTACCATAGCTCAGAAAAGAGCTCTATCTGCTGAAAACAAGAAGATCTTCTCTAAACACAACAAGGTCAAACAAATCATGATGTCTGCAATATCTCATGATGAATATACCAAAATCATGGATAGATCTACAGCTAAAGCTATGTATGACTCTTTATGCTCAAACTATGATGGTAATAGGCAAGTTCAGAATGCCAAAGCAAGACTACTGGTCCAGCAGTATGAGCTTCTTACCATGAAACCTGATGAAGACATTGAGACAATGTTTTCTAGATTTCAGACTCTGGTGTCTAGCCTCAGGGTTCTGAAGAAAAGCTATACAACCTCTGATCATGTGTGGAAAATCTTAAATAGCTTGACTGACAAATGGAGACCTAAGGTCACAGCTATTGAGGAAGCTAAGGATCTTGAGAAAATCTCTCTTGAATCACTCATCAGCAATCTCAAGAGCCATGAGATGGTATTGAATGCTGATGCAGTGAAGAAGAAAGAAAGATCAGTAGCTTTAACTTCAACCAGGAAATCTTCAAAAGCTGTCAAAGCTAAAACTCTAGTGTTGAAGAGGATTCTTCCTCAGATGATCAAGAAGAAGAAGAAGATGAAGAACTTGCCATGTTCACCAGAAACATTCAAAAATGGGCAAGGATGAGTAAGAGTCGAAGAGGAAATAGTTCAAGGAGCACTCTCAGCAGAGAAGAGAAGAATTGCTTCAAGTGCAACAAACCAGGACACTTCATTGCTGAATGTCCTGAAGCTTCATCAAAAGACAAAGAAAAGAAGTTCAGTAGCTACAAGAGGAGATTTCAGAAGAGCTTAATGGCAACATTTGAAGACCTGGAAGCATCCTCAGATAGTGATGATGAAGAAGCAAATGTGGCTCTGATGGCTACAGCTAGTGAAGACTCTGAAGGATCAAACTCTGATGGATCAGACTCTGAATCTGAACAGGTATTGTTAAATTATTCTAAAGAACAACTCTTAACCTACCTTGGTATGTCTTTAGGTAAGTTTGCTAAATCATCCTCTAAACTAAAACTTTTAAAAACACAAAAGGATGAGTTAGCAATGAAAGCTGAACATTTTCAAGATCTATATAAAAATTCTTTAATCAAAATTAAAGAACTTGAAAATGGATGCACAAGATGCAACAAACCTACTGATGAGCATGAGGTTGCTCTTCAGGAATTTGTTCATTAGAACGTCAACAAAAGTAAAATGGCGTCTATGATTTATAATGTTTGTAAAAATGTAGGCGAAGGTATTGGTTACTCATATGGTAAATCATATGGGAAACAAAACCCTTACATTAGTGTAAATAATATTCCTGATAATCATTATTCAACCTTTGTGCCTGAGAAAAACAAAGGCAAAGCTATGATTGTTTCAGACTCTGAAGGTATCTCTGGGGTCTGCAAGACAAGCTCTGAAGGTACTTCAGAGGCTGTCCTTCAGAACCTCAAAGAGAGTGCAACACCCTACTTAATTCTACCCAAAATTTCGCGACTAAACAGCAAATGAAATCAAGTAAATCAAGTAGAGCGTTACATGTATAAATTGAAAACCAAAAATAGCATATCATATCATACAAAAAATGATTAAGAGACCATTGCAGCGGAACAACATAACATATCATCAATCATTTACCATCATGGATATAGTTCGAATTATAAGCACTAGTCATCGGCTAAATAATCCATCAACATAATAAAATCCACATCCACGTAAATCACCTACACATGTCTTATCATCAACAAATAGATAATTAAGTACTTGGCATAAAGCCTTACAACATCATACAAAACAAGGTCTAAAAGCAACACTAGACATAAGTCCGATAAGACTAAACCCCAACACGGTGTTACAACCACCAGAGCAAATGGACAAGACACGACACTAGAATAGCGACTCATTTCCTCACCCTGAATACTAACAACAAATGCCGGGTACTCCTCCTAAGCAAGCAAATCAAATCCTCACGCCTGAGAATCTGAATCGCCCAACGATCCATTACATACAAAAATAGAGAGTTAGTTACTTATAATCGATATATAACAAATGAAAGTAAAGTACTAACATTTAATCCAATCCAACATATACCATGCATATATTAATCCATCGTACACGTATTGGGCATGTATATATTAGCAATCCAACGACATCAATAAGACATGTACATTTGATCATTTAATATACGTATCCAAATTCACACCATCAATGATTAACAACTTATATGCACAAACACTTAGCACATAATTAGACAAATATCACATCATTATCACATATAGCACATTTAAGGTTCACCTTCCTAAATGCATCTAATGTCACCTTCATGCCATGTCCCCTAGACGCGACTACATGCATGCGGTACCATTCACCAAAATAAGGATACAAGAATCCTATGCGTTATGGATCAAACGTCCAAGCTTCATCAATTCGTTATGGGTCAAACGCCCAAGCTTCATCAATAGACTCAATAATGATGCATGAACATATATATAACGTATGTTATTCACCACCATTATGCAACCTCATGTATACATAATTCCACCATTAATCATTCGTCAATACATAACATACTTATATACATTCATCATCAATATTATTATGTATATCTATATTCAACAATCATATAGAAACATCATCATCCGTCATATTTACTATAATTCACCTTCAATATCATCATATGTATATCCAACAACCATATGGAAACATCATCATCAATCATATTCATTATAAGAACTAACACCTTAAGTATTGAGTCATCATCAACATCAAAATCAATTAAAGAGTCAATCCTTATCAGACTAATCTCGCCCGGCGAGACCTAGCGAGCTATCGGCGACAAAAACAGAACATTTTGGGTTTTTGGGCGAACACCGGCGAGCCTTAGCGAGTAATCTCGCTGACCCTCGCCCGGCGAGCATGAGCGAAAATGTCGCAGAACAGGGCTCTGTTTTGTGACCGTTCATATTCCACTACCAAATCATCAACTCGTGTTCCAGTTCTAAAAAGTTATTTCCTTTCAGTTATAAGCATATTAACAAGTATAAAAGTACAAGTTTCATAACTTAAAAACACTAAAATCATCATCAATTTGAGATTTATCATATTTTTTTTTAAAAACTCATGAATATGGAATTTCAAACCAACAACCATAGATTTTCGAAATTGAAATCATCAACATATATTTTTAGCATCATCATACATGAATAACACTAAATCAACAAGAAAGATAACATTTTGATTCATAGAAACTCATAAAGTTATGAACTTTAGAGTATAAAAGGGTGAGAGGGTTTGGGCAAAGAGAAATGTAATTTCTCCCCCCTCTTGGTCACCCACAATCATAAATAACTACTCTCTTACCTCTAATTCCTCAAGAATTAGCTCCCCAATCTTCGTCTCTTAGCTCCTTCTTCTATGTTCTTCTTCTTCTTCTCTAGCTTTCTCTCTCTCTATTCTTCACAAACTTATGATAAATGATTTCTCTCTCTAAGTTTTCAAAACTTATACCTAGGTCAAAACCCTTTCAATTTACCAAATTACCCTTCCTCATAAGCCCACTCAAATCCTCTATTCACACCTCCTAAAAACACTACTATTCTATTCACACCACTACACTAAAAGCCACATATTTAAATAAATCACACAACATGGAATTTAAATAGATAAATTAAATCAAATAATTAATTAAATAAAACGTGATGTTACAGAGAGCAACTCAGAACCTGAGCGTTCAGAATCTGAGATTATCAAGTCTAAGACTCTGAAAACTTTGGGACTCAGAAGCTCATCCAATCAAACTCTAAAACAAACTAAGCTGATGATTAATAATCAACATAAGACTCTGGTAAGCAAAACTAATCCTAGATTAGAAAAGCAATCCAAGCCCTATAGTGATTATCAATCAAAGCCTAGATTTCAAAATCAATGGACTAAGAGGGTCAATTTTCAAAGACCAAACTTTCAAAGAAAATTCTTTAATAGTCCACAAAGTTTTTCACAAAGGCAAAGAAGAAATAAAGGATATGGAACTAACCAAACTGGACCCAGACAACAATGGGTACCAAGATGTAAAATTGTTTTCTATTCAGATTTTCACTGTAGGAAGAATCATTTCAAACCAGATGAATGGAAGCAAGTGATCAGCTATGGAAGAAAAGCTTATGTTCCTAAACATTACTTTACTTCCAGAGTTGTTGAAGTGGACAAGGCAAATGATTATTGGAGAGAATTTCACAATGAATATAGAGGATATTATTATAATGATTGACCTTGTTTATTCTACAGCTATCCAGTCTGAAAGAAAATAATAATCAATCATGGTATCTGGATAGTGGATGTTCAAGGCACATGACTGGTAATAAGAAATTGTTCTCATCTTTGTAACTTGAAGATGGTGGAACAGTCGGCTTTGGAGGAAATCAGAAAGGCAAGATCAAAGGTACAGGTATTGTAGGTAATTCCTCCCTCTCTATTAATAATGTTTGGTTTGTAGATGGACTTAAACACAACCTATTTAGCATCAGTCAATTTTGTGACAATGGGTTTGTGGTTAACTTTGATAAAGGGTTATGTACTGTAATTAGAGAGTCTGACAAGTCCACAGTGTTCAAAGGTAAGAGAATAGGCAATGTTTTTAAAGTAAACCTTTCTGATTTGGCAGACCAAGAGGTAAAATGCTTGCTAACTCTGAGTGAAGAAAAGTGGGTTTGGCATAAGAGGTTAGGTCATGCTAACTAGAGGTTAATCTCTAAGCTCAACAAACTTGACCTTGTCAGAGGCCTACCTAAGCTACAATATCACTCAGATGCTCTTTGTGGTTCCTGCCAAATAGGAAAGAGTGTAAAGACCTCTTTTAAACCAAAGCATGTTGTCTCTACCTCCAATCCCTTAGAACTGCTTCACATTGATTTGTTGGGTCCTGTGAGTACAGCCTCAATCAATGGGAAGAAATATGGACTAGTCATTGTTGATGATTACAGTAGATGGACTTGGGTTAAATTTCTCAGAAATAAGGATGATGCATATGATGTCTTTAGCAATTTCTGCACACAGATACAAAAATAAAAAGGTTTACATATTTTGAAAGTTAGAAGTGATCATGGTGGTGAATTTGAAAATGAAATGTTTGAAAGTTTTTGTGAAAAATATGGCATCTTACATGAGTTCTCTTCTCCTAGAACTCCACATCAAAATGGGGTTGTAGAAAGAAAGAATAGAACTCTGCAAGAAATGGCCAGAACCATGATGCATGAGACTAACATTGCTAAGTATCTGTGGGCAGAGGCTGTAAACACAGCGTGTTATGTTCAAAATAGAATCTATATTAGACCTATTTTGAATAAGCAGCATATGAACTATTCAAGGGAAAGAAACCCAGTGTTTCCTACTTTCATCAATTTGGGTGTACATGTTACATTCTAAATACAAAAGTTCATCTGAAGAAATTTGATGCTAAAGCTTACAAGGGTATCTTTATTGGATACTCTGAACGCTCAAAAGCATACAGAGTGTATAATTCTGAAACTCATACAGTGGAAGAAAGTATGCACATAAAATTTGATGACAAGCAGCCTGACCATGTGTCAGAGCTAGTTGAGAATTTTGCAGATATTCAACTATCAGATGATGAAGACTCAGAACCTGAAGAGACATCAGGACCAACTCAACAAACCTCTGAAAAAACAAATTCAGTTCCTGAAACCTTGGACTCTGAAGATCACCCAGCATCAGAACTTATCAGAAGTAGTCAAAGCAGAATTGAGCAATCAAAACAATCTTTCAAATACAAATCATCTCATCCAGAAGAGCTAATCTTGGGAAACAAGGATAGTCCAAGAAAAACCAGATCAAGCTTCAGAAATGAAGATTCATTAATTGGATTAATCTCCTTAGTGGAACCAAGTTCAACTGCTGAAGCACTAGCTGATGATGCATGGATTGTTGCAATGCAAGAAGAGCTCAACTAGTTTGAAAGAAATGAAGTTTGGTGCTTAGTACCCAAGCCTTACAAGAAAAATATTATTGGAACAAAATGGGTCTACATAAACAAATTAAATGAACAAGGAGAAGTTGTTCGTAATAAGACAAGACTGGTAGCTCAAGGGTATAGTCAACAAGAGGGAATTGACTACACTGAAACATTTGCTCCTGTAGCAAGACTTGAGCCTATCAGACTACTTCTTTCATATGCTACTTATCATAGTATTATTTTGTATCAAATGGATGTCAAAAGTGCATTCTTAAATGGCTACATTTCTGAAGAAGTATATGTCAAACAACCTCCTGGTTTTGAAGATACTTCACATCCTGATCATGTTTTTAAATTAAAGAAATCTCTTTATGGACTGAAACAAGCACCCAGAGCTTGGTATGAAAGACTAAGCAATTTTTTAGTTGAAAAAGGTTTTCAAAAAGGTCATGTTGACAATACTCTCTTCAGCAAAACATTTAAGAATGATATTCTAATTATTCAAATTTATGTTGATGATATTATTTTTGGATCTGCTAATTCATCTTTGTGCAAAGAATTTTCTAAGATTATGCAGGAGGAATTTGAAATGAGCATGATGGGAGAGCTAAAATTCTTTCTGGGAATACAAATCAACCAGGACAAAGATGGCACCTACATTCATCAAACAAAATATACAAAGGAGCTGCTGAAGAAGTTCAACATGGATGAATGCAAATCAATGACAACTCCAATGCATCCAACAAGCAGTCTCAGCAAGGAGGATTCAGAAAGCAAAGTTGATCAGAAGCTCTAAAGAGGTATGATAGGTTCTTTACTTTACCTAACTGCATCAAGGCCTGATATTTTGTTTAGTGTATGTTTGTGTGCTAGATTCCAATCAGATTCTAGAGAATCTCATCTTACTGGTGTAAAGAGAATCTTTAGATATCTGAAGGGAACCACAAATCTTGGATTATTTTATAAGAAATCAAATGATTATAAGCTGATAGGATTTTGTGATGCTGACTTTGCTGGAGATAAGGTTGAGAGAAAATCCACAAGTGGCAACTGTCAATTTGTGGGTGAACATCTTATATCTTGGACTAGCAAAAGACAAACTACAATAGCTTTGTCAACAGCAGAAGCAGAGTATATATCAGCAGCCAAGTGCTGTACACAACTACTCTGGATGAGATATCAGTTAGAGGATTACAAAGTTAATAGTCATAATATTCCACTTTTTTGTGACAATACTGCAGCTATTCAACTTTCTAAAAACCCAATTTTGCATTCAAGAGCTAAACATATTGAAATTAAACATCATTTCATAAGAGACCTTGTTCAGAAGGGTAGTGTAAATATTCATTACATTGAAACTGAAAGACAATGGGCTGACATATTTACAAAACCCTTAGCAGTTGAAAGACTAGATTTTATTAAAAAGCATCTGAACATGACTCTAGTCTCTGAAGAGATCAATCTCTGACTTACAAAATTGCAAATTCAGCCTCTGAAGAATGGAAAGTCTTCAGACGCTGAAAGTTTTTTAAAGCTCTGAAGTGTTTACCCATGTGGAGTACACGTGTCAATTAATTTGTCTTTTCTCTTAAGTCTGTGATTGGTTAGTGTAAAGGCAGTTTATGACGAAATTCTTTATTGCAACGAATGTACTCCCCCATCATTTTTTTTAAGTTTTTCAAAAAAAAATTTATTCCCTTCTCGCTAATCTCAACAATGGCAAGCTCATCATCTGTCTCAAGATTCCCAGAGGACATTCCAATCAACATATATGCTCAGGACTCCCATCTTAAAGATGCCACTATGAATCTTAGGTTTGAGGAAAGTAAATTGGTTATGGAAAGGCCAATAGACTTTGAGGCCTTGAAAGTCAATGGACATGACTACAAGGAATTCTTTACTGAGTCATCTGAATGATCAAGCCAAGGTTCTTGCCAAAATTTTGTTCTCTTCTATTCTACCAAGAGATACTGGCAGTGACTCTCTGAATTGGGATCAGAGACACTTTATCTACTTCCTCTCCACAAAAAGGAAAATGAATCTACCTGCCTATCTCTTTCACCATCTATGTGAGACAATCAGTGAAGCTCAAAAGTTTTAAAATCCTTCTAAATTGATCTCTCATCCCAGGCTTCTAAGCTTCATTTTTGAGCAACTTGGTCTTCCTGATAGATTCATGCTTGCTGGAGTGTCTAACGACCTTGAACAAGTTAGAGCTCCAATTCTTGATGCTAAAGTCTTAGTGAGTCTGCGTTTGAAGAGATCAGACCAGCTCATCTATCCCCAAAAACCTCTTCTGGTGAACAAGACCAAATTCAAGCCAATCAGTGATGCCTTCATTTTTTATAATGAACCTCCTGAAGTCATTTTAGAATACATGAGGTTAATGAAGGAAAGAGGAACTCCCATCACTCATAAGGACATTGGAAGAGGTGATGGCCCAACTATTGCACAGATTATGAGAGCAGTTAAGGAAGAGGTGTTCAGTGACTATGAAGAAGATGAAGTGGTTGAGGAACCCTCCATGCAAGAGGCTTCTATACATAGGTCAGAGGATGATCATCCAGAGGCTGACAAAGAGCCAGTGGTTGCAGAACCTTCTGTAAAAGACCTGCTAAGTGCGAAATTTCTCAAAAGACCTCGCACAAAGCATTGCACCTCTAGGGGACAAAAGAGACAAAGATCAGATTCTGGTAATACTCATTCTTTTAATTATTGCAATCAAATATCTGAAGCATCTATTCTAAAACATGTCCAACCCCTACATACCATCTATCCAACATCCTCTGAACCTGAATTTGTCAACATTTCAGACTCTGAGTCAGAGTCTTCTGACTCCTCGTTTGATGATTGTCATACCCCATTTTTTGACCGATCGCTTTTATACGTCTTTTTAAGACGGATTTTCTTTGTTCGTTTCTGACGAAATTTCGGCAGAGAGGTATTTTAAAATACCTCATTTATTTGGTTTTTTTTTTATATTTTATTTTCTTCTTTTATTATTATTATTTCATTATTTAATTTGGTTTTTCATTTCATTTCATTTTTAAGTCATTTTCTTTTTTATTATTATTATTTTCGTTTTTTATTTGTGGTGTCTTTTTTCAGTTTTTATTTTTGGGTCCAGATCAGGTGTTTTTGTCCAATCCAAGCCCAAAAGGGGCAATTTTGTCCAAATGGAGAAATTTCATCTGCAAAGAACCCTAATCTCTGACACACTATTTATAGTGCATTTATTGCACAAATCCGTAGGTCAGAAAATTGAGTCAGCCGCAGCTTCATCTTCAAATCAAATCCAAAAAACATAAAAAAACCAAAAAAAATCAAAAAAAAAATCAAAAACAGAAACAGAATTCATCATCATAAACTTTCTTCATCAACTAAAAACCCAGTTCATTATCAACCATCATCATCAACCAAAAAACCACAAATCACAAATCAAATAACCAGAAAACGAAACACAAATCGCAAAACCCTTCATCACCATTAACAGAAATCAACAATCAACCTTCATCGTTCATCATCACAATCATTAAACCCAGAACAACCATCATCACCGTGGTCCATCACCATCATTCATAGTCAAAACCAAAAACAAATTAAAATCCAGAACCACAAACCATCTCAAATCAAATCCGAATCGGAACGAACCAAAATCGAAACAAAATAGGACCAAATCATAAACTCAAAAACAGAAGCGGAGAAGAAGGAGAAGACGAATCGGACTAACAAAACAAAAGGTTGAATCATTTTCCATTTCCGTTCTAATTTGTTGGTTCGATCTAGGTTATGGGGTTTTTGTTTGATTTATTTGAGTTTTGATTTGAGATTGATGAGATGTTTGTGTGAGTTTTGATGTTTGAAATTGTTTTGAAAAAAAATGGAAGAAAGAAAACCAGAGAGGATGTGAGGAAAAGAATATGGACGGCGGAGAAGAAAGAGGAAGGAGATGAAGTTTATGATTTTTTCTAGGGTTTGGGGTATTTATACCCCCAACCCGATCCGGTGTGCGCATGTCCATTGCAGCACACCATACACCCTCTCTTCTCAGCCTCTGATTTCAATCAAGTGGCCTAGATCCTTTCTTTTTAATTTTAGATCAGGGCCGTCTGATCAGGGCCGTCTGATCCATCAGACGGCCAAGATTGATCCTGCGTTTTTGGATGTTTTTTGGGCAGAAAGGCCTATTTGGACTGGGCCTTGCTCATTCTGTTTACTTTTCGCACCCCCTATCTGGTGTTATTGATATTTGCACCCCCTTCTGTTTTTATTTTATTTTATTTTTGCCTATGATAAAAGTGCTTATGGAATGTGCTTCAATAAGCTATTGAAATTCTGGCACCTACTGAGAACAGATGTTAAGACAGAAGCTATAGCAATTATCGTACGTAACCAGTTTTAATGCTAAGACAAATGCTCTAGCGTATGTCCACAGTAGATTATAATCAACAAGTAAAAACAACAGACAATGAAGTAAATAACACAGAGAATTGTTAACCCAGTTCGGCGTACACAACGACCTACTCTGGGGGCTACCAAGCCAGGAAGGAATCCACTATAATAGATCTAGTTCTAAGCCCACAGCAAACATACAAGTTTACGACTTATCACCTAGACTCTACCCGTGCTAACTCAACCTAGGAACTCCTAAGTTTGAGACCCCGTCTCACTTCCTTTCTATCACGAACCTCGTGATTATTCAGTTCTACAAACAGTGTGGTTTCACTAACGAAACAGCAAAACAGTCTCCGTGCTTAAAAGCTTGGGAGAAGTTATACAAATAACAAACCAAACAGGCCTAGGCTTGTGTTTTAGAATCCACAAGAAAAGGCTTACAAATAACAAGACTCAAACCTTAAAACTAAGTTCTTCAGATACGGCTTCAGTAATCTTTTAGGTTTTAGTCTTCACATAGTTATATGACCTGAGTTAGCATGGGCTAGGTCTTCATATTGGGCTTTAATCTTCAGCTGTCCTTTTGCAAAGTCCAGCACACATGTAATGGAAAGAATCACTTGTTTCCATAAATGGCGTAGCATCTTCTGGAAAGTATATCTTGGTCCAGCCACCTAATAAACCCTTGTTTAAAGGCGTGCGTCTTGATAAGCAAGTAAGGCGAAAATAGTGCTTCAGATAATCTTCAAAGATATGGCGCGCAAATAGAGCATTAAATATCGGCAAGACAGATGTTGTACCCACATGCTACGACATCTGGTCCAACATCTTGCTTGAACATATTTTTGCAAAATGAGGCCAACATACAAAACACCAACAATCTCCCCCTTTGGCAAATTTTGGCTAAAACAAACTAAGACCAGTTCTGGAGAGATGCAGTACATACCTTCCTTCAAGTCAACGCAAACACACAGCTAAGAAAGAAGATAATACATTGTCACATTATTTTCAAAAGAGATCTTCAAGTGAGAAATAATGAACAGGCAGCATCAGAGGCTTGCAACAGCGGAAATACACAACTTAGCCTCATAGGGTACAAGATAGGAGAGAAATAAACTCTCACACATAAGCGCCATACAGTTAAACCAGGGAAAAATAAATTCCCACAAATATGAATCACCATAGGAAAAATAAATTCCTACACCACTGAGAAAAATAAATTCTCCGGTAACAAGTAAAAGTGGATTCCTTTGAAACAGACAAGATGCCTTAGCATTTGGAATGGCATCTGTCACACACAACATGCATCACAACAAAAGTAGATTGCTCCCCCTGAGTTCATGCGTATATCACAGTAGAGAATACTCCCCCTCAACAGAGCAAACATACACATACAGATATAGCATACCTGATGGTGTAACATGTGTCACAACATTATCACGAACAGAACATGCATCTTTACAACTACTCCCCCTTTTTAGCCATAATTTTGACAAACATAATGCGTCATGCATTGACAAACAGAAGTAGCAACAGATCATAGTAGCATAATTACAGACCAGCAGCACATGGGAGTGCACAAGATATCCTGGGCGTAGCCCTCAAGGTTCAGACAGACAAAAACAATAGGAGCAGTAAAACACAGGAGCAAGGACATCATTCAGAGGAGCTTTCATCAGAGCTCTCTATCATAGGTTCACCATCAGCATCAACATCATTATTTCCAGCACCAGCTTCTTCAATCAAGCTCACTATATCAGTGCACTCCAGGGCTTCTTCTCCAAGCTCTCTTTCCAGAGCTACCCTTCTCTGAACATATTTCCATTTGTCTACACAGCTAGCAAGATGAAAGAAAATATTATCAATAGCAACCTCAGGTACATTAGCAAGTATCTTCTTGTCACCTACACTTTGTCTGCCAACATAAGCTTCACCAGATGCTTCATCTTTAGACACTTCTTCCTCAAAGACAGAGTTACTCTCTACAGCATTTCTCTTCAACTGTTTCTTCTGGACAACAGGAGTATCATCACTACTAAAACCAGTATCAGAACATACGTCAGCTACAGTATTAGGACGAGGAACCTGTTGGTCCAAAGATGCTTCAGCATCTGGCACAACGTCAGATTGAGGAACAAGGTCCTTGATGATATTCAGACCATTGTCAACCATGGTGTCACCAGTTTCAGTAACCTTTGCTACAGGATCAATATCCACTTCCATGTCATCAGTACTAGGAGCAGCCTCAGGATCCTTAACAGTATTCACATCAACAATATCTAGGGTTTCAACCTAATCAGATTTCCCTAAATTCTCCAACTCAACATCCTTTTCAACTTCTTCAACAACAAGCCTAGTCTTCTCAGTCACAGAACTAGAGTGATTCTTAACAACAGTATCAGAACTTATCACACTAATGTAGCGTGTGATGAAGTAGTTAAGGGAAGTTTTTAAGACTTTCCCTAAATTAGCGTGCGCAACATAAGAGTAGAGAGAGAAAATAACTGCTGCACGCTTTTCAGAAATTAACTGCTACAACTCCTCATGCAGGCAAATTCCTAATTTGCCTCTTAGCTTCTCAAATTGGTTAGCATCTAGTGCTTTCGTGAATATATCTGCGAGCTGTTCTTCAGTAGCAACATGTTTTAAAACCACCACATTCTCTTCTACTAAATCTCTGATAAAGTGATGACGAATGTCTATGTGCTTTGTCCTACTGTGTTGTATAGGATTTTTTGAGATAATGATTGCACTCAGATTATCGCAATACAAAGCCATAGCATCTTGCTCAACATTATACTCCCTCAGCATCTGTCTCATCCAGACAAGTTGTGAACAACTACTCCCAGCTGCAATGTATCCAGCTTCAGCAGTTGAAAGAGACACATAGTTCTGTTTCTTACTAAACCATGATATCAAATTTTCTCCCAAGAAGAAACAACCACCAGAAGTGCTTTTTCGGTCATCAGCACTGCCAGCCCAATCTGCATCACAATACCCAATGAGTTGAGAATTGTCACTTTGTGAGTACATCATGCCGTAGTCACATGTGCCGCTAACATACTTGAGGATTCTTTTCACTTGAGTTAAGTGACTCATCTTTGGATCAGCTTGATATCTTGCACACACACCCACTGCAAAGCTAATATCAGGTCTACTAGCTGTAAGATATAGGAGACTCCCTATCATACTTCTATAGAGACTCCGATCAACACTAACACCCTTCTCATCTTTTGTCAACTTTAAATGAGTAGGTGCTGAAGTCCTTTTGTGAGTAGCGGTATCCATTCCATACTTCTTGACAATATTTTTTGCATACTTACTCTTAGAGATAAATATTGTCTCATCCATTTGTTTCACTTGTAGTCCAAGGAAAAACGTTAATTCCCCAACTAAACTCATCTCAAACTCTGACTGCATCTGTTTGATAAAATGCTCCACCATCTGACTTGACATCCCACCAAACACTATGTCATCAACATAAATTTGTGCTATCATTAGTTTACCATGTTCTTCTTTTACAAACAGAGTTTTATCATGTCCTCCTTTCCTGTATCCATGATTGACAAGAAATTCAGTCAATCTCTCATACCAAGCCCTAGGAGCTTGTTTCAACCCATATAAAGCCTTCTTCAACTTGTAGACATGATCAGGAAGATCTGGATTCACAAAGCCTTTTGGTTGTTCCACATACACCTCTTCATTTAAGTACCCATTGAGAAAGGCACTCTTAATATCCATTTGGAAAAGTTTAAATTTCAGAATACATGCAACACCAAGTAACAGCCGTATAGACTCTAATCTTGCAACTGGGGCAAAGGTCTCATCAAAGTCTAAACCTTCCACTTGAGTGTATCCCTGTGCCACAAGCCTTGCCTTGTTCCTTGTAATAGTTCCATTTTCATCAGATTTATTTTTATAAACCCATTTAGTGCCTATTACATTCAACCCTTTTGGTCTAGGAACTAGATCCCAAACCTCACTTCTTTCAAACTGATTCAACTCTTCTTGCATAGCAGTAATCCAATAATTGTCCATGAGAGCCTCTTTGACATTCTTTGGCTCTATTTTTGACACAAAGCAAGAGTTAGAGATTATATCTTGATTTCTTCTTGTGGTAATACCTTCATCTGGATTGCCTATGATCAGGTCCTTGGGATGATTTTTCTGGACTCTGATAGATGGTCCTTTACTAACTGGAGCAATAGTATTATCAGTGATAGGACTATCAGGTGTTACCTCAAGCTCTTCCACACTTGCAGTTTCTTCAGGCTGGAATTCAAAAGCTTCATCATCTGGACTTTCATCTGTCTTAGCGTCAGATGCTACATCATCTATCACAACATTCATTGATTCCATCATCACTTGAGTTCTGGAGTTATACACTCTGTAGGCTCTGCTGTTAGTTGAGTATCCCAAGAATATACCTTCATCACTCTTTGGATCCATCTTCCTCCTTTGTTCTCTATCTATCAGAATGTAACACTTTCTTCCAAATACATGAAAATACTTGATAGTAGGTTTTCTACCTTTCCACAATTCATATAAGGTTTTAGTGGTTCCAGCTCTTAAGGTGACACGATTGAGAATGTAACATGCTGTATTCATAGCTTCAGCCCAAAAGTGTTAAGGCAGTTTCTTTGAGTGTAACATGACACGAGCACATTCTTTTATAGTTCTGTTCTTTCTTTCAACTACACCATTTTGTTGAGGTGTAATAGGTGAAGAGAATTCATGTCATATTCCTTCAACAGCACAAAACTCAGAGAATCTTGAGTTTTCAAATTCTCTACCGTGGTCACTCCTTATTCTGACAATGACAAATGACACTATCTTTTTCTCTTTGAAGTTGTTTACACAAGTCCTTGAAAGAACTAAAGGTGTCTGACTTTTCTCTGAGGAAGTTGATCCAAGTGAATCTTGAGTAGTCATCTACAACAACAAACGCATATCTCTTTCCTCCTAAACTTTCAACCTGCATAGGCCCCATCAAGTCCATATGAAGTAATTCAAGCACCTTTGATGTAGTTAGATGCTGCAGCTTCGGGTGTGGCATCTTTGTCTGTTCCCAATTTGACATTCACCACATATGCTTCCTTCTTCTATCTTCAGTTTAGGTACTCCTTTTACTGCATCTTCATCTATGATTTTTTTCATACTCCTTAGGTTAAGATGACCCATCTTTTGATGCCATAACTTGACTTCATCTTCTCTAGTGATGAGACAGGAGGAAATTTGAGCACTTTCTTCAGAAATCCACAAATAACAGTTATCTTTAGACCTGACTCCTTTCATAACAGATTTACCATCTTCAGTTGAGACGATGCATTCAGACTTCGTGAAGTTCACCTTCATTCCTTGATCACACAATTGACTGATGCTTATGAGATTTGCAGTCAATCCTTCCACTAAAAGAACATTCTCAAGCTTAGGCAACCCATTTGCAATGAGGCTTCCAATGCCTTTGATCTGACCTTTGGCCCCATCACCAAAAGTAACATAACTAGTAGCGTAAGCTTTAACAATGGTTAGATAACTTTCAACGCCAGTCATATGTCTTAAGCAACCACTATCAAAGTACCAATCATTTCTGGATGAAACTCTCAGAGATGTATGAGCTATGTTAGCAACATCATTTGCCTTTGGTTTCCATTTTTTCTTTGTATTGCTTGAATCAGATTCATACCTGGGATTATTATACCATCTTGGAAACCCATACAATCTAAAACAGAAAGGTCTGATGTGACCTCTTCTACCACAGTAATGACAGATCCATCCCTTAGGTTTAGGAATGATTTTGGCAGGCAGATGTTGTTGAACATGCTGTGGTATATGTCTGGTTTCAGTAGGATCATAAGTGTCTTTAGCAGAAACAAATGTACTAGTGGAAGTAGCATTTTTCTGTTTGGGATAATTATATTCTACTCCAATACCCTTATGTTTTCCAGCAACTTGACCCTCAACCAGTATATCTAATCTTTCAGTTCCATTATTTAGCAGTCTAAGCTGTTTATTTAAACTAGTCAGCTGATAGTTCAATGTGCTTACCTCATCTCTAAGAGCAGAAGCCTCAGACAGATGCTTTGCCTTCTCAGATTGTAACTGCTTTGTGAGTTGAGATATTTCAGTCTGATGCTTCAGCTTCTCAGCTTGCAATTTACTTATAGTGTATTGTTGCTGCTGACACACCTTCTCACTCTTCTGACTCAGTGCTTTATAAGACGCAGCTAGCTCATCAAAGGTCAATTCTTCATCATCTGATTCTGATTCAACAATTCCAGTAAGTGCGGTAATGTGATTTGCAGACTCAGAGTAGTCATCATCTTCAGAGTCATCTTCATCAGACCAAGTAACAGCCATACCCTTCTTCTGTTTCTTCAGGAATGTTGGACATTCAGCTCTAATATGTCCATGGCCTTCACATTCATGACATTGAACACCTTTTCCAGTACTGGCCTTTTCTTCAGGTTTGTATTTTCTTACACCATTAAACTTTCTGTTATTATCAGAAAAATTGCCTTTAGCATTTGTCCTGCCTCTTCCATCCATCTTCTTTAGTATTCTGTTGAACTGCCTGCCTAGATGTGCTATAGTTTCAGATAAATTTTCATCAGTTTCAAAACTATTTTCTGCTTCCTCACTTTCAGTGGTGTTGGTAACAAGAGCTATACTCTTCTTCCTCTTCTCGGTTTTCTCTTTAGCAGCCAGCTCATAGGTTAGTAATGAACCCACCAAATTTTCAAGCTTCATCACTCCTATATCATGTACTTCTTCTATGGTAGTGACTTTCATATCAAACATCTTAGGAAGAGATCTAAGCATTTTTCTTACCATTCTTTCCTCGCTTAGCTTTTCACCTAGAGCATCAAAGTTGTTTGCAAAGTCTAGAATGGTCATGTGAAAGTCATGAACAGATTGATCTTCACCCATCATTAGATTCTCAAACTTTACGGTCAGAAGCTGTAGCCTTGAATTCTTCACCTTGGCGGTGCCTTCATGTGTAGTCATTAGAATATCCCATGCTTCCTTAGCCACTGAGCAGAGCACTGTTTGATCATCCTGAAAATGTTATTATCCACAGCATTGAATAAGGCATTTAGCGCCTTGGAATTTCCATGTGCAAGCTCATCCTTTTCCTTGGTCCACTCCGCTTCTGGTTTTAGTTCACCTGTAGTTTTACCATCTTTGTCTCGTATCACTGGATGTTCCCATGCCGTTAGGATAGCCTTCCAAGATTTGCTATCAAGTGATTTGATAAACGCCACCATTTTGGCTTTCCAGTAATCATAGTTTGATCCATCCAGAAGTGGAGGTCTGTTGACATAGCCACCATCCTTGTTCATTATGCCAGAAAGTAACTTCCCTGGTCCTCACCCACGCAGAACAGGGTGCCCGCTCTGATACCAATTGAAATTCTGGCACCTACTGAGAACAGATGTTAAGACAGAAGCTATAGCAATTGTCGTACGTAACCAGTTTTAATGCTAAGACAAATGCTCTAGCGTATGTCCACAGTAGATTATAATCAACAAGTAAAAACAAAAGACAATGAAGTAAATAACACAGAGAATTGTTAACCCAGTTCGGCGTACACAACGACCTACTCTGGGGGCTACCAAGCCAGGAAGGAATCCACTATAATAGATCTAGTTCTAAGCCCACAGCAAACATACAAGTTTACGACTTATCACCTAGACTCTACCCGTGCTAACTCAACCTAGGAACTCCTAAGTTTGAGACCCCGTCTCACTTCCTTTCTATCACGAACCTCGTGATTATTCAGTTCTACAAACAGTGTGGTTTCACTAACCAAACAGCAAAACAGTCTCCGTGCTTAAAAGCTTGGGAGAAGTTATACAAATAACAAACCAAACAGGCCTAGGCTTGTGTTATAGAATCCACAAGAAAAGGCTTACAAATAACAAGACTCAAACCTTAAAACTAAGTTCTTCAGATAGGGCTTCAGTAATCTTTTAGGTTTTAGTCTTCACATATTTATATGACCTGAGTTAGCATGGGCTAGGTCTTCATATTGGGCTTTAATCTTCAGCTGTCCTTTTGCAAAGTCCAGCACACATGTAATGGAAAGAATCACTTGTTTCCATAAATGGCGTAGCATCTTCTGGAAAGTATATCTTGGTCCAGCTACCAAATAAACCCTTGTTTAAAGGCGTGCGTCTTGATAAGCAAGTAAGGCGAAAATAGAGCTTCATATAATCTTCAAAGATATGGCGTGCAAATAGAGCATTAAATACCGGCAAGACAGATGTTGTACCCACATGCTACGGCATCTGGTCCAACATCTTGCTTGAACATGTTTTTGCAAAATGAGGCCAACATACAAAACACCAACACTATTAAATCCAAAATAAACACTAATTTGAGGCCTCTTTGTTTTATTATTAATTGCTCTAATTTATGTTTATCTATTTTGCTTAATTCTTTATTATTGCTCGCTAATCATTTAATTCATTGCCTTATTAATTAATCATTTATTTTATTGCAAGGACATTAGATTGTATTTTTAGGATTTAATATAAATATAAATGAAAAATTGCATCTCATGCATATTTATTTATCGCTTTCCGCAAAAAACGTTAGCATATTAATTCCGAGGGAAAAGACACCGTTTTGATCAAAATATCATTACGGTTCATCTTCGCGCTTATTTAGTATAATGTTAATATCGTTCTTTTCGCGCGTTAGCCACTATCCGTTTCTTTTGTATCGAAAAAAATGAGGTTAACACCTCTTCAAAAATAATTAGTCACTTTATTCTCAAAAACGAGGTCAACACCTCTTCAAAAATAATTAGTCACTTTATTTTCATAAATGAGGTCAAAACCTCTTTCAAAAAATATCAACACAATTTCTTTTCAACATCGTCAAGCATCAAAAACATTTCATCATCAAACATTTTTCAAAACTTTGGACTTTAAACCAAACGTTTCTTTTTACCGTGAAAACCTTGGATTTTAACCCAAGAGTCTTTTTATCGCAAACTTGGATTTTAAACCAAGTGCCTTGGACTTTAAACCAATGGCTTCTTTTATCGCTAAAACCTTGGACTTTAACCCAAGTGTCCTTTTTTCTCGCCTAAAACCTTGGATTTTAAACCAAGTGTATTTTCTTCATTCATACATTTTTAATCATGCATAAACCTTGGATTTTTAACCAAGTGTCTTTTATCACTCAAAACGTTTCTCAACAAACCTTGGATTTTAAACCAAGTGTCTGCGTCTTATTTCTTAATCAAATTTCAATCAATTTAACCATATAGACTTTCTTCATAAACTAACATCAATCAAACTCACATTTTGCCACTTTGGGTTTTTTAGTCTTTAAAACCATTTTCAAAACCTTAAAATCAAACAAACAAATTTACTCGGCGTTTTACCCCGAACTACGGTGGTTTGATCCCTCGGGTACGTAGGCATGAGACTTGTCTCTCCAATCAATAAAATCAACAAAAACATTTTTCTTTCTTTTTCGTCACTTTAAGCATTTTTTTATCATCACTTTAATTCCTACACTTATACATTTTTTTCAAGCAATTAAAATAAAGCGCAAAGTTAGAATAAAAACAAGAGGTTCCTATAGAGTACTATAGATACTTAGGGTGCTAATACCTTCCCTTCGTATAACCAACCCCCGGACCTTGTTCTCTAAAAAATAGGGTTTTTTCGAACTTTTTCCCTTTCCCTCAGATAAATTAAAGATCGGTGGTGGAATATTAAATTGCGATTCGAAGTTAATTAATAACTCGATATCCAAAAATCACCGCGACAGAAATGGCGACTTCACTGGGGACAACCAAGCGGGTTGAGCCTAACTTATTTTATTTTCTATCTTCACGCTATTATTCTTTTATTTGTGTAAGTATTTGTATATATAATTGGGGATGCTTTGAGTGGTGAGATAAGTCCCCTACCCGGACTTGAGAGACACAATAAGATAGGATGGGATGAAATCATAGTGACATGTCTTTAGATTATGAAGCACATGTGATATGATCCCGCTCGGTGGAGGCCTCACGACGGTAGTACTCGTCGTCGTGATAAGTCATGATGGTGTTATTACTTTCAATGTGAGTGTCCGGAGAAGCCGAGAACCTTTAGATTTACCTTTAACCCCTCTTGGTCTTTTTAGGGCGTAGTGCGGTGGCTAATCAAGAGTAAGTCTTGAGTTTAGTTGTCAAGCGAGACTACACTCAAACGAGATCATCTTGTGAATATTATTGGAACGAGAGTAGTCACGTAATCCAGTGATGTTCATGAGGTGGTTAATGACTTTGGGAACTTTGTAGAATCCGTCATGCAGGTACTAATAACCCTAGTACATACCATATGGGAGGGTTTCACCTTTGACTCCAACATTATACTTTAACCCCCACCATGTTTTCCGCATCATGCATGCATGCACTCATTCATAAAAAAAAATTTCTCATCCGATGTCGAAGGACTTAAACAAATTTTTTGCAAACATTGTAGAGAATATTCATTTCAAATGATACATAATAAATTTGTTTCACTTCTCTTCTTCTTACAAATCTAAATGTTTACGACCAATTTGGGATAAGTCCTTCAAAAAAAAAAAAAATTGCATATTTTAGCATAAACACATCATACATCATACTACATTCATAAGTTTCCAAACTCGAGTCTCATTTTTTCCCTTTTCTCTCCGCCTCAGTCAAAGTGGCCCGGCGTATCCGTTACAAAGCAACTCGTGTCTACAATACTCGGTCTAAGTTGAAGAGTAAGATGAATAGTTTTGAGGAAGAAAACCATATGCTCCGTGAACAGATGACAACTATGCAAGCAGAAATCGAGAAATTGACTAGCATGGTAGCTTCTTTGATGGCTACCCAGAATCAGGTGTCAGCACCAGCACCACAGTCTAGTAATGCTCTTGTACCTCATCCTGTTTCATCTGCACCTCTTGGCACTCTTCAGTTTGTTATGCCCGAAGGTTACCCATGGGGCATGCCAGTTGGTTTTCTTGGGGAGGAATCACGTCCAGTAGTATCTGAGATTCCTCATGTCCAACCAACAGTGCCAATTCCTCAGCTCGGCAATACACTTCCTAAGGTTACAACAACCGTTTCCGCACCTTTGGTTCATACTATCCAACAAAACCAGATGCCCATCTTTCATGCTGAAAGTGTGGGAGGTTATGACAGAATGGATGACTTACAGATCAAGTATGATGAGATGCAAAAAGAGATGAGGTCTCTTAGAGGAAAAGATTTGTTCGGCCAAGACGCGCATGAACTCTGCTTGGTCCCTGATGTTGTGGTCCCACATAAGTTCAAGGTCCCAGATTTTGAGAAATATAAAGAGAGTACTTGCCCCAAGGCTCACTTGATAATGTATGCCAGAAAAATGTCTACTCAAACCAGTAATGACAAGTTGTTGATCCATTATTTTCAAGACAGTCTGACCGGTGCAGCTCTGAGGTGGTACATGAACCTTGATAGGGCTAATGTCAGTTCCTTTAATGATTTGGCTAGTGCTTTCATTCGGCAGTACAATTACAATTCATATCTGGCCCCTGATAGGGATGAGTTACGAGCATCGGCGCAAAAAGAGAATGAATCTTTTAAAGAGTATGTTCAAAGATGGAGGGAGCTTGCTGCTCAGATTCGTCCTCCAGTGGAAGAAAAAGAGTTGTGTAAGTTATTTTTGCATACTTTGAGCCCATTCTTCTATGAGAAAATGGTTGGTGTTGTATCAAGAAGCTTCACCGAAATGGTGGAAATGGGAATGTGCTTAGAAGAAGGAGTCTGTCAGGGACGGTTGACAAGAGAGAAAACTCCGATTAATACTACCAAGAGATATGACAACAACTTTCCAGAGAAGAAAGAATCGGAAGTTGGCATGGTGGCTCAAAGAGGACCTCATTCGAGAAACCCAACTTATCAACATATTGCAGCCATAGCACTACCACCACAATACCCACAATCTCATCACCAACCATCTCCCCAACAATCATTCAATCATAACCGTGTTCAGAAAAATCAACCATTTGACTCCATACCCGTGAAATATGCCGACCTACTCCCCACTTTACTTGCTAAAAATTTTGTCCAGACAAGGCCACCTCCCCCTGTGCCAGCAGTACTACCTCCCTGGTACCGCAGTGATTTAACTTGTGTCTTCCATCAAGGGGCCCCTGGCCATGATGTAGAGCGTTGCTATCCTCTCAAGAAAGCTGTTCAGGATTTAATCCGCAACAAGGTGCTATCTTTCAAGGATGAGAACCCTAATGTTCAAGGTTCATCCTCAGCCTAATCATGGGTCCTCCGTCATTTTCAAGAGAATCAAGAAGTTTGTCCCTAGGATCACTAGGCCTTTTATGTTCCAATCGCAATTTCTTTCTTGCCAGGCATTTATTTGCATTTTTAAGTTGTATCTTTTAATTAAAATTTCTAAACAATGAGCATGCCTATTTTGGAATCCATCCATTCGTATTCACTCTTTTTTTGTGCCATCATAAACGGAGATATTTTTTCTATTTCACTTTTCAAACTTGAGGGGAGAATGATGTAAATTAAATGTTTAAAATTGCCGATATGTGCTGATATATGCTTTCATTAGTAAGACCCGGTTGATGATGTAAGGCATTGTTTCACTTCCCAAACACCGGAGAAATAAGGAGATAATCCGTAGGCAACCCCTTTGAGCCAGAAGTTGGTGTTCTTTCTATAATAAAAAACCCTTAATCTTAACCCGGGGCAGGGTAGTCTTTCAATAATTCAATGACACATCCCAATACAAGAGGATCAATTAGTCTGAGATACAAGAAGTCATGAGTAGACAAAACTCACAATAGCATGTGGCAGTCACAATTGTCCTACACAAAAAAAAAACAGAGAAAAACAAGCCAAAAAAAACAACAACAACAACAAGCCCGCTAGGTAAAAAGACTTAGGCAAAATTCAGGGCATCCCGATGGTCCATAAAATCCAAAAAATGGTCCATGCAAAAATAAGGGATTAAGAGCAAAAATGTTGAAAACAAGCTTGTGAATGAAAAAGTGATTGTCACACTAGTAGAAATATGACATATTACATAAGGCTTTTACATCTGTCTAAGGTATGTCAGATGTAAAAAGCTTTATGGAGTGGTGTTTGCATCTGGTTCCAATAGCCACAGAAGTGAAAAATATATGGACAACACTTTTTACATCTGATATTAATATGCCAGATACAAAACTGAACGCGGTGGCAGTCTTGTAATTATAACGAAAAATATCTAATTTAAATTTATATCTGGCCATATATAAAAGCAGATGTAATAAGGCAGCTTGAATAAAAAAAAATAAAATAGATTTTTTGAATCAATATTAATAAAGTAATAAAAAAAAGACTATTTTTGGAATGAAAGAATAGATCGAATACTTCATCTCTCTCGTGATACTGGCCGGACTCGCGATACTGCTACTTCGCCGTCGTTCATCTCTCTCACTCGCGACCGTCGTCCTCACCGTCGTCCTCTCTCACTCTCACCGTCGTCCTCTAAACTCTCACCGTCGTTCTCTCTTATTCTCGAAGCTATTCCCAAATTGCAAAATCAGGTACTGTTCTTGAACCCTAATCCCAAATCGCAAAATCGAAGCTTTTTCTGTATATTTTTCATCTGATTGCTTTGTTTTTGTGGTTTGTTACTTGGTTAATTTGTAATTAAACATTAATGTTACAGGTTCATACCAATTGATTTAGGTTTTTTAATTGGTTTGTTTTTCTGTTGTTTTCTATTTGCCTTTAGTTTTCCAAAAGGATTGTTCTGCTGTTTTCTATTTTACACCATGTTTGAAGTTCTTTTGATTATAGCATATGCAGTTCTTCTGAACCTCTCTGGTTGTAAACAATTGGATTTGATGAATTTGGGAGAAAATGAATTTTCTGGAACCATACTAATCAATATGTCACAAAAATTAAACTATTTCATATTGAGAGCTAATCAATTTGAAGGGACTATTCCCCCACAACTATTTTCTGCTGATAAGAGGCAAATTGAAATTGCTCAAGATCTGATAAAACGAGTCTTGAGTCAGGTCTGTTTGGCTAAACATATTTTGTGATGATAAAGTTTGCAATTTGCTAGTTTAGATATTATTTGTGCTTATTTCTGTGTTGATAGCAATGCTAACATTTTGTGTTTTCAATGTATTATTGATATCCCTTTTTATGTTGTGGTTTTCTTATTGTAGTTTCATGTTAAAATCATGGTGCCTAAACTCATTTAGCCACTCATTGAATTTTCTGTAGTAAATTGCACTAAGTTTTTGCATGTATGCGCCATGTACCCATATTTATGTCAACTTATATAAATTTAGAGTAAAATATGAAGTGATTAGCACAACATCAAGAGTGCAAAGTACCAACCAAATATGACTTCAGGTCAAAGAGAGGACGCGCAAAAGATTTTGTGGCAGCATTGCAAATACTTCGCGGTAAAGATGCTGATATATCTCAAGAAGCAAAAGAAATCCAGGTTCTGTTACTTTGCCTTCATGAACAATAAATTAAAGACAAAGCATTCCAAATATAATTTTAAGCTTCCCCTTGCTCTCTACTTTATTTATTAGAAATAATTCTTCTGTGGTTTACAATGATCTATAACTTAAAAGGTTCTTATATTTTTGTCATTTTCCATCTATATACGATGTCAATTTGTGATACTTTGATTGAAATTTGTGCCTTATCTTTATGATTATTGTATATTAGTGGACATATATGCCTCAAGCAAAAGGAAATCAAAAGGATACTAGCAGGAATTTTCATCTTATAAATTCACTTTCTAATTAACCATTTTCTTGTATGTTTACTTTGTTATTATACATTGCTGGTTTTATTGACAGTGAATGAAGGCCTTTTTGAATTTGTTCACTTTTGAACATGATCATTAGTTTACTATCATTTATAATTAAATCGCAGGCCTCATTACAACCTAAATCTTGAGAGCATTGCTGTCAATGGGCAACTTCTCAATTAATCCGGCTATATTTCCAACATCTGACAACAGAAGAACTATAGCTGATTGTGGTACAACATTGGCATATCTTGTTCAAGAACCTATTTTATTTGAATTGTTTACATATACTATGTGGGTTTGAGTGATTCTTTTTAGGCACTTACAACCAGGAGTAGAACCTGATTCCAAGTTTATAGGATGAGTGGATTGGAATTTTAAAAGCACTAATACAATGATACTCTTTAAGATGGAAGTTATTTTAAATGCACTCATGAACTTATGAATTATGATTTTTATAACTTCATTGATTGAATTAATTATGAGTTTGTATGATTTACTGATTGACTTTATTGGTTAATTAGAATGTTCTCTCAATCTGAGTTTAATTATGTCAAGTGTTTTAAAATAAGTTATGTGGTTGGCACAAAACTAAAGTTTGTCTTATTTTTATGCTTATGAAAGGCTGAATAAGGTCTTCGTATAAATACACACCAAGTTCCAAGTTCATTGATCTCTTTTAAGTCAAACTATGCTTGTTCTAAGTGCCTGATTTATTTATGAAACTATGCTTGTTTGAGAGGATCCTTTCCTGGTCTACAACTAATAGTTCAAGTTTGCCTCGTTTTGTTGTGCACCTTTCAGGGTCTGTGTCGCGCAGTTTTGCTGTTATGGCGTTGTTTAGTGTTTTCCAGGATATGAAAGTTTCTGGGGCTGTTTGGGTCTGGTTCATGTCAGATTGGATAGTGTCTTTGCCTATTTTTATCTGTTCTCTTTTGACAGGTTTTATACCTGCATTGTATTCATTGGTGAAATTGGGCTAGCAACATTCTATTTAAAACTATTTTACTTATTTACTTATTTTCTTGTGCATAAGTATAATTATAGATCTAACACTTTGGAATGTTGATTGACTCTTCTAGTTTGTGTATTATAAGCAATCTAATTACAGATCAAATATCATTTTGGAATGTTGGTTTACGTTACATTGCATCAGGTGGTTGTTTTATTGAACGGGATTACTTAAGGAATGCATTTCGACAGAAAGCATATATGATGGACCTTTGGAGGAGAGACCAGAACACTTCGGTGATGTATGGAAGTACTAGACTGATGATGGACTTGACTATTTTGAGTTTCTTCAAGTAAGTGCTTCTTTTCAATCATTGTGTTTGAGAAGTACCTATATTCCAGGATTTTCTAGAATAATAGGTGCATGATTTTAGTTGTATCTAAAGATTACATTTTAAGTCATAAACTAACAAAAATTATACACAAAAAAGATCATGAGATAATAGGTGCATGGTTATTGTTGTAATGAGACTTGCTGCATTATTTTTTACTTTTCTAGTAGCGTATGGTTCTTATGCAAGGAATGGTTCAGATGAAGTTTCTTAAAGGATTTAGTGCCGACGGCAAGGTTAGTCTTACTTGCATTTTTGTCAATTACATTGAGGAACTTGTACATATTGTGGAAATCATGAGGATATTTTCTCTTTTATCTATGTAGGTGATGTATGAAGAGGCAACTCAGGTAGCAAATGATGCTGTTAGTAGTATCAGAACTGTTGGATCATTTTGTGCAGAATCAAAAGTTATGGACATGTACAGGAAAAAATGTTTAGGGCCAGAGAAACAAGGCACTCGTTTGGGGCTTGTTAGTGGTATAGGCTTACCAAAATTTCTAGTCAAGTTATTGAATTTTTCATCATACTCATTTATGGGTAATCATAAATCATCTCCTATGTCTTAGTTGTTTGAGCTGCATTAAAACTAATTATTATAATCTAGAAGTTAATCTAGAGTTACTTAGTAGCTAGAAATTAGTTAGAGTTTGTTGATTGGATAGTTAGTTTGTTAAGGTTTGTAATGACATTTGATGTGTTTGTTGAATGTTGAAACATTTTATTATATGTTGTAATGGTTTTGGTTGAATGTTGAATTGTAGTGGTATTTTGAAATTAAAAAAAAAAAAAGTGGATTTAAAATTAAAAAAAAAAAAGCGCAGGATTTAAAATGTCCAATTTAAAAAAAAATTGAAATGTGTATACTTACTACATCTGGTAGCCTTAAGTCAGAGGTAAAAGGTGTTGTTTTTACATTTGACGGGAGTCAGATGTAAAAAGTGTATACTTTCTATATCTCGTGCGTCTACATCTGTTTTACCGTCAGATGTAAAAAGTGTTTTTGGGCAGATGTAAAAAGTGTTTTTTCTACTAGTGTCACTTCAAGAATCTCATCAAAACTTCGAGCAAAGTGTCAATCTCAAACATCATTGCCAAAATAAATCCTCTTGTCAATCAAAGCGTGTCTGATGAATTGATTGAATATAGGAATGAAGGACATCAAAGAAGAGTGGGTGGGTTAAAACAGAATCTTGAGCCTAATAATCTTTTCTTTTCAAAACCATGAACCAGGCCACGTTATAACCCTCAAAAGACCTAATTGAAGCTAGGTTTACTTTGAAAGCATAATCAGCAAAATTATTGTTAAAACTGACTCCACCTATTTGTTGAGTAACAATCTTTTACACACACCACATGTGTTTTATATAAAGTTTCGCGATTCCAAAACTTGCATGTACATTACATAAGAAACATTTTTCAAAAGAAACAATTTTGTATGCAAATTTATATTTGGCATCAGAGAAATTCAATCAAATGGTCTAATCAAGAGCAAATCAATTCAAAACGCTCCTAACTTAGGGCAAATAACATCAGGAACCCGCCAATCAGGGGCAAGTCTTTACATACAGTGGCATACCCATCAAAGATTCAAATTCAAGGTTTCACTCACTTGGGACACCTAAAGTGGTTTCCAGGGGCAATCCAGATCTGCCAAGATAGTTGTTATGTCTCTTCCTCCTTGAGCCAATAATCATCGAGTTGATATTTTGGGTTCCTATGGACATGTGTGTTGCCATAATGTGCTGAGCATGTGGTCCAACATTCCTTCATTGAATACTGAACTTGACTATTCTCCGATAATCTCCAGCAAGTGGTTATCTTCAAGAAACTTGTATGATTTTCTTTTCCCCAGTGAAAGAAAAAGCTGAGACCCGTTTGGAAGGCTCATTCATCAGCAAATGGCATCTCTTTGAGAAGTTTGCATACCAATAGCAAATGGCATCTCTTTGGGAAGTTTGCATACCATCAGCAAATGACATCTCTTGGAGAAGTTTGCATATCATATCAGTCTTGTTTCTTTCTATCAAAAAAAAAAACAAAAAAAAAGCAAAAAATAGCAAAAAAAGAACAGCTCGCTAAGTTCAAAACCCGGAAGGGCGGCTTAGGCAAAAATGAGCGTCCCGGTGGATTGAAAACCCGAAAGGGCGGTCCAGGCAAAAATTAGGGGCAAAACAAAAAAGATATATATTCCCGGTGGATTGAAAACCCGAAAGGGCGGTCCAGACAAAAGTTAGGGATTTCAAAAAAAAAAAAAGCAAAAGCATGACTGTCGAAACAAGACCATGAGAACATATTCGGTTTCAGTGTACAAAATGACAACTTCTGCTAGACCTCTGACCAATGGGCTTTACCCCAAGAAGCAATCATTCTTACCATGGATTGACATACCATACCGGGTTTTACCCCGAGAATCTGATTTATTTCACCTGTAGGGGTGTTGTCCCCAGTGGAGACCTATTGAGTGGTTATACGGATACGTCGGCCCGATGTTCATCTTTTTTTATCAAACTTTTGTCTCATTTAGTCATGTACAAATATCATTCAATCATACAAATACAAGCTTCATTATATACATTCACATATTCATACTTACATACATACATACATACATATAATCATTCACATATACATACATACATACAATCGTTTACATATCCATACATATATTCATATTCATATGCAACATGCAAACAAAATCATTCACACATACTGCATTGACCATCATGTGTCTTGCTTCAATACATAATAAAAAGAGTCATTCCCAGTGAGTCTGGTCCAGAGATGTCTCCATCAATCATACATCACAAAAAAGAGTCATCCCCAGTGAGTCTGGTCCAGAGATGTCTCCATCAAACATATTCAAAGTAGCAGATTTTGCAAACAATCAACTGCAAACTTACAGTTAATTTCCCCAAAAGAAGTCATCTACAGTGTGTCTGGTCCAGACAAATAGAAATTCTTGTCATGTCTCGCTCTCCCACAATGACAGCAGACAATTTATTTCCTCGTTGTGTCCTTACCATCCCACAATGTTGGTAGACACCGCGCTTTACTTGTCCTCACCATCCCACAATGTTGGTGGACACTGTCTTTACTTCTGTCCGTACACAGGACTTTATCTGCTTATGTCCGCATACAGGACTTTACCGCTTTCTGTCTTTACTTCTGTCCGCACACAGGACTTTATCTGCTTATGTCCGCACACAAGACTTTACTGCTTTCTGTCTTTACTTCTGTCCGCACACAGGACTTTATCTGCTTATGTCCGCACACAGGACTTTACCGCTTTCTGTCTTTACTTCTGTCCATACACAGAACTTTATTGCTTTCTGTCCACACACAGGACTTTATCACTTTCTGTCTTCATTACCTCTGTCAAATAATCTCCATTACATTCAAACACTTTGTAAACATAACACTCATAAGCATAACATTCATAACATCATATCATAGCATTTTATAGTTTGGTCCGATCAAAAAATGGTGTACTCTGTATTTAAGTCTCTTCCATCGTCGAATCAAAATAAAAACATCATCAAAAATCATCTTTTTCTTTTTATCTCCGAAGGAAGAAACTTAAATAGGGGCATCTGTCATACCCCATGTTTTGACCGATCGCTTTTATACGTCTTTTTAAAACGGATTTTCTTTGTTCGTTTCTGAAGAAATTTCGGCAGAGAGGTATTTTAAAATACCTCATTTATTTGGTTTTTTTTTTATATTTTATTTTCTTCTTTTATTATTATTATTTCATTATTTAATTTGGTTTTTCATTTCATTTCATTTTTAAGTCATTTTCTTTTTTATTATTATTATTTTCGTTTTTTATTTGTGGTGTCTTTTTTTCAGTTTTTATTTTTGGGTCCAGATCAGGTGTTTTTGTCCAATCCAAGCCCAAAAGGGGCAATTTTGTCCAAATGGGGAAATTTCATCTGCAAAGAACCCTAATCTCTGACACACTATTTATAGTGCATTTATTGCACAAATCCCTAGGTCAGAAAATTGATTCAGCCGCAGCTTCATCTTCAAATCAAATCCAAAAAACAGAAAAAAACCAAAAAAAAAAAAAATCAAAAAAAAAAATCAAAAACTGAAACAGAATTCATCATCATAAACTTTCTTCATCAACTAAAAACCCAGTTCATTATCAACCATCATCATCAACCAAAAAACCACAAATCACAAATCAAATAACCAGAAAACGAAACACAAATCGCAAAACCCTTCATCACCATTAACAGAAATCAACAATCAACCTTCATCGTTCATCATCACAATCATCAAACCCAGAACAACCATCATCACCGTGGTCCATCATCATCATTCATAGTCAAAACCAAAAACAAATTAAAATCCAGAACCACAAACCATCTCAAATCAAATCCGAATCGGAACGAACCAAAATCGAAACAAAATAGGACCAAATCATAAACTCAAAAACAGAAGCGGAGAAGAAGGAAAAGACGAATCGGACTAACAAAACAAAAGGTTGAATCATTTTCCATTTCCGTTCTAATTTGTTGGTTCGATCTAGGTTATGGGGTTTTTGTTTGATTTATTTGAGTTTTGATTTGAGATTGATGAGATGTTTGTGTGAGTTTTGATGTTTGAAATTGTTTTGAAAAAAAATGGAAGAAAGAAAACCAGAGAGGATGTGAGGAAAAGAATATGGACGGCGGAGAAGAAAGAGGAAGGAGATGAAGTTTATGATTTTTTCTAGGGTTTGGGGTATTTATACCCCCAACCCGATCCGGTGTGCGCATGTCCATTACAGCACACCATACACCCTCTCTTCTCAGCCTCTGATTTCAATCAAGTGGCCTAGATCCTTTCTTTTTAATTTTAGATCAGGGCCGTCTGATCAGGGCCATCTGATCCATCAGACGGCCGAGATTGATCCTGCGTTTTTGGATGTTTTTTGGGCAGAAAAGCCTATTTGAACTGGGCCTTGCTCATTCTGTTTACTTTTCGCACCCCCTATCTGGTGTTATTGATATTTGCACCCCCTTCTATTTTTTTTTATTTTATTTTTGCCTATGATAAAAGTGCTTATGGAATGTGCTTCAATAAGCTATTAAATCATAAATAAGCACTAATTTGAGGCCTCTTTGTTTTATTATTAATTGCTCTAATTTATGTTTATCTATTTTGCTTAATTCTTTATTATTGCTCGCTAATCATTTAATTCATTGCCTTATTAATTAATCATTTATTTTATTGCAAGGACATTAGATTGTATTTTTAGGATTTAATATAAATTTAAATAAAAATTGCATAGCATCCTCTCTTGCATTCATTTCATATTTATTTTTCTTGCAAATACTTTAGAATGTAATTAGGACTTAATGTACACTATAAATGAAAAATTGCATCTCATGCATATTTATTTATCGCTTTCCGCAAAAAACGTTAGCATATTAATTCCGAGGGAAAAGACACCGTTTTGATCAAAATATCATTACGGTTCGTCTTCGCGCTTATTTAGTATAATGTTAATATCGTTCTTTTCGCGCGTTAGCCACTATCCATTTCTTTTGTATCGAAAACAATGAGGTCAACACCTCTTCAAAAATAATTAGTCACTTTATTCTCAAAAACGAGGTCAACACCTCTTCAAAAATAATTAGTCACTTTATTTTCATAAATGAGGTCAAAACCTCTTTCAAAAAATATCAACACAATTTCTTTTCAACATCGTCAAGCATCAAAAACATTTCATCATCAAACATTTTTCAAAACTTTGGACTTTAAACCAAACGTTTCTTTTTACCGTGAAAACCTTGGATTTTAACCCAAGAGTCTTTTTATCGCAAACTTGGATTTTAAACCAAGTGCCTTGGACTTTAAACCAACGGCTTCTTTTATCGCTAAAACCTTGGACTTTAACCCAAGTGTCCTTTTTTCTCGCCTAAAACCTTGGATTTTAAACCAAGTGTATTTTCTTCATTCATACATTTTTAATCATGCATAAACCTTGGATTTTTAACCAAGTGTCTTTTATCACTCAAAACTTTTCTCAACAAACCTTGGATTTTAAACCAAGTGTCCGCGTCTTATTTCTTAATCAAATTTCAATCAATTTAACCATATAGACTTTCTTCATAAACTAACATCAATCAAACTCACATTTTTCCACTTTTGGGTTTTTTAGTCTTTAAAACCATTTTCAAAACCTTAAAATCAAACAAACAAATTTACTCGGCGTTTTACCCCGAACTACGGTGGTTTGATCCCTCGGGTACGTAGGCATGAGACTTGTCTCTCCAATCAATAAAATCAACAAAAACATTTTTCTTTCTTTTTCGTCACTTTAAGCATTTTTTTATCATCACTTTAATTCCTACACTTATACATTTTTTACAAGCAATTAAAATAAAGAGCAAAGTTAGAATAAAAACAAGAGGTTCCTATAGAGTACTATAGATACTTAGGGTGCTAATACCTTCCCTTCGTATAACCAACCCCCGGACCTTGTTCTCTAAAAAATAGGGTTTTTTCGAACTTTTTCCCTTTCCCTCGGATAAATTAAAGATCAGTGGTGGAATATTAAATTGCGATTCGAAGTTAATTAATAACTCGATATCCAAAAATCACCGCGACAATAATCTTATGAATAGTTTTGCACAATTCTCTTCCAAAGCTAACATTATTCCTGAGGAGGAAACAGCTGAGCCATCAAATTGTTCTATCCCTCAGTCATCACCCAAAATTCTCTATGAATAAGAGATTCTGAAAGAAACTTCTTTTAGAGTTTCTCCCATTCATGACACCTCTGAACCACCCAATGCCATCTCATCTGACCCATCTCCACAAATTCCATCAGATTCTCCCCACTCCTCCCCACCTCTGATGCTTTTAGATACTGTAATTGCAATAGATGATAGAATTGATGTACCAACTGATCATGTGACTCACTTCCCTAGTGATCCAAGTCACCCAGTATCTGCACCACCTGTGGCACAGCCAGAAACAGATAGTTCAGACCTCATAGCAACAGCTCTACACATAATACGAGATACGCTTGTTGAACAAGACAATAAGCTGATAGAGCTGGTAGCATACTCAGGGGCATCTGCAAGACTGGCTCAACAACTTCGCACTCTTTGTTTTTCCAGACACCCTTAGAATTTTTTTTTCCTTTTCTTTCACCTTTTGTTTTTAGCCTATTGAATCTTCATTCTTTGTTTACAATTCTTTTTGCTGATGACAAAAGGGGGAGTATTATTTTAGTTGTAGTTGTACAATTATCAGTAGTTTCTTATTTCTACTCACATAATAATATCTGAAACTGTCTGAAATAAGAATCTCACTTTTTTCTTTTGCAAAATATTTATGAACTTAAGAGAAAAGGGGAACAAATTAATAAACATAATTGTGTTTGCATAGATGAAGGTAGTTAAGATTGTGCTCTTAATTATTTTTATCAGATTTAAGAGTTAAGCTTGCAAACCTTACACTCCGAGAGTTAAGTATGTAGATACAATCAAGTTTATCAAATTGTTCTTATACTGATTCAACTTAATTATGGATAAAACTTAGGGGGAGCTTGCAAACCTATCCCTAATGGGTTATCAGACTCAGGGGGAGCTTACAAACCTCAACAACCTGATATTGACATAATTAAATTAATCAACAAACAATTGTATTTAATACCTATGTTTGTCATCATCAAAAAGGGGGAGATTGATGATAACAAGGTATTAAATGGACAATTGGTATTACTAATAAATGATCTAGTGTGCAGGAACAAAGTAAAAATATCATCCTCATAGATCATCATTTGGGCATCTGAAGGACATTGTCTAAAGTGTTAAGGCTCTGATGATGCTGAAAGCATCAGAGCCCCTGAAGAAGTCCTCAGAGGCCAAAGAAAGAAACACAGTCTGAAGCGTGTGTACATCTTCAGAAGATCAAATAAACGGTATCATCAGATCCTGAAGAACTCTCTCTGAAGAAAGACAGCTAATAACCAATGCAATAGTACAACGGTCCTGTCAAAGAGTACAACCGTCTTGTCAACAAAAAGAAGAGTGTACAACCAACGGTTCTCTTCTCAACGTCTTTATACCTAGAGTATAAATAGAAGACATCCTCATAGAGAGAAGACTACTGGAAGATCATCTTAACTTAGAAAGATTTAAATCATATTCAAAGCTGTGTACTGTGTTATTCTTTCTAGTGTTATATTCTAAGTTAAATATCTTTTGATATTACAGACTCTGAGCTTAGTGTTTAGAGAGTCTTGCTTAGAACTTTCAGTCCTACTTAATCTTTCTTTTAAGTTAGTTTGTGAAGTCTCTTTGTCTTGTGTGACTTAGAGCAGGAAGTCTTAAGTCTTGTGTGACTTGAGCAAGGTTGTCTTAAGCTTGTGTGCTTAAGCAAGGAAGTCTCTTGCTTGTGTGCTTGAGCATTAGTTGTGTAATCTTTGTGATTATAGTGAAATCCCTTGGAAGTGCAAGGGGACTGGACTACTCTCGTTTTGTGAGAGGAACCAGTATAAAATTTCCGTGTGTTATTTCTCTCTCTCCCTCTCACTGTTTTATTTGTGTTTTGTGTTTAGTTTAAGTTTATCATATCCGCTGCATTTCTAGATTTCTTAAGACAAAAGAAACAATTTTTAAAAACACAATTCAACCCCCCTTCTTGTGTTTTTCACCTTCACTTTCTTTTCATGGCAAGTCTTGGTAGACGCCTTTGTTTTTATGGCAAGTCTTGGTAGACGCCTTTCTTTTCATTGCAAGTCTTGGTAGACGCCTTTATTTTCATGGCAAGTCTTGGCAGACGCCTTTGTTTTCATGGTAGGTTATGGAGAAGAAACAGTGATGTTTAAAAACGATGGGCCTCGATAAAAACTCCTACCCTTGCAGGAGAAAAGAGTGTCCCATCGCCCCTTTATTTAATTAAAACGCCAAATGAAACATGTTTGTATAACGACATATGAAAAAACAAGAAATAAATTGCAAGAAAAAACTACTTAAATATAGGGCGACCATGCGACCTAGCTGTAGTAGAAACGTAGATTGATTACATTCCACGCTCTAGGTAGCGTCTCGCCCTTCAGTGTCTCCAGCCTGTAAGCACCTCCTCTGAATGCTTCTTGAATCCTGTATGGGCCTTCCCAGTTGGGGGCTAGCTTTCCTCCCTTGTTTCGTCCCATCGGCCGTTTCAGCACCAAGTCTCCTTCTCGGAATTCCCTTGCCATTACCCTGGTGTTATATTTCCGTGATGCTCTCTACTTCACCGTGAATTCTCTGAAGTGCGCAGTTTCTCTTACTTCTTCTAGCAAATCTAGATTCTCTTTGAGCGCCTCGCTGTTCACTTCTGCTGTTAACGTTGCACTTCTCCAGCTTGGTGGGTCGACCTCTGCTGGTATCATTGCATCAACGCCATATACCATTTTGAAATGAGTTTCTCCATTTGAGGAATGTATTGTGGTGTGGTAGGACCATAGTGTTGGAAGCAAATGTTCAAACCAATTTTTGTCTTTTCCCTCTAGTCGTCTTTTGATGGCTCTCAGGATGACCTTGTTTGCCGACTCCGCCTGTCCATTTGCTTGGGGGTGCTCCACTGATATGAACGTGTTACGGATGCCTTTTTCCTGACAGAAGTTGATCACCGACTCACTGGTAAACTGAGTGCCATTATCAGATACTATATATTTAGGTATGCCGAATCTGCAGAGGATGTTCTTCCAATAGAACTTTTTGAATCTTTCCGACGAAATAGTAGCCACCGGTTCTGCCTCTATCCATTTGGTAAAATAATCGACAGCTACTAGTAGGAACTTTGCTTGACCCTGTGAGGTGGTAAATGGTCCCAGTATATCAACTCCCCTCATGTAGAATGGCCATGGAGACATAACTGACTGCAATGGCTCCCTTGGAGCATGGTGTAAATCTGCATGCCTTTGACACTGATCACAACTTCTAACATGCCTATTGGCGTCGCTAAGCAATGTTGGCCAGAAGAATCCTGCTCTGGTTACTTTTCCTGCTAGAGATCTCCCCCCTATGTGACTACCACATGAACGATTATGGATTTCGTTCAAGATTCTGCGAGATTCTGTCTCTCCTACACACAATAGCATTGGGGATGAGAACCCCCTTTTGTATAGTTCGCCTCCAACCATAGTGTAGTGTGCCGCCATCTTTTTAATCTTAATCTTCTCTTCCTTCTCCTCAGGCAGCTTTTCATTCTCAAGATATTGGATGATGGGTGTTCTCCAATCATCGTTTCTTGTTACCATCCAGACTTCCAGGTCGCTTGTGCTAGGCTTTGTGACTGTCTCTTGTATGACTGTTCTTTTGTTGCCTGGTTTCTTGGTACTTGCAAGCTTGGATAGTAAATCTGCGCTCGCATTCTGCTCCCTAGGAACATATATCAACTCAAAGGTATTGAAATGCTTGGCTAAACTTCTAACCTGTTCAAGATACTTGATGAGCTGAGGATCCTTGGCTTGGAATTCCCCTGACACTTGACTTGTGACTAGCTGTGAGTCACTTTTTGCTCTTAGATCTACTACCTCTATCTCCTTTGCTAGCCTCATTCCTGCAATCAGTGCTTCATATTCAGCTTGGTTGTTGCTTGCTTTGAAAGCGAATCGGAGTGACTGTTCGATCAAAACACCATCAGGTCCTTCCAGGACTACACCAGCTCCGCTCCCTCTTATGTTTGATGCTCCATCGACTGACAACGTCCATGGCTGCATGTTCGTCGCTTCTGGTGGTGATGACAGTTCTAGGATGAAGTCTGCCAGGATTTGTGACTTAATGTTGCCCCTTGGTACGAATGTAATGTCATATTCTGATAACTCGACTGCCCATGCCACCATTCTTCCTGCTAAGTCTGGTTTCTTTAGCACGTGCTTGATTGGATGGTCTGTCTTCACTATTATTTAGTGACTTTGAAAATAATGCCTCAGCCGTCTGGCGGTGGTTACTACTGCAAGTGACAACTTCTCTATTTTCTGGTATCGAATCTCCGCTCCTCTGAATATTCTGCTGACAATGTAGATCGGTCTCTCCTCGCCTTTGATGTCTTGTACTAGGGCCGAACTCATTGAGTTTTCTGATACAGCAAGGTACAGGTACAAAGGGCTGCCCAGTTGTGGGCGAGTCAGTATTGGCGGAGATGCTAGAAATACCTTAAGTTGCTGAAACGCCTCTTCGCACTTGTCAGACCATGTAAATCTCTCGCCACTCTTCAATGTGGCGAAGAAGTGGAACATTTTCTCCTGCGCATGAGAGGAACCTTGACAAGGCTGCTATTCACCCTGTGAGTTGTTGCACTTCCTTTACTGATGTTGAACTTCTCATATCTATTATGGCCTGACACTTTTCTGGGTTTGCCTCTATCCCTCTGTTTGTAAGTAAAAACCCTAAAAACTTACTAGCCTGAACTCCGAACGAGCATTTCGCTGGATTAAGCCTCATATTGTACTTCCTTACCGAAGCCAGAATGTCATTCAGATCCTCGTGGTGCTCGCCCTTGCTTGTGGTTTTGACTACCATATCATCGATGTACACTTCAAGGTTCTTTCCGATTTGATGAGCGAATACTCTATCCATAAGGCGCTGGTAGGTGGCGCCGGAATTTTTGAGACCGAACGGCATGACAGTGCAATGATAGTTGCAGGTATTGGACATAAATGTTGTATGGGGAGCATCTAGGGTGTTCATTTTGATCTGGTTGTACCTTGAATACGCGTCCATGAAGCTTAGAGTTTTGTAACCTGAGGCGCCATCGATCAGTCTGTAGATGCTGGGTAGCGGGTACAGGTCCTTGGGGCATGCTTTGTTGAGATCTGTAAATTCGACACATATCCGCCATTTCCCGTTCGATTTTTTCACTAGAACCACATTGGCGTGCCATTCCGGATATTTGATCTCTTCGATGAAGCCAGCCTCTTTCAACTTGTGAACCTCTTCATCTATTGTTGTCCTTCTTTCCTCTCTTACCTTCCTCTTGCGTTGTGACATTGGTTTCGAGTTTGGTGATATGGCCAGTTTGTGAGTTATGATGGTTTCATCAATCCCTAGCATGTCCGACGGCTTCCATGCGAACAAATCAACATTTTTTCTCAGGATTTCAATGATCTTTTCCTTCTCTCCTTCATCTAAATGGGTTCCCAGGTTTGTTAACTCGTGTGGTGCCTCGCCGATCTGGATCGGTTCCAGGTCTTCTATGGGACTAACCCTTCTATCCTGGAATTCCTCCCTTGGATCAAGGTCTAATGTTTCCACCATATTTGCTCTGCTTATCATGTTTACCCTGGATATGATTGGCTGATTGGCTGGGGCCTGGTTCCTTTTTAACCTTAGACTTAACTCATAGCATTGACGTCCCTGTGCTTGGTCTCCTCTGACCGTCCCAACTCTTCCGTCGTCTAACGGGTATTTCATTGACAGGTACAAGGTTGACAACACCGCCCCCAAAGTGTTAAAGGCTGGGCGGCCTATGATTATATACATAGTAGTCCTGGGGTAACTGCCAAAGCTTTGGACTCCCCATTTCCCCACGATCTCCACTGGGGAGTTGAGTGATCGTGGCCAAAGACTCGCCTAGTCTCCCTACTCACGTGTTCTTGGGTGAACGTGGGTTTAAGCTGTTAACCTCCAGCATTCATATGGGCTTGGGCGAGTTATTAGATAGGGCGGCCCAATCAGTTGGTACGTATTGGGCTATGGGCGAGTTGGGCCTTGGGTGATCCCCCGGTACACCAACTTACCAGCATGTCTCAGCCATTACACCTACATCCCAACCACAAATGACCCAAGCACCACCACCACAATATCCACAATCTTATCAACAACAATACCCACAGCAACCACAAACTTCCCAACAACCCTACAATTATCCCAATCGCACCCAGAGAAATCCACCATTTGACCCGATACCGATGAAATATGCCGACCTACTCCCCGCCTTACTTGCTAAAAATTTTGTCCAGACGAGGCCACCTACCTACCTAGTATCGCAGTGATCTAACTTGTGTCTTCCATCAAGGGGCCCCTGGCCATGATGTACAACGTTGCTATGCTCTCAAAAAGGCTGTTCAAGAATTAATCCGCAATAACGTGCTATCTTTCAAAGACGAGAATCCTAATGTTCAAACCAATCCTTTGCCAAATCACGGGTCCTCCGTCCATTCGATTCAAAGTTGTCAAGAAACAAACACCATTCTCAATGTAAAGGATATCAAAACCCCGTTGGTTCACATTCATAGTAAAATGTGTGAAGCAAAGTTATTTTGCCATGATCATGCAACTTATGAGGAATTTTTGAAGAAACCTCAAGGTTGTTCCCGAGTTCATGAGGATATACAAAGGTTGATGGATAAGGGAGAATTGGTAGTCACAAGAAAGAGCGAGGTGTTTGCGTCATAATCCCGAAGTTTAATGTCTCTGACCGCCTCGAGATGATATATAATAGTGGAGAACCCACTGTTACCCCACTAGTGATCTGCTTGCCAGGGCCTATGCCCTATACCTCCCTAAGAGCTATGCCATATAGATATGATGCCACCATGCTGCAGGATGGGGTGGAAACACCTATTCCCTCTTTAATATCCGTGGACAATATTGCAGATAATAGTAAAATACTGAGGAGTGGGCGTATTCTTCCGGGAACCGTTCAAGGGAAGACAAATAATTCTGTTGAAAAAACACAAATTCCTGATTCTGGTAGGACTGGTGAAAGAGTATATGAAGACTCGGATGAGGTTTTGAAAATGATCAAGAGAAGTGAGTATAAGATCGTGGATCAATTGCTGCAAACCCCTTCCAAAATTTCAATTTTGTCACTCTTAATGAATTATGATGCTCATAGAGAGGCACTAATGAAAGTCCTGGACCAGGCATATGTCGATCATGACGTAACCTTGGGCCAATTTGGGAGCATAGTAGGGAACATCACAACTTGTAATAACTTAAGTTTCAGTGACGAGGAACTCCCTGAAAGAGGAAGGGATCATAACCTAGCATTACACATCTCAGTGATTTGTAAATCTGATTCCTTATCCAATGTGTTGGTGGATACCAGGTCGTCTTTGAATGTAATGTCTAAGATTACTCTTGACAAGCTCGCATACCGTGGTGCGCCTTTAAGACCGAGTGCATTAATCGTGAAAGCCTTCGATGGGTCAAGAAAATCAGTAATTGGGGAAATAGACCTACCCATTTCAGTTGGTCCTTATGAGTTCCAGATTACCTTTCAAGTCATGGATATTCGAGCATCTTATAGTTGTTTGTTGGGGCGACCGTGGATTCACGAAGCTGGGGCAGTAACTTCCACGCTTCACCAAAAGCTAAAATTTGTACGGGAAGGAAAATTGGTGATCGTGAACGGAGAGGAAGCCTTATTGGTAAGTCATTTGTCAGCTTTTTCTTACATCGGTGCTGATGTTGAGGATGGTACAGCTTTCCAAGGGCTTTCTATTGAGGAGGGAAGTTCGGAAAAGGCCAAGGCACCTATGAAATCTATGAAGGATGGACAAAAGGTGATACAAGGAGATGTAGCTTCACATTGGGGACGTCCGGTACAATTGCTAGAGAACAAGAAGAAAGAAGGTTTGGGTTGCACTCCGTTTACAAAGATGAGTAAGCCGAATGTGATTCGGAAGCCCTTCACAGATATTTTTCGTGGTGCTAGATTTATCAATGCCCCTCCGGAAACTAACGCTATTATTGAGCATGAGGGTGAGGAAGAGCCACCTAGTTTCTTGACTCCCGAAGGAATTTGCTGCAATTGGGTCACTGTTGATGTCCCTTCTGTCACTCCTTTATATAAGTAATATGTTTGTCTATTTTTGTTTTTCCAAAAAAATCCTTTTGTCCTGCCCCAGGCAAAAGTGAACTCAAATAGGGCTTTGTTTAAGCTTCAAGTATTTTAAAAAATATATTGTCATTTTTCTTATCGTGACACTTTATTTTATTTATATTTTTATGAAAAAATGGTAATACAAAAAACCAAAATATACACACATTTTTTAATTTCACCTTTTATTTTCTTGGCTTTAATCAAATTCAAAAGTTTGCATTCACTATTGCTTATTAAAATCAATCATAAATCATATGCAGACTAAGCATCAATAAACCCGTTGAACACAATGATCATAGGCCCTCTCCCAACTTTGAGTTCCCTGTCTACGAGGCTGTAGAGGAGGAGGATGAAGAGATTCCCGATGAAATTAGACGGTTATTGGATCAAGAGAAAAGGACTATTCAGCCCCACGAAGAAGTTATAGAATTGATCAATCTGGGTAGTGAAGAGGAGAAGAAAGAAATCAAGATCGGGGCATTATTAGAAGCATCTGTCAAAGAAAGAGTGATTGTTTTACTCAGAGAATGTGTTGACATCTTCGCCTGGTCGTATCAAGACATGCCCGGTTTAGATCCTGTGATTGTTGAACATCATCTGCCTCTGAAGCCAGAAAGTCCTCCGGTGAAGCAAAAGTTAAGATGGACTCATCCTGATATGGCCCTCAAGATCAAAGAAGAAGTTCAAAACCAAATTGATGCCGGTTTTCTTATTACATCAGAGTATCCTCAATGGTTGGCTAACATAGTACCGGTTCCAAAGAAAGACGGCAAAGTCAGAATGTGTGTTGATTACAGAGATTTGAATAAAGCTAGTCCAAAAGATGATTTTCCTTTACCTCACATCGATGTATTGGTCGATAACACGGCTAAATCCAAGGTTTTTTCCTTCATGGATGGTTTCTCTGGATACAATTAGATCAAGATGGCAGTTGAAGATAGAGAGAAGACTGCCTTTGTTACACCTTGGGGCACTTTCTGCTACAAAGTAATGTCTTTTGGTCTAACAAATGCAGGTGCTACTTATCAAAGGGGCATGACCACCCTTTTCCATGACATGATGCACAAAGAGATTGAGGTATATGTAGACGATATGATTGTCAAGTCAGGCACCGAAGAAAAACATGTGGAGTATTTATCGAAAATGTTTCAAAGGTTGAGGAAATATCGACTCCGTTTAAATCCCAACAAATGTACTTTTGGTGTTAGATCCGGAAAGCTTTTGGGTTTCATTGTCAGTCAAAAGGGTATCGAGGTAGACCCTGACAAGGTCAGAGCCATAAGAGAAATGCCAGCTCCACGAACAGAAAAGCAAGTTAGAGGTTTTCTGGGTCGACTAAATTACATCTCTAGATTCATCTCCCATATGACTGCCACATGTGGGCCAATATTCAAATTACTCCGCAAAAATCAAGGGATTGTTTGGACAGGGGACTGTCACAAGGCCTTTGACAATATCAAAGAGTATTTAATAGAACCTCCGATCCTTATCCCTCCAGTTGAAGGAAGACCACTCATCATGTATCTAACTGTGCTAGAAGAATCTATGGGTTGTGTGCTTGGGCAACAAGATGAAACTGGTAGAAAAGAGCATGCAATTTATTACTTGAGTAAGAAATTCACAGATTGTGAATCTCGATATTCCATGCTCGAGAAGACTTGTTGTGCTTTAGCTTGGGCCGCCAAACGTCTCCGTCATTACTTGCCCGTTGGCAGATGTTGTTGTCCGAATATGATATTGAATACTGTACCCAAAAAGAAATCAAGGGTAGTATTCTTGCTGACCATTTGGCTCACCAACCAGTTGAGGATTATCAGCCAATTAAGTTTGATTTTCCAGATGAAGAGATCATGTATTTGAAAATGAAAGATTGTGATGAACCGGTGTTTGGCGAAGGACCAGATCCTGAATCCAAGTGGGATTTGATATTTGACGGGGCCGTTAATGTCTACGGTAGTGGAATTGGGGCAATCATTGTTACCCCTAAAGGTGCTCACATTCCTTTTACTGCAAGATTACAGTTTGATTGTACCAACAATATTGCAGAATATGAAGCTTGCATCATGGGCATTGAAGAAGCTATTGATTTAAGGATCAAAAACATTGACATTTATGTAGATTCAGCTCTTGTGGTTAATCAGATCAAAGGAGAATGGGAGACTCGCCATGCTGGTTTGATTCCTTATAGAGATTATGCAAGGCGGTTGTTGACTTTCTTCAACAAAGTTGAGCTACATCATATTCCTCGTGACGAGAATCAAATGGGAGATGCTTTAGCCACTCTATCTTCAATGTACCGAGTTAATTTCCGGAACGAGGTACCAACCATCAGTATTCGGTGCCTTGAAAGGCCAGCATATGTGTTTGCAGCTGAAGAAGTGATTGATGACAAGCCTTGGTTTCATGATATCAAGATGTTCCTTCAAAAGCAAGAATATCCCCATGGGGCATCTAACAAAGACAAAAGACTCTGAGAAGGTTATCCAGTAGTTTCTTCCTGAATGAAGAGGTGTTACACAAAATAAATTTTGACATGGTTTTTCTTCGATGTGTGGACAAGCATGAGGCTGATTTATTGATGCATGAAATACATGAAGGATCATTCGGAACCCATCCTAATGGGCACACAATGGCTAAAACAATGTTAAGGGCTGGCTACTATTGGTTAACAATGGAGTCTGATTGTTACAAACATGCCAGGAAATGCCATAAATGTTAGATTTATGCGGATAAGATACATGTACCGCCAACCTCTCTGAATGTTCTCTCTTCTCCTTGGCCTTTCTCCATGTGGGGCATTGATATGATTGGTCGAATTGAACCTGAAATCTGGCACGCCCAGGAACTAATGTTGAATACAATGTTCCAACACTTTGGTGAACACAGTGTTGTAACCAATGTTCCAACCTTATACGAATTAACAGGAAATATAATTTAAATGACAGAAAACAGCAAAGACACAAATGATTTGTTAACCCAGTTCGGCATAAACGAACCTACTCTGGGGGATACCAATCCAGGAAGGAAATCCACTAATGTAGTGCTAGATCTAAGCCCTCAGTAAACGCCCCGTTTACAACTTATATCCTAGACACCTACTTGTGCAACTTCTACTTAAGAACTCCTAAGTATGAGATCCCATCTCACCTCCAACTTATCACGCACAGTGATTACAGTAACACAATGATGATTTCGAAGACACACTTTAGTAAACAAGTTACCTCCGTACTTAGAAGCTTTGGAGTAACTAACACACACACAAAATCAGTCCTTAACTTGTGTTATAGAATCCACAAGAAAGGCTCACAAAATAATACAAAACTCAAAACCCTAGAATGCTATTCTTCAATGACGGCTTTGATAACCCTACTGGGTTTTTCGTTCTTCATATATATACTCCAAGCAACACGGGCTGAAGTTCACTTTGGGCTTAGAACACACATTAATCAAGAATCAGAACTATACATAAAGTTTCCTAAAATGTCAGAACATCTTCAGGAAAAATCTCATCGCTGATTCTGTATAAAAATATACTCCTTGGCACACAAGAGTAAAAACGTGGTTTCCTTTAAAAACGCGCTTTCCTTATATAAAACACGCGCGCAAATCATTTGGACACTGGTTGTCCCAATGTTGAAACATTTGGTCCAACATCTTGCTTGTATATTTGTTTTAGCAAAATGCGGCCAATTCAATTATCCAACAATCTCCCCCTTTGGCAAATTTTTGGCTAAAACAATCTGAGATTACTTCAACCATTTCAGAGAGATACACAGAGATGTAATTTCCACAGATCAACATGAACACACAACATATGAAACAGAACATCATTTCTTCAAAGAAAATTAGTCATTTGAGCTCCTCAAGATAAATTGCAGATCAGAAAAAAAAGTATCACTCAGAAATATCAGAGGCATACAACAGCGGAATAGTGAACACAACTAGCCTCACAGGATAAGCCAACAGAGAGAAATGGTCTCTCAAGCAAACTCAGCCACTTAGGAAAAATAAATTCCCAGTAACTGGATGTTTCAACATTTATCAGAACATAAGCACATGCATAAATCACAGCAAACTTGCTCCCCCTCAACATCAGAATCAGAACAAACATGAACAAAAAGAAATTTTTCTCCCCCTGAACATGTTGTCATACTACTCCCCCTCAAACATGCAACACATACATAGCTACTCATACATGCATAATGAACTACTACTACACATATTAGCAGAATGCTTCAACATCAGATTCCACATCACACAACAGGGAACATGCATCATACTATCATTTTTCTCCCCCTTTTTAGCCACAAAAGTTGACAGAATTTTCTTCAGGCAGAATAACTAACAGTACCATAAGGACATAAGTGTAGATTATTACAGACCAGCATAGCACAAGAGTGCTCAAATATTCAGGGCAGCGCCCATGATAAGAAAGTCATAATAGAAACAGAACAACATAAAACAAAAACAAGAGCTAAGAACAAAGCAGTCGAATCAGTCTTCAGAACTGCTAGCAGTAGCCTCTCCCGCATCTGTATCACCACCAGATGTTCCAGCACTGGTCTCAACATCATCACCATCTTTGTCAGCACCTTCACCAGTTCCTTCCTCAGCAGCAACTCCAACATTACCTTGCAAATTATCAGCATCTACAGCCACAGAATCTTCCTCACGTTCCAGAGCAGCAATCATATCCTCAAAGATCTTCTTCTTAGCATCAAACATCCTGTCCAGCTCCTCTTTCTTTGCATCAAATTCTTTGCAGACATCCTTCAACCCAGCTATAACATCCTTCCTTGTCATTTGCACAGGGGCAGCTTGGGAGGATGTTCCAACAATATCAGGAACATGCTGGTTACTAAACAACTTGTAGTGGAAAATCAGAGGAGATTCCCTCTTCTTAGCCACATCATCAGAAGACACAATACCTGGATGTTGACTGATAATAATGCCACACAAAAGAGTGGGAAACGCAATAGGCAGACTCACAGCACCAGACTTACCATGCCTCAAGGTTTGATCAAAAATATACTGTCCAAAGTCATATGGAATTTTATTTGCAACAATATAGATGAACTTTGCCAAACCTGTTGAGATATCAGAGGTGTGAAGGGTTGGAACCCAGTTCACTGAGCCAATTCTGTTCAATAAGGCATACTTCACAGTGAGTTTACCAGCAGGGACCTTTGCTCTAATGGGCCACGCCTTGACCTGTCCACCAGTAAGAGCCTTGCATAAGGCATTATCAGTGACCTCCACTTCAGCGTGAGGTTCTTCATCTCTGCCCAAATATTTGTTGATCACCTTAGGGGAAAAACTTACCACCTTGCCTCTAACATGTACCTTCTGGAAGTCTTTACTCAGAGGATCATTGCAACCTTCAGGAATATTAACCAGAAATTCCTTGACTAATCGTTCAAAACAGTCTCCAAAGGCAGTAACTGTTCTCATCAAACCAGCAGCTTCAATAAGCTCCATCACATCTTCACGTTTGAGAGCTTCCTTACCTAACTCTCTCTCCAGGGCCATCCTTCTATGGTAAACAGAATTCCATTTCTGAGCACTGGCAATAGAATGAAAAGACACATTATCCATAGGGGCATCTTCAACAGCAAGAGAAGCCTTCTTGGCACTTGGCTTACTCTTCTTAGCAGGAGGAGGAATAGCTTCAACATCCTCTTCAACATTGTATTCAGAATCATCAGAATAAGCAAGCCGTCTCTTCTGGGGCTTGTTCTTACTGGATTTTACAGGGGTGCCTTTGCTCCACCCACGTCCTGGTCCAAACAGCACAGGCTTACAAGATGAGTCCTTCTTCTTTGCAGCAGGGATAGTCTTTGTGACAGTAGCTGTCTTCCTTGTACTCCCTCTCAACCTAGTCTTGATAGTGTTCTTCATGACTTGGGCAAGGGGCTCAGTAGGGTAGGTTACAGCATCCACATCAATAAACACATGATCATTATTAACAGTATCCTCAGAAGAATCCTTGGGATTGACTTCAACAGTCTTCTCAATGCTTTCAGATTGTTCTTTGTCAGCTGTCACAGTTTTCTCAGTAGTGGCATGAGAAGCAGAATTTGTATCAGGTTGAGCCAAGGATGTTTCAACATCCGGCGCAACATCGTTAGGTGGAGGAACACTGGATGTTCCAACATCCTTCACCACATCAGTAACATCACCAGTTGGTTTCTGTGACTCCAACTCAGCATCAACAACACCAGCAGTTTCATCATCAACAATCGTAGGTTTCTCAGCAACATTTGCATCAACAGTAGAAATAAAAATATTCTCAACAGACTTCCCTAAAACATCATCAGATTTGGGATCAACAGAGCCTAGGGTTTTGGGATCTAGGGTTACAGATTCATCAACAGTCCTAGATGTTTCAACATTTGGTTTTCCAGAATCAATAGCAACATCAACATTATCGGATTCAAAAGGATTTGGATTCAAGTACAGGTCTGTCATGGTAAACGAGCGTTTTGGTACAGATTTTGACCTAGTTTTCTTTTTACTGCCGATTTTACTAGAGACAGAAGTTGGAGAGATACTTACTTTCTTTGGTTTCTCCTTCTTTGCAACAGATTTGCTTCGAGTAGATCGTTTCTCTACTTCGCTTGCATGCACCGATGCCAACGGGTCAGCGAGAACGATCAAAGATGATGCTTCAACCTTTGGTTTGGAGTGATCGGAGGAACTTTTTGTAGGTGAAACAGTTGTTTGATCTTTGGCAGAGGAGGATTTTTGTGAAGTAGACATGGCGGAATGAGGGTTTTGGTGAAGAGGGATTTTAGTGATTTTACGGTTTGCAGAGAGAAGAAGGTTTGAGAAGTTGGAGAGATTGTATGTGAAGACAGAAAAGGAAAATATGAAAAGGTTTAGGAAAGTGTATATTTGATTTCCTAGATTTTCGTGCAGCGCTAAAGTAAGGGAGTTGGTTATAACTGCTGCACCCCCACATAACTGTAATTGCTACAGCTCTTCAAATAGGCAAATTCCTAACTTGCCCCTTAATTTCTCAAATTGATTTGCATCCAATGCCTTAGTAAAAATATCTGCCAACTGTTCCTCTGTAGACACATGTTCTAGAGTAACAACTTTGTCTTCAACTAAATCTCTGATGAAGTGATGACGAATATCAATGTGTTTGGTTCTACTGTGTTGAACTGGATTTTTTGAAATATTTATGGCGCTCAAATTGTCACAGTACAATGTTAGAACATCCTGCTCAACATTATATTCTTTCAACATCTGCTTCATCCACAACAATTGAGAGCAGCTACTTCCAGCTGCTATGTATTCAGCTTCAGCAGTTGATAGAGAGACACTGTTCTGCTTTTTACTGAACCATGAGATCAAATTACTTCCAAGAAAGAAACACGCACCTGATGTGCTTTTCCTATCATCAGCACTTCCAGCCCAATCAGCATCACAATAGCCAATTAATCTAGAATCATTATCATGTGAGAACAGAATACCATAGTCACTTGTTCCATTCACATATTTCAGAATCCTCTTGACCTGAGTAATATGACTAATCTTGGGCTCTGCCTGGTATCTTGCACAAACTCCTACAGCAAACGTGATGTCAGGCCTGCTCGCAGTAAGATACAACAGACTACCAATCATACTCCTATAGAGACTTTGATCAACACTTGCACCACTTTCATCCTTAGTAAGCTTTAGATGTGTGGGTGCAGGTGTTCTTTTGTGTGGAGCATTTTCCATTCCAAATTTCTTCACAATGTTCTTGGCATACTTGCTTTGAGAGATGAAGATGGTTTCTTCCATTTGCTTCACTTGAAGACCCAGAAAGTAAGTCAGTTCACCCACAAGACTCATCTCAAATTCAGATTGCATCTGCATAACGAAATGTTGAACCATCTGATCCGACATTCCACCAAAAACAATGTCATCCACATATATCTGTGCTATCATCAATTTACCATTTTCTTCCTTAACAAACAAAGTTTTGTCATTTCCACCTTTTCTATACCCTTGACAAATAAGAAAATCAGTGAGTCGTTCATACCAAGCCCTTGGAGCTTGCTTTAGTCCATATAGAGCTTTCTTCAATCTGTAAACATGATTTGGATGAGTTGGATCAATAAACCCCTTGGGCTGTTCAACATAGACTTCTTCATGTAAGTACCCATTAAGGAAGGCACTTTTCACATCCATTTGGAATAGCTTAAACTTGAGGATGCAAGCTACTCCCAAAAGTAATCTTATAGATTCTAACCTAGCCACAGGAGCAAAGGTTTCATCAAAGTCAAGACCTTCCACTTGAGTGTATCCTTGTGCAACTAACCTTGCCTTGTTTCTAGTCACAACTCCATTCTCATCAGATTTATTCTTGTACACCCACTTTGTACCAATCACATTCAAACCACTAGGTCTAGGCACAAGATCCCATACCTCACTACGCTTGAACTGATTCAACTCATCTTGCATAGCACATATCCAGAATTCATCAGTAAGAGCTTCTTTTATGTTCTTAGGTTCAAATTTTGAAACAAAACATGAATTAGAGACCACATCAATCGTTCTTCTTGTGGCAATTCCCTGTTCAGGATTACCTATGATGAGCTCCTTTGGATGATTTTTCTGAACCCTTACAGATGGTCCCTTGTTAGTTGGATCATTCTGAGATCCACCTATAGATTCACCAGCCTGCTCATTTGATTTTCTATTGCTGCTGTCAGTTTCTTCTGATGGTTCAAATGTTGCAGCACCTTGTTCAACATCCTTTGCCTTTTCTGATGGTGAGTCATCCACGACCACATTGATTGATTCCATCATAACTTTAGTTCTTGAATTAAAAACTCTATAGGCCCTGCTGTTGGTTGAGTAACCAAGAAATATACCTTCATCACTTTTAGGGTCAAGCTTTCTTCTTTGTTCTCTATCAGCCAGAATATAACACTTGCTTCCAAACACATGAAAATGTTTTACTGTGGGCTTTCTCCCTTTCCACAGTTCATAAAGAGTCATGATTGTTCCTGTTTTTAGTGTGACTCTATTATGGATATAACAAGCAGTGTTTATTGCCTCAGCCCAGAAATTTAAAGGCAAATTCTTTGCATGAATCATCACTCTAGCAGATTCTTGCAATGTTCTATTCTTTCTCTCAACAACACCATTTTGTTGAGGTGTGATGGGAGAAGAAAACTCATGCTTAATACCTTCTGATGAACAAAATTCAAGAAACTTAGCATTCTCAAACTCTCTTCCATGATCACTCCTAATTCTTACAATTTCACTACTTTTCTCTCTTTGTAATTGTTTACACAACTCTTGGAATACTTCAAATGTGTCAGACTTTTCTCTAATAAAGCTCACCCAAGTAAACCTTGAATAATCATCAACCATTACAAAGACGTACCTTTTTCCACCAAGACTTTCTACTTGCATAGGTCCCATTAAATCCATGTGCAGTAATTCAAGTACACAGGAAGTAACAGAATGTTGGAGCCTTGGATGCGACATCTTGATTTGCTTACCAATCTGACATTCACCACAAATGTGTTTCTCTTCAATATGTAACTTAGGTAGTCCTCTGATGGCCTCTTCAGATATGGCTTTCTTCATTCCTCTGAGATGGAGATGGCCAAGTTTCTGGTGCCACAACTTTACTTCTTCTTCCTTGCTTAATAAACATGTAAAAGAGTTAGCTTCTTTTTGAGATGTCCATAAGTAACAGTTGTCTTTGGACCTTTCCCCCTTCATTATCACCACTCCTTCTTCATCTGTGACAATACATTCAGCTTGTGTGAAATTTACTTTGTATCCTTGGTCGCAGAGTTGACTAATACTGATCAGATTAGCTGTAAGTCCTTTGACCAATAAAACGTTATCAAGCTTTGGTAAGCCATGGTTGATTAGCTTCCCTGTACCCATGATTTCACCTTTAGCTCCATCTCCAAACGTGACAAAGCTGGTGGCATAAGGTTCAATATTTTCAAGAAACCTGCTAATTCCTGTCATGTGGCGTGAGCATCCACTATCAAAATACCAGTCTTCCCTTGATGATGCTCTAAATGAAGTATGAGCAATGAGAGCAACACTTTCTCCTTTAGGTTTCCATTCACTTTTAGTGTTCAGAATAGGAGGCTCAGGAGGAAACTCCCTGAAGTGTTTGGGGTACCCATAGAGTTTGTAACAGTAAGGTCTGATATGTCCCTTCTTACCACAGTGATGACATATCCATGAACGTGATCTGTTCACGCGAGTCTTCTGATGTCGCTTAGGATGTTGAAACATCTGCCTGGGCACTGTAAAGTGATGATTACCTTCAGCAGTCATAAACTTCGTATCTGGATCATACATCTGCTTTCTGTTAAGAGCTTCATAGTCAAGCCCAATAGGTTGTGGCTTGACAACCTATTTTTCCAGAATCTCATCTAGAGCATGTGTACTATGGTGCATCATTACAACTTGTTTCTTTAAGTGTTCAAGCTGAGAATTTAATTGAATTACCTCATCATTCAAGGTTCCTATTTTGGCAAGATGATTTGTTCTTTCAGTCTTCAGTTTAACAACCAATTTCCTTTCAGCTTCAAGTTGCTCACATACTTCCTCACTTCTGATGCACAAAGACTTAAAAGATACAGCTAACTCATCATATGACACTTCCTCATCAATTGAATCAGAATCAGATTCAACCACTCCAGTTAAAGCAGTTACATGTCTGGCTGCTTCATTCTCAGCTTCTTCTTCAGATTCATCCTCTTCAGACCATGTAGTAATCATGCCTTTTTTCTGTCTTTTGAGAAATGTGCCACACTCAGCTCTAATGTGCCCAAAACCTTCACATTCATGACATTTAACTCCCTTGGATTGTCCCATTTTATCATCAGATTTTGTCCTTCTGAAATTGTTTCCAGGTTTGCTGATGTCGAATCTGATGTTTGGAACATTTCCATTTGTCTTTCTATCCATGCGTCTCATAACCTTGTTGAATTGCTTTCCCAGCAGTACCATGGCATCTGAGATACTTTCATCAGTGTCAATGTCATCTTGATGGTCTTCATTATCAGTATTTGACACAAGTGCTATGCTTTTATTCTTGCTACCACTACTTCCAGACCGCTCATTGGCTGACATTTCAAATGTTTGAAGCGACCCTACCAAGTCTTCAAGCTTAATAGTGTCGAGTTCTCTAAATTCTTCAATGCATGTGACTTTCATATCAAACTTCTTTGGTAGAGATCTCAGCATTTTCCTCACCATTTTCTCTTCTGATAGCTTCTCACCTAGAGCATCAAAGGTGTTGGAATAATCTAGAATGGTCATATGAAATTCATGCACACTTTCATCCTCCTTCATCCTAAGTTCTTCAAACTTTGTAGTGAGCATCTGTAGTCTAGAATTCTTTACTTTAGATGTTCCCTCTTGAGTGGTTATCAGGATTTCCCAAGCTTCTTTAGCAACTTTGCAGCGTTTAATGAGTCTAAACATATTTTTATCAACTCCATTAAACAATGCATTCAACGCTTTTGAGTTACCAAGAGCCAATTCATCTTCCTCTTTAGACCACTCACTTTCAGGCTTCAGCTCTTCCAGTTTCTTTCCATCTTTGTCCTGCAATACTGGTGGTTCCCATCCAATTAGAACTGCCTTCCATGTTTTGCTGTCAATAGACTTAAGAAAAGCTTCCATACGAGACTTCCAGTAGTCATAATTAGTTCCATCCAACAGAGGAGGTCTATTTACGAACCCTCCTTCTTTCTCCATTTCTACCAGATGTATACGCCCTGAATCTCACCCAATCCAGAACAGGGTACCTGCTCTGATGCCAATTGAAATCTGGCACGCCCAGGAACTAATGTTGAATACAATGTTCCAACACTTTGGTGAACACAGTGTTATAACCAATGTTCCAACCTTATACGAATTAACAGGAAATATAATTTAAATGACAGAAAACAGCAAAGACACAAATGATTTGTTAACCCAGTTCGGCATAAACGAACCTACTCTGGGGGATACCAATCCAGGAAGGAAATCCACTAATGTAGTGCTAGATCTAAGCCCTCAGTAAACGCCCCGTTTACAACTTATATCCTAGACACCTACTTGTGCAACTTCTACTTAAGAACTCCTAAGTATGAGATCCCATCTCACCTCCAACTTATCACGCACAGTGATTACAGTAACACAATGATGATTTCGAAGACACACTTCAGTAAACAAGTTACCTCCGTACTTAGAAGCTTTGGAGTAACTAACACACACACAAAATCAGTCCTTAACTTGTGTTATAGAATCCACAAGAAAGGCTCACAAAATAATACAAAACTCAAAACCCTAGAATGCTATTCTTCAATGACGGCTTTGATAACCCTACTGGGTTTTTCGTTCTTCATATATATACTCCAAGCAACACGGGCTGAAGTTCACTTTGGGCTTAGAACACACATTAATCAAGAATCAGAACTATACATAAAGTTTCCTAAAATGTCAGAACATCTTCAGGAAAAATCTCATCGCTGATTCTGTATAAAAATATACTCCTTGGCACTCAAGAGTAAAAACGTGGTTTCCTTTAAAAACGCGCTTTCCTTATATAAAACACGCGCGCAAATCATTTGGACACTGGTTGTCCCAATGTTGAAACATTTGGTCCAACATCTTGCTTGTATATTTGTTTTAGCAAAATGCGGCCAATTCAAATATCCAACAGAACCAAAAGCTTCCGATGGACATCGTTTCATCTTAGTGGCCATTGATTACTTCACCAAGTGGGTTGAGGCAGCGTCTTATGCCAATGTAACCAAGCAGGTGGTTGTACGTTTTATCAAGAACCATATTATCTGTCGTTATGGTGTTCCTAACAAGATTATTACAGACAATGGGACAAATTTGAATAACAAAATGATGAAAGATCCATGTGATGAGTTCAAGATTGAGCATCATAATTCATCTCCTTACCGGCCTCAGATGAATGGTGCAGTTGAAGCTGCAAATAAGAACATCAAGAAGATTGTGCAGAAAATGGTGGTCACTTACAAAGATTGGCATGAAATGTTACCTTTTGCTTTACATGGATATCGTACTTCAGTTCGTACTTCGACAGGGGCAACCCCTTTCTCTTTAGTGTATGGCACGGAAGCAGTGCTCCCCGTAGAGGTTGAGATCCCATCAATGAGAGTCTTGATGGAAACTGAGTTGGCCGAGGCCGAATGGTGCCAAAACAGATATGATCAATTGAATCTGAATGAGGAGAAACGCATGGCAGCTTTGTGTCATGGACAGTTATATCAAAGAAGAATGAAACAGGCTTTTGACAGGAAGGTTCGACCTCGTGAGTTCCGTGAAGGTGGCCTTTGAAGGTGCGTGGAGAAAACACAAGAAGGGGAGGTTGAATTGTGTTTTAGATATTTAAAAACTTTCCAAGATATTTTAAATCTATCAGAGTCTTTAAGCACAGCGGAATTGTTCACACAATTAACTTAAGGCTAAGTGAATGATGAAGGAGTAAATGAGAGAGTGAGAGAGCGAAAGACACACAACAATTTATACCGGTTCCCCTCACAAATTGAGAGTACTACAGTCCCCTTGCTTCCAAGGGAGTTCACTATAATCACTAAGATTACAATCAGATGCTCAAGCACACAAGCATGAGACTTCCTTGCTCAAGTCACACAAGACTTAAGACTTCCTGCTCTAAGTCACACAAGACAGAGAGACTTCCTTGCTCTAATCACACAAGATCAGAGACTTCCTTGCTCAAGCACACAAGCTTAAGACTTCCTGCTCTAAGTCACACAAGACAGAGAGACTTCCTTGCTCCTACACTCAGCAGAAGACTTCTTTGCTCTAATCACTAAGATTGAGACTTACAAGCTTCTACACTAAGCAGAAGACTTACAATTACTCACGCATGAGTAATACTAACTTCTAATAAGCTTAAACTTATTACAAACATAATAACTTCAAAGGCTTAAGCTAGTTTCTATTCTCACTTCATTTGAGAGATGTTTTCTATTACAATTCAATTTCTCACTTTATTCTAAGAGATGTTTTCTAATGAAGATCGTTAGTCATCAATTCTTTCTTCTGCATATTTATATGAGTTGAGAAAGACATTGAGACGTTGGAGAAATTCCCGTTGTAAAATGGACAGCTGTAGTCTTTGAATATCCGTTGAGTAAAGCCACGTCTTCTTTTGCAGTGAAGCTTCACCTTTACTGTTTGTCCAAAGTACAGTAATAAGGTACAACTAGCTCCTAGAGATAGTAGGATCACATCCTTTGTAACCGCTGTAATTAGTTGTCCTTAGAACAAATGATCAGGCTTGATAAGAGTAGTTGATGTAGCCCTTCTGATGATTAGGGGAATTCCTTTGCTTCTGATGAACCTTTGATAACTTGGAGTCTGATTGGTCTTGAATGAATGGCCTCTAATAGTCCTTCGTATTCCAGCTTCTGAACGTCTTCATCTTCTGAATAACTCATGACTAGCAGATAGCTTCTGAACTCTTGTAGGCATCTGAACATCTTTGAGCTTCTGAACTTCTCTGAGGTTCTGAACTCTTGCAGACATTCTGATCCTCTTTGAGCTTCTGAACTTGGTTTAGCTTCTGACCACGTTGTAGCTTCTGAACTCTTTCAGAGTGTAAAGATTCAGACTTCCATAGGTTTCATCAGAGTCTAAATTAAATGTGCTCTTGATATAACGTTGGATTCTCCTGCACACTTAATTTAAACATTAGTAACATCAATTGTCCATTTAATACTTTGTTATCATCAAAACTTAAGGGTGTGTACTAACACATAATTTGTTCCAACAATCTCCCGCTTTTTGATGATGACAAACATAAGTATTAAATACAATTGTTGTTGATAAAAATCAGCTATGTTGACATTAGGTTTCTGAGTTTCGCAAGCTCCCCCTAAGTCTGATATCCCATAGGGTTAGGTTTGTAAGCTCCCCCTACTTTGTATCCATAGTTAATTTTAATCTGTTTCAGAATTACTTTATAATATGACTTAAATTATTCATATTTTACTATATAAAGAACAAGGTTTGCAAGCTTCTTCTTTTCATAGTGTGATAATCTTTGAATAAAGTTGCACCCTTACTCAAGAACTATCTATGAATAATAAACTTCAATTAATAAATGTATTCTCCTTGACATTATGCTCTTGATGCAGATGCAAGATGAAGCAAATATTTAAATTAAATGACAATAGGATCAGAGGCACTAGAAACGTATACACACACTTGGTTCTGATGGTTATCATTAACAGTTTCAGAGTTCAAAATATTTTTCAAACAGTTCAGAGCTTAAAAAAAATTTCAGAGCCTGAATCAAAAAACTTGAAAACAGTTCAGAGCTCTTTAGCACAATATTTTGAAATCCTCAAATATCAGATTGTCATATCAAAGCATGTAGCTCATGCTACTATTTTGACCACTCTCATACGTTCTCTCTCTGAAGCACTACAGAGCCCTAAAAAGCTAAGTAATTTCGCTTCTTCCAATAATTGATTTACCAATATTCTTTCTCCCCCTTTTGTCATTATCAAAAAGGTAGTATAAGCAATTAATAAAAATTTCAACTTTCAATGCCGTCAAATCAGGAGCGGTTGAACGCATTTAAGACTCGGCAATTGAAATATGCTTATAAAAGGAGAGAGATACCTAGTCATTTTATTCACACAGAATAATCTTAGGTTATTGATAGATCTCTTGAGAGAAAAAATGAAACGCTCAGAGAAGAAGAAGGTAGTTTTAAAGAGAGTCAGTCAAGATAGGAGAAAACATAAGAAGAAACCAATGGAAACAAAGCCAGTGTCTGTTACAGAAGAACTCAGTTCAGAGTCTGAAGAAAAATCTTTGGACTCTGACTGTTTTAAGTTCTGAAGACATATATTCCTGAAGAAAATCAAATTGATATCCAAGGCTTTAGAGGGGCTAGAGTCTTTTCCTAAAGGAAACCAAACTGATGCATCAGAGTCGGTTTCTTCAAGAAGGACTACTAGTTGGTTGGATGGCTTCAGCCAAAATCTCAACCTTCCCCCCTCTACAAAGGTCATATTTAGGCGTGCAACCTTCAAATATGGCCTTTGAAGCAACCAGAAGATAATCCTTGGAAAAACTTTATATGTAATCCAGAACTTATGTTCTCAATGAAATAAAGTTAATTACTTTGGCTTGTTTATTTTTGATTTCTTATTTATATTTCTTCTCTTGCTATGTAATTTGATTCTTTAAGAACAATCAAATATTGTACTCTTTGAAAATCAATTTGCAAGATTGTTTGTTTACCGAAAATGAAATTTAGTTCAAAAATTAACACAAACAATCAGACATGTTAATCAGAATCAAAACAGATATGTAAGCATCTAGATATACATAATGACTAAATATGTTAGACTTAACACAGAGATAGAAATTATATAACGATATGAACTCTATCCTACTAATGTGCCTAACAAAATATTAATCAGTTATGAAATCACATAAGAAATCAAGATAATCCTAAGGTTGAGGTTGACTATAGATAGACGCTAGGGTTGTCATGATATTTTTCTGATTAACATTTACTTCTTCCATCAATCCCATAAACCTGTCCACTTTATCTTCAATCCTTCTGATATCACTCTCATAGACAGGATTCCTCAGATGTTGTTGATTACCTTGATCACTTCTCAGATTGTCTTGAAGAGGTACATTCAGATCGTCCACTATTGAAGCTAACCTTTCCTAAGGTTTTGCCCAATATTTTCTCTTGCAGCAGAGGATTCAGGATGATCACTCTCTGTGTCTACTTGAGTCTGAATGTCTTCCTGAGCATTGAATACCTTCCCTTTGTCAAATTTCCTCTGTTCTTCCACAACTACCCTTTGTAGATTGTGCAGTTCTTTTACCAGTTCCTCTGTCAGACTTACCCAATGAGCAGCATACTCAGATGAAGGCATATTAGTTTGCCTTAGGTCATAAAGACCATGTATTTGTTTAAACAAGTCATTGCATTTGCTCAAGACATCAGGATTGTTTGATTTGGTTGGGTGAGATTCATTGGATAAGGGTGTATTGGTGAGTTGAGGATTTGAGTGGATAGGTATTTGTTGTGACTGTTGAGGACTAGGACTGGTTTGGACAAAACTTTGAGGTGGAAATCTTCTACAAGAAGTTCTTTGATCATAGCATCAGTCTGGTTTGATGGTGGGAGATTTAGGTTTTCAGGTTCAGAGGGTTGTAGTTTAGATGGAGTTTGGTGATGAGAATCTGAAGATGTGTGAGTCATAGATGGCTTGGTTTTAGCATTAAGACGTTCAAAGCTAGCTAGGATTTTATCTAACTCATTTAAATCCACTGAAGATGATGATGAAGAAATATTGATGAATTCTGGTTCAGGATGGTTTGTTTCTGGCATAGAAGGTTTTGATTTGACAGGTTCTGATATAGGTTGTGTTATGGTAAGATTATCTTCAGAACCTTCCTGGTTATAGTTTGGAAAGAGTTGGGTTGATGATGAGGTTAAATGAGTGTCTTGAGTAGTAGCAACAACAGGTTTAGATAGAGATACATCACCTGATTTGTTATGATCTGAGCTTTCAGCAATCTTTTCCTTAGGCTCTTTGGTAAGTTTCTTTCGTCTGACACTAAGAGGTTCATCATCACTTTCTGAGCCTTCACCCTTGGTCTTGGTCTTTTCTTGTCTTCCTTCATTTGCAGCTTCACTATTATATGCTTTCACTAGCCTCCTTCTCTTTTTCTTCAATTCTTCCTTCTCAATCTCAAACCCTTCTCCTAGGTTATTCAGCAGTTGAATATACTTATTTACAATACCACTAGAAACTGTAGATATATCAATGTTACATTTCTTCACCAAAGAAGGTCCTGAGTGAGACTGAGGTACCAAAGGATCTGAAGGTTGTAACTCATGTCCTGACAACAAGTTTATGTGAGAGAGTGTATGAACAGATACTGTGGAGGCTCTGATTTCCCTTAACAAGCAGTCATGACCCGCAACTTTGATTATGTCTATCACTCCACATTGATAGAAAATCTCACTGAGTATCCTTGGGTAGATGACATGTATATTAGACTTGGCCTGACTCTGACTGTTAAGCACAGCTTTGCATAGGTGATTGAATATGTATTTAGCCCAATTTAAATCATATTTCCTTGTGAGAAAATAGACAAAGTGTCTATGATCCCATGACAATTGATCAGAACTTTCACTTCTTGGAAATATAGAACTCAACATAATTTTGGCTAATACTCTCTGAGTGGGCTTCAGATCACCTATCTTGTTGCTCTCACAACTTTTTCCTTTGACATAGCATTGTTTTGTCATAATCTTGAGAAACTCAGAGTTCTTTGCTTCATTGTAACCAAAGGTGTAGTAGATGCCTTCATTTGGGATGGATAGCACTTTAGCCAAGTTTGAAGCAGTGAGAATTACTTCAAAACCACACACAACAGAATGCACCTCAGTTTCCTCAATGATTCTTAATCATAACTCTTGAGGGGTCTTGTCCTTATTTTCAGCCTTTTCTTTTCTCCTTGCAGCTAGCTCCTTGTCATAATCTTCAACTGTCTTCACCTTGCTTCTGATCCAGAAATCTTTTACCAGAGTAGGATAGATTGGACCATTTAATAACTTCATGTATCTGAAGCTCCCATTATGATCAATAAAGAACTTAAGAACATCAAAATGATTCTTTTCCAAACTATCAAAGTCCACTGGTTGTTCCATAACCAGGTTCATAGATTTTCCCTCTATCTTAAGAGACAAATCTGTAGAAAAGATCTCCTCGCAAGCTGCAGTGTTGATAGGGAAGGTTTTAGGAAATGTAAACAAAGAATCTGAAGCGGCTGTAGAAGTAGATGCCATTTCAGAAGGTTAGGGTGTAGATTTTGCTAATGCGAGAGAAAGAATTTGTTCTAGTTTTGAAGGACGAGGGTGAGGGATGTGATAGTGTAAAGTGTGCAAGTGTTTAAGTGATTTTGTTAAAAACATAAAACAAATTAAAACACACAATATATTAATTAAAAAATTGAACGAACTAATCATTAACTGTTTCTAAACCAATCACAATGTGTGTACGTGTTGTTCTTTTTAGCGCTAAAACGTTTCGTTTCAGTAAAAATACTTAAACGTTTCCAATTCATTTCCTATTCAGAGGCTTATCCCTCAGAGGTTGAAAAGTTTCCATAGTCTGAACTTCTTCAGATGCTGAAACCTAAAGAACTTCAGAGTCTAAAAACGAATCTTTCAGGACACAAAAATATATGTTCAGACAAGATTTTTCAAGGTTTTATTTCTGAACATTTTGTTCAAATAAATCAGGTGTCCTAAAAGAATATTTTAAACTTTGAGTGTTATTCCTCTGAACTGTCATTGAGATTTTAAGAATACTCACCTTGCATTGAAGCTTTCTTGTTTCAATTGTAGTCAGTGTCATAGCCTGAACAGTTACTCCTCCAAGATGAGTTACTGTCATCTTCAAAACAAGCTTCATTTTCTTCATCATAAGGATCATATCTTCTTCTGTTCCTTATGAATTCTTCTTCATCTTCTTCACCATCAGATTCATCAAAAATGTGCCTTCTGTGCACAATTGCTCTCCTTCCATTTGCAGTCACATGAGTCCATGTGAGTGGAGAGTCTATTTTCCTCATTTATCCTGCAGCCAAATAAACAATTTTGTCTTTTGGTACCCATTTGCAGATGGGTCCTAGACTGTTAGTTACCTGACCTCTATTCTCCATTTGTACCACCTGAAAGCTCTCAGGTACGAATGTTGAATATAGATCAGAAGGTGAAGCATTTTCAAATATGCTTGATGAACTTGGTTTTTCATATGTATCAGCACATGAATAACCAATTCCATTTACACCATTGTTTTTAAGAGAAGACAATAAAGAAATCATGTCACTACTGTCAATGTGTGTATTACAGAGGTCTTTAGAATCAATTGAATTCTTATAAGGTTTGCTACTGCTGGCATTCCCTTTTTCAAGAAGTTCAATCTTTTCTAGAGCCTCTTGATATAAACACATAAATTGACTTGCTTGTTCACTTAAGTGCTCACAATTAACTTTGAGCTTTTTAAACTTACGTGAACCAGCATTTAGTAGTTTTATGAGTTCAAGTTTAGGAAGTAGAGAATATACCTGATTCAGGATGTCTTGGTCAGAATCATAACGTGATTGTTCAGACTCTGAGTCCACTTCAGACTCTGCTGCTGCTTCAGGTCTTGCTTGCATTTCAGGTCTTGATCTCCTTGGTAGCTTGACTTTCTTTTCTTCTTCAGAAAGTTTGTCCAGCTCTTCCCAGGTTGTCAATTTATTCTTGCTAGCTATCTCTCCTCCATTCTTCTTGAATTCATACCATCTTTGAAATTTCTTGGAGGTATCAAAGTATTCTTCATCAGATTCTCCCTTAATATCTTCAAGCTCCATTGCTTGCTTCCATTTTCTGGCTGCTTCCTTGTCTCTTGCACTTGAGGTACAAACATCAGATGTTGATGTAGATACTTGCTTGTTGCTCAGATCTTCATTCATATTAAGTCCATCTTCCATTCCTTTAATGAGATCAGCAACAAGTTGATGAATCTTCTGCTTCCAATCATTCACTTGTTGAGCCATGGTATTTTTCTCCTTTGGATCTTGACTGTCTCACGGTTAAGTGATTTACCAACAGAACCGGAGCTCTGATACCAATTGAAGGTGCGTGGAGAAAACACAAGAAGGGGGGGTTGAATTGTGTTTTAGATATTTAAAAACTTTTCAAGATATTTTAAATCTATCAGAGTCTTTAAGCACAGCGGAATTGTTCACACAATTAACTTAAGGCTAAGTGAATGATGAAGGAGTAAATGAGAGAGTGAGAGAGAGAAAGACACACAACAATTTATACTTGTTCCCCTCACATATTGAGAGTACTCCAGTCCCCTTGCTTCCAAGGGAGTTCACTATAATCACTAAGATTACAATCAGATGCTCAAGCACACAAGCATGAGACTTCCTTGCTAAAGTCACACAAGACATAAGACTTCCTGCTCTAAGTCACACAAGACAGAGAGACTTCCTTGCTCTAATCACACAAGATCAGAGACTTCCTTGCTCAAGCACACAAGCTTAAGAATTCCTATTCTAAGTCACACAAGACAGAGATACTTCCTTGCTCCTACACTCAGCAGAAGACTTCTTTGCTCTAATCACTAAGATTGAGACTTACTTGCTTCTACACTAAGCAGAAGACTTTCTTGCTTCTACACTAAGAAGAAGACTTACAATTACTCACGCAGGAGTAAGACTAACTTCTAAGCTTAAACTTGTTACAAACATAGTAACTTCAGAGGCTTAAGCTAGTTTCTATTCTCACTTCATTTGAGAGATGTTTTCTATTACAATTCAATTTCTCACTTTATTCTGAGAGATGTTTTCTAATGAAGATCGTTAGTCATCAATTCTTTCTTCTGCTTATTTATATGAGTTGAGAAAGACATTGAGACGTTGGAGAAATTCCCGTTGTAAAATGGACAGCTGTAGTCTTTGAATATCCGTTAGAGTAAAGCCACTTCTTCTTTTGCAGTGAAGCTTCACCTTTACTGTTTGTCCAAAGTACAGTAATTAGGTACAACTAGCTCCTAGAGAGATTAGGATTACATCCTTTGTGACCGTTGTAATTAGTTGTCCTTAGAACAAATCATCAGGCTTGATAAGAGTAGTTGATGTAGCCCTTCTGATGATTTGGGGAATTCCTTTGCTTCTGATGAACCTTTGATAGCTTGGAGTTTGATTGGTCTTGAATGAATGGCCTCTGATAGTCCTTCGTATTCCAGCTTCTGAACGTCTTCATCTTCTGAATAACTCATGACTAGCAGATAGCTTCTGAACTCTTGTAGGCATCTGAACATCTTTGAGCTTCTGAACTTCTCTGAGCTTCTGAACTCTTGCAGACATTCTGATCCTCTTTGAGCTTCTAAACTTTGTTTAGCTTCTGACCACGTTGTAGCTTCTGAACTCTTTCAGAGTGTAAAGATTCAGACTTCCATAGGTTTCATCATAGTCTAAATTAAATGTGCTCTTGATATAACGTTGGATTCTCCTGCACACTTAATTTAAACATTAGTAACATCAATTGTCCATTTTATACTTTGTTATCATCAAAACTTAAGGGTGTGTACTAACACATATTTTGTTCCAACAACCTTCTGCTCAAAAAGATTTTGTCCTTTCAGTCGGATTCTAAGGGCAAGTGGACACCTAACTATGAAGGCCTGTATGTTGTCAAAAGAGCTTTTTCTGGTGGTGCTATGACTCTCGCAACCATGGATGGTGATGAGTTCCCTCGTCCTGTGAATGCCGATGTAGTCAAGAAATACTTTGTCTATAAAATAAAAGAACAGCTCACTAAGTTGAAAACCCGAAAGGGCGGCTTAGGCAAAAATGAGCGTCTCGATGGGCTGAAAACCCAAAAGGGCGGTCCAGGCAAAAATTAGAGACATAAACAGAAAATAGTATCCTGATAGGTCGAAAACCCGAAAGGGCGATCTATGCAAAAGTCAAGGAATATGACAAGTAACTGCATCGGACCAGGCATCACTTACTCAGGACACCTCGTTTGGCAGAATATCTTCGGCTTACAGCATTTTAGACTGTGGAATTCAAAATTGTTAGGGAGAATAGCGATCATTGTGTTTAATGTACCTTTCCCACATAATTACCATTTTTCAACTTTATAATGATCTGTGGGGTTGTGCTTTTCGCTGACCATCACTCTTTTAATCAAATTCAAGCATGTGCCCTCTATTTGAAATTCAAATTTATTCGCAATTTTGTTTCCTCCTTTTCTAATTTAAAGCACTTGAAGCAAAAACTCGAAAAAAATAATTCAAATTTTTTTTTTCTTTCAGTTGTCCTTTTTTTTGAAAAAAACATAGATGACAAACATATTTCTTAGATTTATGAGTCATACAAGCATCTATCAACATTGTTCCGAAAGCAGGTAGATTCAACAAGATGAACACAGTCATTGCCATATAAAAAAAAAGAAGAAGAAAAAAGAAAAGAAAGAATAGCTCGCTAAGTCGAAAACCCGAAAGGGCGGCTTAGGCAAAAATGAGCGTCCCGGTGGATTGAAAACCTGAAAGGGCAGTCCAGGCAAAAATTAGGGACAAAACAAAAAAAGAGATATATATTCCCGGTCGATCGAAAACCCGAAAGGGCGATCCAGGAAAAAGTTAGGGATTCCAAAAAAAAGGGCAAAAGCATGACTGTTGAAACAAAACCTTGAGAAAATATTCGGTTTCAGTGTACAAAATGGCGACTTCTGCCAGATCATTGACCAACGGGCTTTACCCCAAGAAGCAATCATTCTTACCATGGATTGACATACCATACCGGGTTTTACCCCGAGGATCTGATTTATTTCACCTTTAAAGGTGTTGTCCCTAGTGGAGAACTATTGAGTGGTTGTACGGATACGTCGGCCCAATGCTCATCTTGCCTGATCAAACTTTTGTCTCATCCAGTCATGTACAAATACCATTCAATCATACAAATACAAGCTTCATAATATACATTCATACATACATACAATCAATCACACATTTGTACATACATACATACATACATACATACAATCATTCACATATGTATACATACATTCATATTTACATACAACATGCAAACAAAATCATTCATACATATTGCATTTACCATCATGTGTCTTGCTTCAATACGTCATAAAAAAGAGTCATCCCAGTGTATCTGGTCCAAATATGTCTCTATCAAACATATTTCACAAAAAAAAGGGAGTCATCCCTAGTGAGTCTGGTCCAGAGATGTCTCCATCAAACATATTCCTAGTAGCAAGTTGTGCAAACAATCAACTGCAAAATTGTGGTTAATTTCCCCAAAAGAGGTCATCTCCAGCATGTCTGAACCAGACAAATACATATTCTTGTTATGTCTCGCTCTCCCACAATGGCAGCAGACAATTTATTTCCTCGTTGTGTTCTTACCATCCCACAATGTTGGTAGACACCGTCTTTACTTCTGTCCCTACACTGGACTTTACTGCCTTATGTCTTTACTTCTGTCCGCACACAGGACTTTATTGCTTTCTGTCTTTACTTCTGTTCGCACAGGACTTTATTGCTTTCTGTCTTTACTTCTGTCCATACACAGGACTTTACTGTTTTCTGTCCGCATACAGGACTTTATCGATTTCTGTCTTCATTACTTTTGTCAAATAATCTTCATTACATTCAAACACTTGTAAACATAACACACATAAGCATAACACTCATAACATTATATCATAACATTTTATAGTTTAGTCCGGTCAAAAAATGGTGTACTCTGTATTTAAGTCTATTCCACCGTCGAACCAAAACAAAAACATCATCAAAAATCATCTTTTTCTTTTATCTCCGATGGAAGAAACTTAAATAGGGGCATTTGTCATACCCCATTTTTTTGATCGATCGCTTTTGTTCGTCGTTTAAAACTGTTTTTTTTGCTTTGTCGTTTCTGACGAAATTTCGGCAGAGAGGTATTTTAAAATACCTCATTTATTTGGTTTCATTTTTATTTTCTTTCCTTTTATTATTATTATTTTTTACTTTCTGTATATATTGATTTGTTTTTTTATTATTATTATTATTTAATTAGGTTTTTTTATTATGTTTTATTTTGTAAGTTTTTTATTATGTATTATTATTTTTATTTTCTATTTTTTCGTTTTTCCTTTTTAGTGTTTTTTTGTCAGTTTTTTTAAACAAAAAAAGTCCATATTGTGTTTTTATCCTCATCTAGGCCCAAAAGGGGCATTTTTGTCCAAAAGGAGAAATTTTCATCTGTCCAAACCCTAGGTCTGACACAGTATTTATACAGCATTTAATGCACAGTTTCCAAGGTCAGAGAAAATTCATCCAGCCGCAGAAACACCAAACAATCACATTCTTCTTCCTTTTCCAGATAAAAAAAAAAAAATCACAAACAAAACAAAAAATAAAAAACCAAAAAAATCAAAATCCATCATTCTCATCAGCAACACAAAACCAAAAACCTTCGAAAATCCATCATCAAATCATCAAAACCCACACAAATCTCATACTTTCATCAAACCTTCATCATCGTTCATCATTTAACGAACCAAAACCGAATCAAATCGTTCATCATTTAACGAACCAAAACCAAATCAAAACAAATCAAAACAAAACCGAAACAAAGAGAAGAAGAATCGAAATCAGATACCAAGAGGTTGAACTTTTTTTCTCTTTTCCCTTTCCTTTCTGTTCGTGTTCGATCTAGCCTAGGAGGTTTTTGTTTTGTTATTTTGAGTATGGATGTAGGTTTAGGATTTATTTGTGTACATGTTTGATGTTAAAACATTTTTGAAAATTTGAAGTTATGTTGGAGTTTGTTTGAAACCGAGAAAGAGAATGAGGGAGAGAAGAAGAAAGGAAGCGGAGGTGCGAGAGGAAGAGAGATGAGATAAATGAATTTTTTTTAGGGTTTGGGATTTTTATACCCTGACCCGATCCGGTGTGTGCCAGTCTATGGCCGTATCATGCACCTGCGTGCCTAGGCCTTTCTGATCTTGATCAAACGCCTCATATTCCATCTGCCTGTGATCAAATCAGAGATGTCTGATCAATCAGACGACTCAGATTCTATTTTCGTTTTTTTCTCCACACGCCCCCAGTTAGGCTTGGATCACAGGGTTGCTTTTTTCACCCCCTTTTATTTTCGTTTTGATATTTAAATTTGCACCCCCTCCTCTGTTTTTTTTATTTTTATTTTTATTTTTTTTTTTAACCTATGATAAAAGTGTTTATGGAATGTGCTTCAATGAGCTATCAAATCCAAAATAAGCACTAATTTGAGGTTTTTTTTTATTATTTATTTATTCCATATTTATTTGTGTTTATTTTTGCTCCAATTCATGTTTATTTATTTTGCTTAGTTTTTTTTTTTTTTATATTTGCTCACTGATCTAACATTTTATTACTCATGCTCTTTATTCTTAATTATTGTTACTAACTTACTAACTTAACATTTTTATTCATACATGTCAATTTTACTTATTGTTAATAATTCATCTAATCTAACAATTTATTTATTGCCTTATTAATTAACTATTTATTTTATTGCAAGGACTTTAATATGTATTTTAGGATTTAATGTAAATATAAATGAGAATTGCATAGCATCCATTCTCTTGCATCATTTCATGTTTATTTTCTCGCAAATATTTTAGAATGTAATTAGGAACAAATGTACACCATAAATGAAAACTTGCATCTCATGCATATTTATTTTTATTGCTTTCCGCAAAAACGTTAGAATATTAAATTCCGAGGGAAAAGACATCGTTTTTGATCAAAATATCATTACGAATTGTCTTCGCGCTTAATTATTTGTTATAACGTTAGTATTATTTCTTTCCGCGCGCAACCGTTACCCAATTCTTTTTTCATTAAAAAATGAGGTCAACACCTCTTCAAAAATATCAAAGCAATTTATTCTCAATAGCAAAAATATTTTGTCGTCAAACATTTTCAAAACCTTGGATTTCAAACCAAGTTTTCATTTTCCTTTCGCAAAAACCTTGGACTTCAAGCCAAGTGCATTTTTAATCAAGCAATAAACCTTGGACTTTAAACCAAGTATTCCCTTTTATCGTAAAAACCTTGGATTTTAACCCAAGTGCATTTTCTTCAATCAAACATTTTTAATCATGCAAAAACCTTGGATTTTAAACCAAGTGTCTTTTATCACTCAAAATCTTTTCTCAATAAACCTTGGATTTTAAACCAAGTGTCCGCGTCTTATTTCATAATTAAACTTCAATCAATTTAACCATATAGACTTTCTCCACAAACTAACATCAATTAAACTCACATTTTGCCACTTTTGGTCTTTAAACCCATTTTCAAAAACCTTAAAATTAAACAAACAAATTTACTCGCAATTTTTACCCCGAACTACGAGATTTTGATCCTTCGGGTACGTAGGCATGAGACTTGTCTTTGCGAATCAAATAAAATCAACAAAAACATTTTTCTTCTTTTTCATCACTTAAAACTTTTTTTTTATCATCACTTTAATTCCTACAATTATACATTTTTACAAGCAATTAAAAATAAAGCGCAAAGTTAGAAATAGACACAAGAGGTTCCTATAGGATACTATAGATACTTAGGGTGCTAGTACCTTCCCTTCGTATAACTAACCCCCGAACCTTGATCTCCAAAAATAGGGTTTTTTCGAACTTTTTCCCTTTCCCTCGGATAAATTAAAGATCGGTGGTGGAATATTAAATTGCGATTCGAAGTTAATTAATAACTCGATATCCAAAAATCACCGCGACAGTGCGGGTACGAGTACTTTAGTACCCACCCCACCCCATACCCATATAATATATATTATATTTATTTTATGGACAAAACTTATATGCATTTCTTTATATGCAGTTTTTGTTGTTCCTCTCACAAAAAGGTAATTTTTCATTTTGTTTTGATTTAAAAAAATAAAAGAAACTGCTTTTAAATTAAAATAACTACCTCAATGTATCTAGGAATATAGTAAGAACTATTAGTAAGAACTGTATATATGAAACTGTACATAAGTTTGATCCTTATTTTATTTATATTATTATATAATAACATATGCATATCCAATTTTAAAAATATAACACTATTAAACTATGACATATTTTTAGTAAAAATGTTTATTTATAATATAATACAAACACAATGTGAATATGACAAAAGAGATTGAACTTTAACATGAAGTTGATAATAATTTTGTTTATAATTTTCATGAGTCGACATTAAAATATCTTCCAATTTTTTTTAATTCTATTAACATAATATGATATTTTATAATTAATTAATTTATTTTTAACAAAAATGCGGGTAACGGGTACGGATATGGGTACTAAGGTACCCATAGGGTATGGGGAAGAGTTCAATAACCCACGCGAGTATGGAGAGGGTATGTGTATTTTTTTCAAACTGCGTGTATGAGGATGAGTATTATTGTACCCTATCCATACCCTACCCATGCCATACCCATTGCCATCCCTACATCAACTTTTGACTCAAGGAATTGTCTTTTGCATTCTGATGGGCCGATCACTTTTGATTCGAGATCGGGAGTTAGTGTCTAGTGACATCTCTATAGGTCGGGTTGTTGTCTTCTCTGATGGTCTGGAAGCAATGCACGCTGTAAATTTCAACAGTCTTGTTACCAAGCTAGGGACACACACAACTGGTTTTCTGCTATGACAGTAGTAGCCCGAAAACCTGCAGTTCATGTTCCTGTAAAAAAAACAATGGAAAAACCGAACCTCCACTTATCAAATTTTACACCTGTTGTGAATTCGAGTAACTCAGACCAATACCTTTTGATGTGTGGAGCAATACGATTAAAGCAATCAAATTGAGAATGACAATAATAATAATCAACAAGAATAAACCGCGAAAACGTAAAGAACACGAGATATTGTTTACCCAGTTCGGTGTTAATGAACCTACTCTGGGGGGAGGGCAACCATCTCCGTTCCACTAGTCAAAAGTCCCGAATTCTACCCAACTCCCGAATTTCTTCCCGTGACCAAGAAATTCAATCAAGAAGTGTTTCCCAAGGTGATAGGATGTTTCTCCAACCCTAGAGTCTTCCCAAGATGTTACTCTATTAACCCTAGTCTTTTGTTGGCCTCAGAAACCCTAAAAACACACCTTGTTACATCAGAAAACGCACAACCTATATATAGGCTCGCGCGTTCGCGCGGCGCGCAGGAGACTGGCGCGCGGCGCGCCATCAACAGAAAACATCAGCAGCAACACACATCAAGCTGCGCGACGCGCAGACGTACTGGCACGACGCGCCACCACCAGGAGGAGAACCCTGCACTGCTTCTTCATTCAATTTTCAAGGCAAACTCCAACAATCTCCACCTTGCCTTCAAAATTGATGTTGGTGCCAACTTCCCACCAACCACCATGCTTCTCCACATGATTTAACACCACACCCTCTTCGGCCCCCGGAGTCTACCTCTCTGTACTTCCGAAAAGCTTGCCTCCCATTGCCCTTGGATTTTGTTAGGACAATCCACAAGTTACACCGTACCATCTTCAGCCCCCGGAGTAGCTAAGTCCGTCCTCCTGAAGAACGCTTGCTCCCAACTATCATCGGGTTTTAGATAGTCCAACAAGCTCCACCACCCTCTTCGAACCCCGGAATGTTTCCCGTACTCTCGAAAAATTTGCTTGCATCTAAACTTAACCTTGGAATTTCAGGTAAGTTCCACAAGCCACCCACAAGGTCTCCATAGCTACCCTTCTTTGGTCCAACAATATCACTCTCCTCCCTATCTCCTAGATAGCCGAGAGCTATTGTTGATTGTTTGTCTTCCTCTAGTCTCACTAGTAACAAACTCCACCTCAAACTGAGATTCCTCTACCAAAGATTCAAACCGGTATTTCCACAATGACTCTCACCTTGTAACGTAAAACTCTTCCACTACTTTGAAACATAATTCAAGACATTGTTAGTCTCCAACACTTCCCGTTTAGTTCTACCACCTAAAACTCATGTCACTAACAATTTTCACCCGAAGCTTCACAACTTTGCCATATCATGAGAATTTCCACTAGTAACAAAATGCATGACCACATTAAGGTTAGGAATATACCTCACATCATGTAAAAGAACCTCACCATACCTTGAACCTTACAAGCTTTCCCGTCTTCAAGATGAATAACTCCACCTTCAACTAGCTCTAGGACTTCAAAATATTTCATTCTTCAAAACACATGTGACCGGAGCATCCAAAGTCCACGACTTAAACTCCACTCATTCCCAACTTCCACTAGCATCTTCACACCTCATAATATCGTTGTTGTTTCAGTAGCAACCTGAGTATTATTTCACCGCCTCTCCAGGCCGAGCCTGAGTATTCTTATCACCGCCTCTCCAGGATGATGTTGAGTATTATTCCACCGCCTCTCCAGGCCGAACAATCATCTATGGTTCCCAGCTTGTGACTATGAGTGCTCCTGCACTCTCATAGCCTTCCTCGTAAGCTTCATCGCACTTTTGTTGAGTTAAAATTGCCCTAACCTTCACCTTCCACAACCCGAAGTCGTTACTCCCGGTGAATTTCTCAATCTCCCACTTAGAACCCATGATACCTTAATCGTTTGATCCTTGCCCCACGGTGGGCGCCAATTGTTGTGAATTCGAGTAACTCACACCAATACCTTTTGATTTGTGGAGCAATACGATTAAAGCAATCAAATTGAGAATGACAATAATAATAATCAACAAGAATAAACCGCGAAAACGTAAAGAACACGAGATATTGTTTACCCAGTTCGGTGTTAATGAACCTACTCTGGGGGGAGGGCAACCCTCTCCATTCCACTAGTCAATAGAAACCTTGATTACAATGAAATTCACCACAAGAGTTACAAGAATTAGAAATTCCCTAATTCTACCCAAGTCCCGAATTTCTTCTCGTGACCAAGAAATTCAATCAAGAAGTGTTTCCCAAGGTGATAGGATGTTTCTCCAACCCTAGAGTCTTCCCAAGATGTTACTCTATTAACCCTAGTCTTTTGTTGGCCTCAGAAACCCTAAAAACACACCCTGTTACATCAGAAAACGCACAACAACACTAGCAGCACACATCAAGCTGCGCGACGCGCAGACGTACTGGCGCGACACACCACCACCAGGAGGTGAACCCTGCACTGCTTCTTCATCCAATTTTCAAGGCAAACTCCAACAACACTAGTATTGATATGAATTACACTTCCTGCTAAAATTGAAAATTGGTCTGATGAAGATTTTTCCAATCACAGGTCATGACCAGATTGCAGACATTTTAACCAAAGCAATGCACGCTGTAAATTTCAACAGTCTTGTTACCAAGCTAGCCCTTCTTGACATCTTTCGCCTTAACTCGAGGAGGAGTGTCAAAGTATTAGCTGAAGCAGTTAGAATTAGTTTTGTATTAGTCTTATTGCTTAACTAATTAAGTTACAATCGGTTGTGAGTGTAAGAATGTTCACAGTTATAAGCTTGAGCAATCTTATCCATTAAAGAGTGTAAAACAAATCCTTCAATTTTGTAGAAATTCGCCGGCCTCGCTTGTCTTTCTGCATAATCCAAACATCAGTAATACCGCGGGCAGCACTTGACAGGAGTCACACAGGAACTGAAAGATAAACTAGTAATTTCATAAGAGATATAAATTCTTTTTTCCAATTTTTCTTGTGTTATTTACTACCTACAATTACAAATTTGGGGGTTTGTAGAGAAAGATAACTGCAAGTTAAAATAGTGGAAGAGAAGAGTTAAAAGCTTGACAATTTGGTCCAGAGCTTTAAATGTAGTAAACTTGGAGGACAATTTATTAGCATCAAATCTTCAACAAACTGAAGTACCCTCCAACAATATACTTGTTAGCATATATCCTTAAAAGGGTGCCAGCTTACAGACCAATTAAGCTACTATATCAAATAAGCTGGTTTGTTTAGATGCTTCTACCTAAGAAATACAAAAATATACTAGTACCTAAAACAAATATATCTGTTTTGAAAATGAATCTAAAAAATAGTTTTTTGTTGTTGCTTATAACAGTGACCGGAGGAAGTAATTTTTAAATGGGAAAAAGTCAATAGTTCATGGTGGAACTGAGTGTTTACTATATGGGGTCCATGGTGGACCACTTCATCAAGTGGTCCATGGTGGACCAGTAACACTATAACGAATATGAATTTTATAAAATCCATATTTTGGATTGAAAGTTTATATCATATAGATCACCCGTAGAAAAATTGAAAATCATTTGATATGTTATTGAGACACATCAAGATTAACGGTTGTTAAATAACATAAATCTTGATGGGTCTCAATAACATATCAAATGATTTTCAAAAAATTTTAAAAAATTTATGGATGATCTATACAATATAAACTTTCAATCCAACAGTGAATTTTGTAAAATTCATGTTCGGTTGATCACTTGTGCACGGTGGACCACTTGTCAAGGTGGTCCACCGTAGCATTAGCCGGAAAAGGATTGTGAAAGTGAGTGTTAAAAGAAATGAGAGTGATGGAGAAAAATCTATTGTTACAGGTTTAAATATTTTAAAGGGCAATCTTTTGGTATTTTCCACACAAATTAAAGTTTATGGGCTATGGTTTGAGTTTGACTAATCAAAATTATGCGAAAGCTTAAATTTGTTAGTTTGTGTTGTAAAGTTATAGAAGACTGTCACTGTTTGACCGTTAAATTTATGGTGCACTATTCTAATCATGTGTGTAATTTATAAATATATAAACCATTTAATTTAAAAACAAAATGCTAAATAATTATAATTGTCTTCCTAGAAATTTTAAAGGCTTGATTACAATCATAGTCCCTTATCTTTATTTTAGGTTTTAAATTGGTCTTTTATCTTTTAAAAGTTTCAAATTGGTCCCTTATCTTTTCTGCCGTTCAATTAGTTAGTTGCTCCCGTCAATTTTTTTACTATTACTGTTAAATTTGGACATGTGACACACTTGGACAGATGACACGTGTCCAAATTTAACGGTAATATAAAAAATTTGACGGGAGGGACTAACTAATTGAACGGTAGAAAAGATAAGGCACCAACTTAAAACTTTTAAAAGATAAGGAATCAACTTGAAAACTAAAATAAAGATAAAAGATCAAAAGTGTAATTAAGCCAATTTTAAATAATAATAATTTATTTTTTGTTGACTTTATCAACAACATCTGTAGGAAAAGTTTTTCTTATTGACTTCATCAACACCACTTGCAGGAAAAGTTGTCAATTTTCAAAGTGGCAATTACATAGAAACCACACATTTATTTCCAACACCAATTTTTCATCCAATAATAATAATAATCCAAGAAACATATAGTCATGAGTCAAAGTCTTCTCATTCCTCTCTCCCTCTAATAAAAGAGAAACAAAACAAAATCTAGTACCTAAGGATCTTCACATAATATTGTTCTTGAAAGTTTAAGAGACATGGAAAGTGAAAGCAATCTCAAGCAAAAACAGAAGCTAGAGGTATATGATATTCTCAAGGAAGCTATAATTTTATATGTTAAGAATATCAACTTTATCATCTTCACTTTTTTCATTTCTCTTCCTCTTTTTTGTATCATGGTTTACTTTGAAATTCAGCTTCAAGAAACATTCCATATTGTTAATCAAAATTATGATGGCTATAATTTTTTTGGTTCCATACTAGATCGTATGGATAATGATTCTTACCTTAAGTTGATTCAACTTGGTTTGATTTATATATTTCCTCTCCAACTTCTAGAGTTTGGTATTGCAATTGTTACTATAGATTTAGCTTCAAAGTTAAGTTCACAACAAGAGAAGAAAATGACCCTTAAGAACATGTTTGAAAAACCAATCCATTCATCAAATTTGAGAGGCTCATTTCTGACTTTTATCTATCTTGTTTTCTTGACAACTACTCATCAACTTGGATTACTATGGATAGTTATAAATTATCTATGCTTGAAGATTTTGAGTCATGTAATTTTTGGTGTGATTTTCAGCATGTTGTTTGCAAAGGTGTTAAAGATGTATTTGGAATGGAGTTCTGTGTGGAATATGAGTTTTGTAATGTCAATATTGGAGGGTATATATGGTATTGATGCATTAGCACTTTGTGTTAATTTTAGTAAAGGGTGTCACAGAAAAGGGCTATTTTTAATGTTGATTTTCTTTGCATGGGGACAAATTTTAAGATTTTCTTGCTATTATATTGGAGGCTATAAACAAGGAAATGGAACTTTCATACAAGTTGGATTGTTCTGCATGGTGATTCCATTGAAATGGGTGATTTTCATGATCTATTTCAATTATTGCAAGGAGAGACACTTGGTAAAGAAGATAGATGAGGAATTAGACAAAGATGTTAGAGTGGTTGGTGAGTGAGAATTGTTTGCTTTGCACAAAAATATTGGTGTCAATTGAGTTGAGTACTAGGATTGAGGTAGTTTTCTGGTAATGCAGCTACTTTAATATGTTTAAACAATAAAATGTTAACAATGTATTAGAAGTTTATGAGTTTGACCAGCTTTATAATTGAAAATCTTTCTATCCATTGTGATTAGTTTGTTCGTAGCAACTATAATATTGGTGCTTCCCTGAATAGCATGCTTTCTAATGTGATTCAGGGCTTGTTTGGATTGACTTAATTTGAACTTATCTATTGATATAAACACTTGCGAGACTAAAAAACTTATACGTGTTCATAAGCTCACCTGGATAGCATAAAAGACAACTAGATCATATGAAAACAATTTGAATTTATTTTATCTTTTACTATAAAAATAAGTTACACATAAAACACTTATATGATAAATGCGAATGTGCATGCTATAAGCACTTAATTAAGCAGTTTATCCAACACGACCTTCAAATAGGTGGAAAGTACCTAATTTGATATTTTGTCCCTTCATCTTTGCCAAGAGATGTGATTATGTGTTTGTTGCTAGGCACATTCTCCCATTTCTCCCTTGATTCTCACAAACCACCCCCAAAATACTATAACGACTCGACCATTATTTCAATATCTTATGAGTTAAATTATACAATAACAAAATCAGTGTTAAATGATCTTGGTTGTTAACTTGAGATCAGATGGTTGCAATTTAAAACTGTGAGCAAATCCAAATTTGTTCAACTCATATGCCTAAACTTTCAATCTCACTGCTTATTTTAATTAATATACTTCAGATATTAAAAGGATTCAGGACACACTGAACTGAAGATCATAAAGACTAAGAATGCATTTCAATCTCAAAACAGATGAAACAGATAAAGAGCAACTATTTTCATTAAACAAAATTTGTACTACCAGCTAATCATAGTTCAACATAGGTGATCATGTTTATGAGGAAAATTATTGATAAATGAATCCACCATCAACTATGTCATTATCACCTAGAACACATTTAACCACTGACTTATTCCATGGTCCATTGATAGATGACCAATCCAATAAAGACGAATGCCGGACTTCATGAGCTCCTTTGAGCTCTTGAAAATCTTCTCAATTTTCTTTGGAACCAATCTTCCTTTTTGCAAACGACGGCAAACAGAAAGCTGCTGTATGAATCTGGAATTGAAGGTAAAGATAGTATAACCAAAAGTTAAAGATACAAATTCGCAGTTCTAAAAAGAGAGACGGTAAATGCAAAAGTTGGTTTGACAACACACCTCGGAGTTGTAAAATTTTAGTGGTCTTACTGACTTCTGACTCTCTTTTTCGTCTATGGGATTCACCGGATGCTTGAAATCAACAAGAGGTCCCTCGGTTGAGCAAAGCATAAAACCAATCATCCCACTAAAATGAAAAATAAAGAAATATAAATATAGATTATCATATACATTCCGACATCTCGATGCAGAACACACATGATACAACATTATCCAGTACAATCTAAAACCTGCACCTCCTAGAGAAAGTTAAGACAAAAGATAAAAAGGCAACAAGAGGTGTGCAAAATATTGTCTGGTGTTGTTAAACAGCTGCTAAAGTACTATTACATAGCGAGATTTAATACAAAATATTGTGAAATAGAGGCTATAGCGGTGCTATAGCATTATTATTGTATAGCACCATTGTATTGTATAGCGGAATTTGAACAATTATGAGATTCACAATTGACAACAGTGGTGTGCATCGGAATTTTGCTTCAGGGGAATTTTAATTTCAAATCACCATTTTGTCGTAGAACTAACATACATACAACTTAACATGTAATAATTAATACATAGGAGTATGTCTTACAGAATTCGAATAAGAAAATAAAAAAAGGGCAATCCATTTCTATATAACTCTCGCCATAGCAGGGTCCTCATAAGGTCAGAACTTTTTTGGAAAGGAAAAGTGTTAGTTTTAGACTGTGTTGTCAAATAGCCTTCATTTATGGCATGGCATATTCTTTACCAGCCGCTATAGGTTGCAGCACCTATTATATCGACCATGTTTCTGCCATAGACCGTGACACCGTATTTATATGGCAGATTTTTGGCCTCTGCCATAATGCGCCCTTGATAACACTGATTGTAGACAATCTTATCTTGCATTTGCAAACATTTGCATGAGGATGATCCTATGACTTGAACATGTGATTTTAGTCACCAAGTTTTCTCTTCTCAAACAGGAAAATAGATTGCGAAAAACATACCTTGGGTATGTAGGAACTGTAGTCCAAGCATAGTTGACAGAGCCTTTAAAAATCTGACGACAATTGGACACAATGTCCTCAATTATATCCATATGAAGCCATATACTTTCTGCTTGAGTGCACATAACTCCTCCAGGACGAAGAGCCCTAGCCACTGACTGAAAGAAGGGCTTTTCAAAAAGCTCTTGAGCAGGACCTTAAAGATATCAAATGTAACATTAACACCCCTTCAAAAAGAAGTTTATATCACATAGCAGACTAAAACAATAGTGTATTGAACATGTAGCATACCGATAGGGTCAGATGAATCCACTATAACTGCATCATAAGTTCCTTCTGGAGCTGCCTTCAAAAATGCAACTCCTAGATCATTGTGAGATAAATATAAGTTCTCAATGAAGAGTAAAATAATTAGGATTTAATTCATATACCCTGTCAGTACAAAGATTTTTTACACTGTCAATCAATTATAACTGTCAGATCATTAAAAACATTTTACTTTTATCTCAACTTCTTCAAAAGTCACATTTAATTTGTGGTAATTTATTTCCAGTGATAATCATTTTACACTGACGGTGTATCAAAATCAAACTCAAATTTAAGGAAAAATACTTGAGGGAGAATATTAGATTAGGTGATCATACCATCACCAATGCGAAGTGTCACACGTGGATCATTAAACCCTACTGCAACTTCAGGGAAAAATTGTTTGGAGACCTGCACAAAATGAAGGCTTCATTATTTACAGCAAGTACATACTACAACTAGAAGTCGTCGAGCAATAGAGGCTAGACTTTTTAGACCAACAGAAAAAGAACAGAACAGAAGTAACCAAGTTCCTCAAGTAGAAAAACCCACATCAAAACAAGAAAAATTGGAGAACCAATTATATGTAGAATATAGCTAATATTTGAAATAGTAGTTGTGGTTGCAGTCGCGTCACAATTTTTTAAATTGCACAAAATTGCAGATGAATGAGATTGACGTTGGCACAAATCCACAATTACAGTTGCAATGTGGTCACGGATACTCAAAAAACCTTGGCGTTACAGACAAAATCACGGTTGTGAACCACAATTTGAAATCATGTTATTTAGCTTTGGTTATAGAGATAAGAAATCACATAGTAAAATTTTGTGCGGCATACTCACTTCAACAACCATATTGTCAATTTCACAAATGTCTATCTTTTCAATTGAAGAATGACGTGCCACTTCCCGCAGGACTCCTCCATCACCTCCACCAATAACCAAAACCTAAAAGATAAAATTACGGGGAAAATAAAGTACATAAGTTTAGTGACTAAGCATGTAATATAGACATACTAAAATTTCCTGGACTCATAGATGTATCGATGACCTTTTTAGGGTTTGGTATAGAGCAAAGAGGAAGATGAGTGATCATTTCTTGGTAGGCACATTCGTCCCTTTCTGTGAGCTGAATAACACCATCCAAAACAAGAACCTTGCCATACGTTGATGACTGCAAAAGACATCGTGCACAGTGATGCATTTAAAATATCAATAACAAACATAATATAGAGAATAATGTAATTGTTATTTCAAAATTGAAGGGAACCTCATTTACCTGGAAGACCATGACTTTCTGGTAGTCAGACGTTCCTTGAAACAAAATCTTTTCTATCTTCAAGGAGTGAGCTTCTCCTGCAAAATTACGACAAAATTTCAAATTCATGGTTTTTATTACAGAAACACAAATCCAAAAAATCTTGAGTTTATTTTGTATAAATATTACTATGTGCAAATATCTCTAAGGATTTCACCAATGCTTTGGCTTTTGTAAGTATTAGAATTTGAGAGGCCTATACTCAACCACAAAAGCTAGCTTGAGAGTTGAGGTTTGCACTACTTTATAAAGGCTATCTTTGCCATATCTCTAGCCAATGTGAGACTTCTAACACACCCCCTCACGCCCAGCACTATTGGGCATGGTGCGTGGAATCAACAACAACGGGTGGCCCAAATATGGGAGGTCTCCACAACAAACAACAAATGGATCTAGGATAGGCTCTAATACCATATTAGAATTTGAGAGGCCTATACTCAACCACAAAAGCTAGCTTGAGAGTTGAGGTTTGCACTACTTTATAAAGGCTATCTTTGCCATATCTCTAGCCAATGTGAGACTTCTAACAGTAAGATTTGATGCCATAAGATGAACTCAAATATAATCATTGCCGATAAAAAGTTAATCTGAAGATATACCTTTGTATTAATAAACACAACATATAGCAATTCAGAACTAGAGAGGCTCAATGATAAAAGGTGACACATGGTTAAAAGGGGAATAAAAAGAAACCTTTGCAAGGACACAAAGATTAGATCCTTTCGGTGATGGCACATAAACACTGGCTATATAAATATATGAATTATCTGTTCTTGTTCATGCCTTTCTATATATTTATACGCCGCCCATTTATGCAACACAATCATGAATAAAAATTAAAGGACCACAATAACTATCTATTAAGTAGAACAAGTCGAAAAGAGTTAAGATCATTTATATTGGCAGGATGTTAAATAGCAATTCATTCAAATGAGAATTCACTCAAACATTCGAAATTTCATATCTGCCCACTTTTTACCAGAAAACCAAGAAGATTTGGCTTAACACCGAAGTAAGTTAAGCTACATCATGTTTATATGTCAAGGAAGAAAACTAGAACTCCACTAATTATGCAGGCATATAACAGGTAAGAAAGCGAGGTAATAAATAACCTAGAACTGTACTATAGCACTATAACGGAATTTGAACAAATTGTTGTTGTTCTGTGATACGCTATTTAGTACAAATTGTTGTCGAATAGTGTCTAGTGTGTCGCTACTCACTATAGCTATGTAGCAGAGAAGAACTTGAACAAACTGCTACTTTTGCAATCCACAACAGGCAACACCGTAAATACCAACCGCAATAAAATAAATTGCTCCATGAGAGCATTTGTGAAAAGTTTGCTTATTTTCAAACAGAAGTATAAACAAAAACCCATTTCATCAGACACCAAATTTCAGAATAAAAGTGCAAAAAACAATGGAAATTTGGACGAAACGAAGCAAAAGAGACAATTGAATCGTAAAAATTAAATGGATAACCAAATCCAAACATCTTCACCCAAAGACAAACTCCACAAAAAAGTGGAACCCGAAAAACCAATACAAGTTAAGTTTTCCATAACCATACAAAAATACAAATCAACAATTAAACACAATAATTTCCTTTCCTTTCTCATCCCAGCAACTATACCTATGAATCACCAACACACAGACACTTAGACGACATTGACACCGACACATCAACACGGACAATAATTTAATAAGTTAGTGTAATAGAATGTAAGTGCCATATCAGAAACCAGACACACCTTCAATGTAAAGTGTTAGTGTTGCACTATGAAGCAAATTAGGTGTGTCCTGATGTCAGACACGCACAACACAACATCAACACATATGATTATGACATTTCCTTAAATTATTATAGGGGTTGGTGTATCAGTGTCCGGTGTTTGTGTCCATGCTTCATAGGTGCTACATAGAAGTACCAAACACACAAAAAGAGAGAATATTTAGAAGCAATAATGAAAAGGGTATGTAGAGAAAAAAACAAACCAGGCCACATTGGGCTAATTTCAGAAAACCAGCCAGGAATGACAGATGAAACACCATTAGCATTTGGGTCCTTGTTCATGGTGGATTCCACAAGACTCTCTGCTGTAGCCATAGTCAAAAACCTCTCTTTCTGTTTGGGTCTTACTAGCTAGCTAGCTTGGTGATTGAGATATTATTATTATTGATGAAATGGAATAAGAATAAAGGGAAAAAGGGTGTTTTGTGGGTCAAAACAGAAAGAATCTGCTTTCAGGGGATGCGATTCGATTGAGAAATGTGAGGTTGTTTTGGATTTGTGTTAATGGGACTCAGGATATTATGCATGTTGCGTGTTTTTTCTTTTCTTTATATCACCAAAAGATAGAACAGAACAACCCAAAGTGTCGTAGTAAGTGTGGAAAATTGAGGTTCTCATTCTCGGATTTATATTTGCTTTGTAGCAATATCACAAAGTTACACGCTGTAATTAATTTTGGCCGTTGATTTATAATCGGACGGTGCAAATTCAATCACATCCATTCAATCACATCGAACGGTTCAGAATGTAACTATGTTGCCGCAGTCCTCATTCTCCATTGTCATTAAACAACTGTGGATTATAAATTATAATAATAATTAATAAGTTTGATAGAATAGAATATTTTTCCAATTAAGTATAATTATGGTTGTAATTGTTTTCCATTATGTGTAATTATTAGTGAGGAATATTTATCAATGCAATTTAAATTTAATTTCTTTTCTCATAGCTCATTTTTTTATCTCATTTTCCTTCCTACCAATGTGTTTTTTACCCTTTGTTTATTAAGGATATAAATTGGTTTCTTTTTGAAAATATTTTGAATGAAACGATATATGAGGTGATTCAAAAAAAAAAAAAAGAGGTTTCAATTTATACAATTATACGGTGTGTGTTAGACTTGACTAACATCCCAATCCAAGGAAATAAAATAAATAAGGCATAAAATCTTCATCGTAATGCAACGATTATCTCCTTAGTTATTGCACTCATCAATTTACTTTATTTCCTCATTCATTTTAATTATTTCCGTAAGTATAAATGTAAACTTGGTCATATCAAATAAAGTAACAATTTGGTATAGCTATCTTTACGGTGGGTGTGTGTGTGTGTGATTGGTCAAAAATGTTGAAGGTGTGAAAAACACAAGAAGGTGGATTTTTCTCTAACAAGAGGATATGCAACAGAATATAGAGCTAAAACACAATAACAAGGATAAGCAGGGATAAGAAGGAAAGAACACAAATAATTTTATACCGATTCCTCTCACAAACGAGAGTAGTCCAGTCCCCTTGTCACTACAAGAGATTTCACTATAATCACACAAGATTACACAATTGCTCAAGCACACAAGCAGGAGACTTCACAGTGCTCAAGCACACAAGCACGAAACTTCACAATGCTCAAGCACACAAGCAAGAGACTTCCAAATCTTATATAGAAAAGGACACGATAAAGACAATTTAGCACCTAAGACTTCTACTCTTTTACACTTTGAGTAACAGATTGAGTATTACAACTTCTTGAAGAAAGTAGTCAGAGTTTGAGTCTTGTGCAAATGTTTGCTTTGATAACGTTGAAGGTTGTGTTCAATTGTGTTGATTATCAGTAGTTCTTCCGGTCCACAAGGTCTTCTATATATTGGCAGTAGAAATGTAGACGTTGGAGGTGACCGTTGAAGATTGAAGATGTCAGCGCAAACTTTGCTGCATAGATAGTAGAGTTTTTGACCTTATTCCCAAAGAGGTAAAAACTGTAGTTGTCATCTTCATTGAACACTTCAATGTTTGCACAGAAGAGGTAAACTTTCCCAAATGTCTAGGTGCTCTTCATTCTGAGGTGTTGACTTGATTCAAATCAAAGTATCCACTTGGTACGCAGAGGAGAGTCCTTCTTTTAACAGTTATGCTTTGGAAAGGTGTTTCAGAGTACTACTGAAACTGCTTCTGAGTGCAAATTCTTGATGGCTTCTGATAGCACTTGTTTGATCTTCTGATAGTCTTCAAGTCTTTCAGAGCCTCTGACTCTAGTCAGATTCTATTCCTTGTATATTTCTTGCATTCTTACAAGGTAGATTTTTAGTATTCCAACTGTGCATTAATACTTTTGTTATCATCAAAACTTGATTAAATTCATAGGGTTTGTATGGAAAACCATTCTTGTTCCAACAATCTCCCCCTTTTTGATGATGACAAACATAAGTATTAATTGTCAATTGTTGTTGACTTAATTTATCATCTTCTTCTTAGAGGTGTGAGTTTTGCAAGCTCCCCCTGAATCAGATTGTCACATACCGTTTTTATTTAATTATTTATTTGGGTTTATTTATTTAATTGTCATGTTTGTGTTATTTAATTAAATTATGTGGCATTAGATGAGGAGGTGTTTTTAGTATAGTAGTGTTTTTAAGAGGTGTAGCTAGAAAATAGAGTTGGGCTTTTATGAGGAAGGGCAATTTAGTAATTAAGAAGGAGGACTCAACCTAGATATAAATAGGTACTTTTAAGAGAGAGAATTCATTTTTGTGTTGTTTTTGGTGGAGGTAGAGAGAGAAGCTCTCATGAGAATAGAGAAAGAAAGAGTTAGAGAAGAAGATGAAGAACATAGAAGAGAAGATCAAGAGGGGAAGATTGAAGGGGATAATTCTTGAAGAACTAGAGGTAAGAGAGTAATTATATATGATTAGTGGGTGATTAAGAGGGGGATAAATCACATTTCTCTTTGCCCAAACCCTCTCACCCATTTATACTTAAAGTTAGTATTTTTATGAATGTGTATGAATCAAAATGCTTTCTTTTATGATAATTTCGTGTCATCCATGTTATGTGATGCTAAAAGTACATGTTGATGGTTTCAATTTTGAGAATCAAATGATGTTCATATGAAATTATGCGTTTTTGAGTTTTTAGTGAAAAATATGAATAATCTTTGATTGATGATGTTTTTGATTTTTGTAAGTAATGAAACTTGTACTTCCATGTATGATAACATGATTATAACCTAAAGGAAACACCTTTTTAGAACTGGAACACGTTTTGGTGAATTTGAGGTGGGATATGAACGGACACCAAAACAGAGTGTGCATTCTGCGCACATCTCGCCAAGCGAGAACCAGCGAGGGTCAGCGACAGAGTTCACTGAGACTCGTCGGTGCTCGCCGGAAAACCTGAAAAGTTCTGTTTTCGTCGCCGAAGAGGTTGCCGGGCGACGGTCAGCGAGGAGGCTCGCTGAGTCTCGCCGGGCGAGATTAGTCTGATTTGGAGATTATTTTAGTGAAAAATATGAATAATCTTTGATTGATGATGTTTTTGATTTTTGTAAGTAATGAAACTTGTACTTCCATGTATGATAACATGATTATAACCTAAAGGAAACACCTTTTTAGAACTGGAACACGTTTTGGTGAATTTGAGGTGGGATATGAACGGACACCAAAACAGAGTGTGCATTATGCGCACATCTCGCCGAGCGAGAACCAACGAGGGTCAGCGATAGAGTTCACTGAGACTCGCCGGTGCTCGCCAGAAAACCTGAAAAGTTCTGTTTTCGTCGCCGAAGAGGTCGCCGGGCGACGGTCAGCGAGGAGGCTCGCTGAGTCTCGCCGGGCGAGATTAGTCTGATTTGGAGATTATTCTTTAATTAATTTGATGTTGATGATGGTTCATTATATAAGTTGCTAGTCTCTTATGAATGAGTATGATTGGTGATGATGTGTTCATATACTTGTTGGATATGTATGATGATATTGATGGTGAATTGAAATGAATATATGTAATGTGCATATGTATGAATGTGCTTACATGTATATGAAATAAAGATGGTGATGTTGTTGATTATCTCTGTGTATACATGTGTTATATGTATATGTATGTTTGGTGAATAATATGATTATAATGATTAACAATGATGTTGTTGGAATATGTATGTGTATGTTATATATATATATATATATATATATATATATATATATATATATATATAATGGATAATGATTGATGATAATGATGATTGTTGATAATAATTAGGATTGATGTTGTTGAGTTGTATATATGTATGTACATGTTTGATATACATATGTATATGAATGTTGATTATTGATGATGCTTAGTGATGTTGTTGTTGAAGTTGTATATATGTACATATGTGTTATATGTATACATTTGGTGAATATTATGAAGGTTGATGATAATAATGATGTTGACGTTGTTGATTTATATATATGTAAAAATGTGCTATATATATATATTTGTTGGTGAATTTAATGATGATGATGTTGTGATTTACATATATGCTTTGTAAAGTTGATTTATAATGGATGATGAATTGAGATGAATATATATGGTGTGTGTTTGTATATGTACAAAACAATGGATGATGAATTGGTGAAGTCATGTAATATTACATGCAATGTTGGTGATGTTTTATATGTATATTTACATGTTGTTGATGACACTTCATTCATGCATATGTCGTGTCTAATGGATGGTGAAAATGGATGGTGAACCGGATTCTTGTATCCAAAATAGATGGTGAAATTGGTACCACATGTAGTTGTGTCTAGGGACATAACATTGAACGTGACATTAGTTGCATTAGGAAGGTGAACACTTAATTGTTCTATGTGTTGATGATTGGTAAATACATAAGTGTGCATTATTTTTGTGTTGACGAATGGTGAATAGATATATGTACGTTAATTGAGAAATGTTCTTATTTTGTTATTGATCTTGCTTTAATGAATTGTGTGCAATAATTGAGTAGGATATATATATTATGTGTTGACGTATGATGTCGTTGAAATAAATGATAGTGCGTTACTTTCATTTATTGTGTGTCAATTATATATATCTAACTCTCTGTTTTGTGTGTTTGCTGGATCGTTGGGTGATTCAGATCCTCAGCCATTTTTGGTATGATTTGTCGGTCAAACTCTGCTCTGATTAGGACATGGGAAGGGTTCTTGTATATCGAGTCTTCTATGTATTTATGTTGTATTAAATGATTACTTTCTTGTATAAACCGGTGAATATTATTTCATTATCTAGTATTATTTTTTTAGAGAATGTAATACTCAAACTTGTGTTTTGTATCTTGGTCTTGATTTAAACAATGAAGTCTTTAATCCGCTGCGAGTTTTTGAAAAGAATTTATGTAAAATATTTTCGAGAATTAGAATTTTATGTAAATTCAGGTTTGGGTGTCGATCAGAGCCGGTCTGTGCAGTCAGACCGAGTGAGCGTATTGTCATTCGAGCTGTGTGTCAGTTGTGTTTTCTTAGTGAATTGTTTGTTGTGTCTACACTTGCACCTTAGTCACTATTTAACTAATTTGCAAATGTATGATGATATTTGTTGTTGTTGTTGATGTTTCCATTCGATGAAATATGGAAATATGGTTATTGTCGCTAATTGTGTTTATTCTTCTTGAGAATGTGATTGTTGTTTGGATTTCAAAATAATGACTTAAATAATGGTGTCTTTCCGTTATTGTTGTATTTGAAGTGATTATGTTCGTATATGAGTATAGATTTCTATGTTGATGAAAGTCTAGGTTATATGAAATAAAGTGTGATTGTTTATGCAAGTGTTGTAAAGGATGTATAGATGATTTATTCATGATGATTGATTATGTAGTATGATTGAAATATCAATATAATGATATGTATGTATCCATAGAATTAATTTAGAATTTATGAATATGTACGAAATAGTTCGATTTCTTGAATACTTTAACATGACGATTGTTGGTGAATATTCATGAAATTTTGTAATCTATGAGGATGAAAATATATTGGTGAATTGTATGTTGATTATGTGTGAGATTCATTTCATGAATTTTGTATTGTTAATTCTTTGATTGAGATGTTGCTTTGCCTAATTCATGAGACTTATGTTTTAATTGATGATTGACTTATGAATTGATTGTTTCATAAATAATATTGAGTTGTGATGTGTTGGTTTCATGAATTCATTTGGTGTGGTTACGTTTATTCTATTGATGATGAATTTGTTTGTTAATGAATCATGAATGAATTGATGTGATTAATTATGAGGAGTATTGATATTATATTTGAAGTGAGGAACTAGATGCTAGAGTCTTTAAATGAATCGTTTGGTTATAGGGTTGGTATGATACCGTATCATTGAGAGAAGTATCATACCGGATGTGGCACAGTATCGCTTGAGAGAAGTGACCACGTGGTGCAGTATCATTGAGAGAAGCACACCCACATTGAGATTGTGATTTTGTAAATTGTTTTCCTTGTTATTCTTGGATGTGCAAGAGATGAATAGATTGATTGTTTAATGATTGATTATTTGGTTGTGTCTGAATAATATGTGATGCTAAGTGATTTGTTTTGCTATAGTTGATTATATTATGATGTAATAATTACTTGATTGTGGTGAGTTATCTGAGTATGTATGATATGTGCCGGTGTATGTTAGGATTCATTGCATACCATGTAAATTCGTATATGATTTGCATATGTTGACTCGAGCGTGATAATTGAAATGATGGTTTAATGTAACTAATCATAATGGAAGTTTATACGAATGCTTATGCGTATCTATGTGTATGATTGGTGTGTAGCTCTTTATGTGCATGAGATAGTTTTAGAATTAATATTCATTCTTGGGGATGTGAATATTATTGAAGATCTAGGATTATTTTCTTTTGAATGTGCGAAACTAATTCTTGTCGTAAAAATAAGAAGAGTGGGAATTTGGTGATGGATAGATTCTAGAACATGTTGATATATGATTACGTTCTATATGACATGCATTGGATTATTGCTATGAGATGTGACCTATTCTTTTATTATCCATGAGTTATGAGAAATGCTTATGTCATCTTTCTAAGAATAGAGTTGATACATGTATGATGCACATGTTTTGGTTATTTTGTTATACCATGATTAGTGATCGTACTAGGATAATTGTCTCCTTGCATGATATGCTTATATGAATATGATTTTGGCAAACTAGTTGAAATGATTTTCGTGGTATATGCAACTTTTCTTGTTTTAAATGTGATTCTTAATTCATGGAAAGTATGTGCTATATGAATGCTTATGCGAATGTGAATTGTTGGACTTTTAGATTTCGTTGATAGATAATATGTATCTTTCGTGTTTGTTTTAGCTACGAAAGATGCATGTTGCTTGAATATCTATGTGAAATGTTATATTTTTCTTATGTGCAATTTAATGAAGATGGTTACATATTATACTTCGTGTTTGTATGATTGTGTGTTTGATCATGTCTTGTGGTTACCCCTTGTATGCGATATGTGTGAAAATACTATCGATACTAGATCCTTATTAGGAAGATAAGTTAGAGCCTTAGAACCTATAGTTGGGTGTGAAGGTTGAAGTTTTTGATAGACGTTTGTAGATGGGTTTAAGCTTAAGTGGAAGAGAAGGGTGTGTTCCTTGAGACATTTGAATATCGGAAGAATAATTGGAAGACTTATTAAGACGAAGAAAGTTAATGGAGCCATTGTTTCGATGAGGATAACGTCAAAGTTTGTTGAGTAAGAAGAAGGGTGACAACGTATGAGAGGTGTATTACAAGCATTGTAAGTTGGATTTGAAATTATCGGAATTTGTGTGTTGGTAGCAAGAAGTTATTTCGGTGGTCACGTGATATAGAGTATTGAATTAATATGAGTCGTCAGAAGTGAATGTCGTGTTGTGATTAAGATCATAAGTTGGTTATTGAGATTGGAAGTTGTTGGAGATCAGTTGGTTACTTCGAAAGTTGTTGAAACTTCTGGAGTAAGTTTGGATGGCGTGTTTCTACGGATACTTAGACCGTGGCATATGCATCGAAGAAGTTACGGATTTGTGGAAAGAAATACTTGGATAAGCCGAGGTTTGGAGTGTCCGAAATTAACTAAAGTTGGAGGATCTTAATTTTGGATTAAGATATCATTGGAACAAAGTGAATGTCGTAGAAAATATTGGCAAATAATGATGAGAGAAATTGGATTTGATTGAGCGATTCATGAATGTAAGATTGATAGATGAGGAGAAGTTTAACAACATGGAATTAAGAAGGACGAAGTTGACGAATTAAATTCTCAAAGAGATTTGGAGAAAGTTGAAAGTTGAATTTGAATTTAATGGATCGATTGACGTGAAATCAGACAGAGTAAAGAAGTGAGCTTTCGAGTAACTAAGAGTGGAATTTTAAGATTTAAGATGGATTTTATCTGTTGGATTTGACTAAGTTCCGAAAGGGGATTGTAGGAGGAAGTTGCGATTGAAGATCGAGATGGTAAGACCATTAAGTGGAGAGCTATGTAAGGGAATTTCACATGAGGATTTTGCAAGTTAAGATGAAGTTAAGGACAAAGTGTTGTTGGCATAATGGAATAAGAAAGATTGATCATTAGAAGAATATGTTAAGAACGAGTAGCGAGAGTGTGTAGAGAAATGTGACTTAAGTCAAGTGAATATTGGAAGATGGATTGTCTCGCACGTGGTAGAATTGTAATTGTGCATATATGAAAGATGTGAAGGATTCTACTTGAATGAGGATTATTATTTTTGGATATGAGAAGGCGTAGAAAATTGAGGATATGATAAGTGGAGACGGTGAAATAATAGTGATTTGATGAAGGAATTAAGATCATGATTTCAATAAGATCGGATGAGAATGTATTCGGATTGAAAGGGAAAAAGTGGGAATTTATGGAAATTGTGACTTAGTGAAGTTCTTTACGGAGGAAAGGTTTTCTTTTGGAATGTAAGGATTGAGCAACATTCATCGTGGAACGTTTCTTTCGGATGTCTCGAGATTAAGAGCGCATTATTGTGGTTCGATGAAAATGGTCGATGTCACCATCACGATTCTTGACTATTTATTGACAAATTGAGGAAACTGGCCGTCCTTGATCTCTTGTCGATAGTAGACAAAGTTGTGTTGTTGAGATGGACTAATTTTGTTAAACTTAGTAATGTATAAAGTTTTGGATGTTTTGTTGGAAAACTGGATGAGGTGATCTTTGTGGTGCGATTTTCGAGGATGGAAATTCTTTAAGGGGGGTAGAATTGTCACATCCCGTTTTTATTTAATTATTTATTTGGGTTTATTTATTTAATTGTCATGTTTGTGTTATTTAATTAAATTATGTGGCATTAGATGAGGAGGTGTTTTTAGTATAGTAGTGTTTTTAGGAGGTGTAGCTAGAAAATAGAGTTGAGCTTTTATGAGGAAGGACAATTTAGTAATTACTCCCTCCGTCCCATTTTCATTGCCACATTTGCAAAAAAAAATTGTCCATAATACTTGACCCATTTCAATTTTTTATGTTATTTTTCCATTTCTACCCCTTATTAATGCTTGCCTCTTCATTTTCTCGCCACTTTTTGCCTCTTCACTTTCTCACCACCTTTTGTCTATTCACTTTCTCACCATATAACAAGGGTAATTTAGTAAAATTAATATTATCTCTCATTCATTTATGCACTTTTCTTAATATGTGTGAAATGGTCAAATGTGTCAATGAAAATGGGACGGAGGGAGTAAGAAGGAGGACTCAACCTAGATATAAATAGGTACTTTTAAGAGAGAAAATTCATTTTTGTGTTGTTTTTGGTGGAGGTAGAGAGAGAAGCTCTCATGAGAATAGAGAAAGAAAGAGTTAGAGAAGAAGATGAAGAACATAGAAGAGAAGATCAAGAGGGGAAGATTGAAGGGGATAATTCTTGAAGAACAAGAGGTAAGAGAGTAGTTATATATGATTAGTGGGTGATTAAGAGGGGGGAGAAATCACATTTCTCTTTGCCCAAACCCTCTCACCCATTTATACTTAAAGTTAGTATTTTTATGAATGTGTATGAATCAAAAGGCTTTCTTTTATGATAATTTCGTGTCATCCATGTTATGTGATGCTAAAAGTACATGTTGATGGTTTCAATTTTGAGAATCAAAGGATGTTCATATGAAATTATGTGTTTTTGAGTTTTTAGTGAAAAATATGAATAATCTTTGATTGATGATGTTTTTGATGTTTGTAAGTAATGAAACTTGTACTTCAATGTATGATAACATGATTATAACCTAATGGAAACACCTTTTTAGAACTGGAACACGTTTTGGTGAATTTGGGGTGGGATATGAATGGACACCAAAACAGAGTGTGCATTCTGCGCACATCTCGCCGAGCGAGAACCAGCGAGGGTCAGCGACAGAGTTCACTGAGACTCGCCGGTGCTCGCCAGAAAACCTGAAAAGTTCTGTTTTCGTCGCCGAAGAGGTGGCCGGGCGACGGTCAGCGAAGAAGCTCGTTGAGTCTCGCCGGACCTCGCTGAATTTGATGAAAAGTTCTGTTTTTGTCGCTGAGATACTCGCCGGACTTCGCCGGGTGAGATTAGTCTGATTTGGAGATTATTCTTTAATTAATTTGATGTTGATGATGGTTTATTATATAAGTTGCTAGTCTCTTATGAATGAGTATGATTGGTGATGATGTGTTCATATACTTGTTGGATATGTATGATGATATTAATGGTGAATTGAAATGAATATATGTAATGTGCATATGTATGAATGTGCTTACATGTATATGAAATAAAGATGGTGATGTTGTTGATTATCTATGTGTATACATGTGTTATATGTATATGTATGTTTGGTGAATAATATGATTATAATGATTAACGATGACGTTGTTGGAATATGTATGTGTATGTTATATATATATATGATGGATAATGATTGATGATAATGATGATTGTTGATAATAATTAGGATTGATGTTGTTGAGTTGTATATATGTATGTACATGTATGATATACATATGTATATGAATGTTGATTATTGATGATGATTAGTGATGTTGTTGTTGAAGTTGTATATATGTACATATGTGTTATATGTATACATTTGGTGAATATTATGAAGATTGATGATAATGATAGATGATGATAATAATGATGTTGACGTTGTTGATTTATATATATATATATATATATATATATATTTGTTGGTGAATTTAATGATGATGATGTTGTGATTTATATATATGCTATGTAAAGTTGATTTATAATGGATGATGAATTGAGATGAATATATATGGTGTGTGTTTGTATATGTACAAAACAATGGATGGTGAATTGGTGAAGTCATGTAATATTACATGCAATGTTGGTGATGTTTTATATGTATATTTACATGTTGTTGATGACACTTCATTCATGCATATGTCGTGACTAATGGATGGTGAAAATGGATGGTGAACCGGATTCTTCTATCCGAAATAGATGGTGAAATTGGTACCACATGTAGTTGTGTCTAGGGATATAACATTGAAGGTGACATTAGTTGCATTAGGAAGGTGAACACTTAATTGTTCTATGTGTTGATGATTGGTAAATAGATAAGTGTGCATTATTTATGTGTTGACGAATGGTGAATAGATATATGTACGTTAATTGAGAAATGTTCTTTTCTTGTTATTGATATTGCTTTAATGAATTGTGTGGAATAATTGAGAAGGATATATATATATATTATGTGTTGACGTATGATGTCGTTGAAATAAATAATAGTGGGTTGCTTTCATTTATTTGTGTTTATTATATATATCTAACTCTCTGTTTTTTGTGTTTGCTGGATCGTTGGGTGATTCAGATCCTCAGGCGTGTTTGGTATGATTTGTCGGTGAAGCTCTGCTCTGATTAGGACACGGGAATGGTTCTTGTATATCGAGTCTTCTATGTATTTATGTTGTATTAAATGATTACTTTCTTGTATAAACCGGTGAATACTATTTTATTATCTAGTATTATTTTTTTGGAGAATGTAATACTCAAACTTGTGCTTTATATCTTGGTCTTGATTTAAACAATGAAGTCTTTAATCCGCTGCGAGTTTTTGAAAAGAATTTATGTAAAATATTTTCGGGAATTAGAATTTTATGTAAATTCGGGTTTGGGTGTTACACATATACACTATAGGGTTAGGTTTGTAAGCCCCCCCCCCCCCCCTAAGTTTCTCCATGATTAATTAAACAGTTTAAGAACTAATCATTATATCTTTAGATCAAATCCTTATACTTTGACATTCAGAGGCTAGGTTTGTAAGCTCCCCCCCTATGTCATCTAAGATCAAGACAAGTTTGCAAGTTGTCTTAAGTTTTACATATAAGTTTCCAATCTTAAGATTATAATTAGATCCCCTACATGATAAAATTAAACAAGATATTATATAAAAGTTTAAAAGTTCACTTGTAAAAGTTTCAGTTTACGCGAGTTGCATATGCAATTAATCTATTCTACTCCCCTTTTGTCAACAATCAAAAAGAATTAATAGAAAAACACGTAATGCACATAAAAACACATAGAAGCATATAGAAGAAAAAAAATAATGTCATGAACGAGTGAAAAATGCATAAAAAGCAAACATTCGAAATAAAGACAGATAGACAACTAATAATACAATTAAGACATCTTGGCATCAATCTTCTTATTAAGAGCATCCAACAAAGATATGATTGTGGATTGGCTTTGGTTGAGTGCAACAACTTGTCCTTTAATGTCCGTATTGAATTCCTCTTGGTCTATCAGTCGGGTATCCAAGTTCTTCAGAAGCTTTGAAGTAGGTGACTTAGAGGCGTCAGAAGTGGCTACTGATTCTGCCTCTGCCAATGTCTTGGCCTCTTCTTCCTGCTTCCTTTTCTTTTCTTCTTCTTCTTCTTGGCTTCTTCTTCTTCTTCCTGCTTTCTCTTTTGTTTGGCTTCTTCTTCCAGCCTCTTCTTCTCAGCCTCTTGTCATTGTCGCTCTTCCTCCTCCAATCTCTTCTTCTTAATTTCGGCCAATCTTGCGGCCTCAAGGGCTTCTTCATGTTGCTGCCTTTGAATAGCAATCATGAAGTCAGTTAGCTCTTGAGTCCATTCAAGCATAGCATGGGGTACATCACTGATCCTTTTGGAGGAGGCAGACCGTGAGAGCTTGGTTGGAATTTTGTTGATTGATTCTTCAGCATACTGCCCGACCAAGACTCTTAAAGAAGCAGAGAAAGAAACTTCAATTTGACGAAATTCTCTGAAAATTTCAGCGGGGGACACAAAAACAAAATCTCTAAGATAGTTGAGTCTGGGAAGTGCTGTCTGAAGGTTGTCCATGAGAGATTGAAAAGTAGGATGAATGATAGGAGGTTGTGACGTTGAGAGATTCATGGATGGTGGAGTTTGGAACGGAGGAGGTGGTGTAGTTTGATTATCTGAGGCAATATTTGGATTAGTTTGTGGGGAGCATTGAGTGGTGTCAATTTGGTGGTTCTGAGGTGATGATGGAGGTGAGTTGGTTGCAAGATGATCAATTTCTGTAAACATAGTATCAGTGTCATGGGAATCACTATCAGAGGAGGAATGTAGAGGTAGGGTACGTTGAAAATGTTTGAATTGCTGAGGTTGGGTGGTGATTTTTGTGGTGGAAGCTTTTCTAGTGTGGACATTTGAGATGGGGGATTTGTGAATTTTGAAGCAAGCTGAGAGAGGCAAATCACTGTCAGACTCTGTGTCAGAGTCAACAGATATGTGACTAATATGTTGCTTCTTGGCACGAGCCTCTGCGGCAGTCTCAACCGTGGACGACACAGGTGGTTTCCCACTGGGTCCTTCCGGTTGGGGCTCTTGAATCTTCAATTTCTTCATTGATTTTACAGGCTGAATTTTGTTGGTAGATCTTCGTTTCTTTGGGACAACAATCATTGAAGGTGCATCAGGAACAACAGACATAGGTATCCTGGTATTTGTTTCTTGATACACGGTTTGCAAGAAGTTCTTGATGACCTCAATGTTATCAACCTTAGAGATGATTGGAAGATTGCCGCAGAACAGTTGAGCTCTAACAACTTCTGCTTCAGAGACTGGTTTTGGTGTGATGTTTTGAATGAAGTTCATATTTTTGAGGGTGGTGGCATCAAGAATGTCTATTTCCTGGGATATTCCAAAAATTGGGTAGAAGGGCTTCACCAAATCAACAAGCCCGATGTGCTCAAATAGTGCAGAGAGAAGTCTTGGGTATACCACATTGATCTTGGTGGTTATATCCGTGTGGATACCCTTCTGAATCTCGTCGCAAAGGGTTGTGAAGAGTAGATCCACAAAGTTGACTTTCTCGACATTTGAAAGAAAGTATAGAAGATGGCGATGTTCATAGGAGACAATGTCAGTTCCTCCTAATCTTGGAATAACACTGCTGATTAAGATTTTGAAAATGACATGAAGGTCATTTTTGAGAACTTGAACCTTGCCATGAAGATTGTCCTTTTTAACCTCCTTTCCATCCTTGGAATAGACAACCTTTTTTTCGATACTGGTTTGCACTTTCTGATGAAGAGACTTTTCCCCATTCTTTCCATACCGTGAAATTAATTGACCAGTGCTCTTAACTCCCAGAAGAGCAGCAAGATGACCCTTTAAGATAGTCAATTGTAATCCACCAATGTTTGAATGGATTTCCGATCCATTAAACGGTTTTAAACCCATCTCCGACCTCGATTTTCCTTTGAGTGTGGGATCATTGATAATCATTTCCTCTTCTTGAGCTTTGGCATTTTCTCTGGTAAACACATGAGCCTTCATCCAAAATTCTTTTACCAAATTTGGATAAATGGGACCATCCAAAAGTTTGAAGTACTGTTCCAAGCCTTGAGCTTTAAAGACTTCTTTGATGTTGTACCCATTTAACGCCAGGCTCTCAAAGTCGATTTTCCTCTCAGTAATCATCTTCAGTTGACTTATGTTCCTTGTAGTGAGATTCCCGGATTGTTGAAGAGTACCACCTACGCTTATAACTTGTGGGAGAACAACGGTCTCAGAAGCTTGTTGAGGATTCGAATCCCTTTGAGCCAATTGAGAAGATGATGCCATGGATGCCATTAAAAAGAGTATGAAAGATGAATGTATGAATGCAGAGAGCAGATTGTATGGATGCACAAGAAGATTATAGAATAATAAGACGAGTAGGTAAAAAGAGTAATACGAGCATTTAATGACTATTTATAGACAAAACAAATTATCATAGAGGAGAGAGAATAATTAGCATATGGATTCTCGCTATAGTTTCATCATTAACTTCCACTTTACCCACTTGGCACTTGACACAAATCTCAGAGAAGTAATTAGAGTAACTGACACATCAGTGGACAACTATGAGTCTTAAAAGCGCGTAGCTTCCACTTCCCAATCAGAGCCATATTTTGAAAGTTCAAAGGTCTCAGAGGCTGAATGATTCAGAGGCACACTGTAATCAGAGGTTCTGAGTTAGTGGCTTCTTAGTGCATTCAGAGTCTGTTTTCCAATTTGCTATTCCAATTTCACTTGTCATCACATGTGAGAGTCATATTCAAATTTTTCTTTATAAAATCATATCTTTCAATAGCCAGAGGCTTAGTAAAGATATCTGCCCATTGACTTTCAGTTTCAATAAACTTCAAATCAATGGTTCCTTTTTGAACATGATCTCTTATGAAGTGATGTTTGATTTCAATGTGTCTGGCTCGAGAATGCATAATTGGATTTTTAGAAAGATGAATGGCTGCAGTATTGTCACAATAGAGAGGGACATTTGAACTGGTTACTTTATAATCCTCTAATTGGTATTTCATCCAGAGTAGTTGTGAGCAACACTTTGCAGCTGAGATGTATTCTGCTTTAGCTGTAGATAACGCTATAGTGATTTGTCTTTTACTGGCTCAAGAAATGAGATTCTCGCCAATGAATTGACAATTTCCACTAGTGGATTTTCTTTCTAATTTATCTCCAGCAAAATCAACATCACAGAATCTAACTAGCTTAAAATCATTGGATTTATTGTAAAAGAGTACAAGATTAGTAGTTCCTTTTAGATATCTAAAGATTCTCTTCACAGCAGTGAGATGAGATTCTCTAGGATCTGATTGGAATCTTGCACACAGGCATACACTGAACAAAATATCTTGTTTAGATGCTGTAAGGTAAAGTAGTGAACCAATCATACCTTGATATAGCTTCTGATCAACCTTTCCTTCTGATTCATCTTTATTTAGTCTGCTTGTTGGATGCATTGGCGTTGACATATGTTTGCAGTCTTCAAGGTTGAACTTTTTCAGAAGCTCCTTGGTGTACTTTGTTTGATGGATGAACGTTCCTTCACTTCTTTGATTGATTTGAATTCCAAGAAAGAACTTCAATTCTCCCATCATGCTCATTCGAACTCATCATGCATTAACTTAGAAAATTCTTTACACAAAGATGTATTAGTAGAACAAAAGATAATATCATCAACATATATTTGGATAATTAAGATATCTTTATTTAATGTTTTTCTAAAGAGAGTATTGTCAACATATCCTTTTTCAAAACCCTTTTCAATAAGATAAGTACTCAATCTTTCATACCAGGCTCTGGGAGCTTGATTAAGACCATACAGTGACTTTTTCAATTTAAAAACATAATCAGGGTTTGAAATATCTTCAAAACCAGGAGGTTGTTTGACATATACTTCTTCAAAAATGACACCGTTTAAGAAAACACTTTTAACATCCATTTGATAAAGAACTATATCGTGATTAATAGCATAGGAGAGAATAAGTCTGATAGCCTCTAATCTGGCTACTGGTGCAAAGGTTTCAGTGTAATCAATTTCTTCTTGTTGACTGTATCCTTGTGCCACTAGTCTTGCTTTGTTTATGACAACTTCTCCTTGTTCATTCAACTTGTTTCTGAATACCCATTTTGTTCCAATAATGTTCTTGTGAGAAGACTTGGGTACCAGAGTCCAGACGTCATTTCTTTCAAACTGGTTCAGTTCTTCTTGCATAGCCACAATCCAGGCATCATCTAAGAGTGCTTCATCGATCTTGGTTGGTTCTGACATTGAGATGAGTCCAAGTAATGAATCTTCATTTCTGAAGCTTGATCTTGTTTTCCTAGGACTGTCTTTGTTTCCAAGTATGAGCTCCTCTGGATGTGAAGATTTGTATTTGAAGGTGTTCCTTGTCTGAAGATTCTCTTCATTGTCTGAATTATTGACTTATGAAGTGTGTGGATGATTTGTTGATGTCTCAGCTTCTGTATCTTCATGGTTTAATATAGGTTATGGTAGGATTTCTTCTTCTGAGTCTCCATCTTCTGATAGATATGTATCTGCAAGTTTCTCAACTAGCTCTGACATATTGTCAGTCTCCTTGTCATCAAATTTGACATGCATACTTTCTTCAACTGTATTAGTTTCTGAGTTATACAGTCTGTATGCTTTTGAACGTTCAGAATATCCTATAAAGATACCCTTAGAAGCTTTTGCATCAAATTTCTATAGATGGATTTTTGTGTTTAGAACATAACAAGTACATCCAAACTGATGAAAATAAGAGACATCGGGTTTTCTTCCTTTGAACAGTTCATATGATGTTTTGTTTAAAATAGGTCGAATATAGATTCTATTTTGAACATAACATGCTAGGTTTACTGCTTCTGCCCAAAAATATTTTGTCATGTTAGTTTCATGCATCATGGTTCTGGCCATTTCTTGTAAAGTTCTGTTCTTTCTTTCAACAACTCTATTTTGTTGTGGAGTTCTTGGAGAAGAGAACTCATGAAGAATGCCATATTTTTCATAGAAAATTTCAAAAGGTTCATTTTCAAATTCGCCACCATGATAACTTCTAACCTTTAAGATTCTCAAGTTCTTTTCATTTTGAATTTGAGTGCAGAAAACAGTAAACTTATCATATGCACCATCCTTTGCTCTTAGGAATTTTACCCAAGTCGATCCATCTACTGTAATCATCAACAATGACAAGTCCATACTTTTTTCCAATGATGGAGGCAGTGCTAACTGGTCTAAAAAGATCAATGTACAGAAGTTCTAAGGGTCGAGAAGTGGACACAATGTTTTTAGCTTTAAAAGAAGTTTTTACAATCTTCCCTCTTTGACAAGAACCACATAAAGCATCTGAGTGAGAGTGAATTTTTTGTAGCCCTCTGACTAGGTCATGTTTGCTTAGTTCAGAAATTAATCTCCAGTTAGCATGACCTAATCTTTTATGCCAGATCCATTTTTCTTCACTCAGAGTTAGAAGACATACTACTCTTTGATTTGTCAATTTAGAGAGATTGAATTTGTACACATTTCATTTTCTTCTTCCCTTAAAAACAACGAACTTATCAGAATCTTTGATTACAGTACATGCGTCTTTATTAAATGTAACCACAAACCCACTATCACAAAATTGACTGATGCTAAGTAGGTTGTGCTTTAATCCATCTACAAACGAAACATTTTCAATTGAAAGAGAGGAATTACCTACAATACCTGTACCGATGATTTTGCCTTTTTGGTTTCCTACAAAACCAACTGTACCTCCTTCTTTGAGAGAGAGAGATTTAAACATGTGCTTGTTCCCAGTCATGTGTCTTGAACACCCACTATCCAGATACCAGGAGTGACTATGGATTTGTCTTTGTCTGGATAGCTGTACAATAAATAACATCAATCATCGCAGTAATAATCACCACACTCATTGATATATTCATTGTAATATTCATAGTCCTCATTTAGTATTTGTGTTTCATTTGCAAAATGATGCTTTGAAACATAGGCTTTCTTTCCATTGCAGATGACCATCTTCCACTTATCAAGTAATGTATTACCTTTCCTGAACTGAAAATCTGTATTGTAGAAGATTTCACACTTTGATACCCATTTGGGTCCTGATTGGTTAGTTCTTTCATTTTTACTTCTGTTTTGTACCCTTGGAATATTCTTTTTGTAGAACTTTCTTTGAAAATAAGGCCTTTTGAAAGCTTTGGCTTTGTTCCAAGGTTTTTGAAAAAAGGTTCTAGACTTAGCATCACTACACATGTTTGTTCTTTTTGCAGACCTTGGTGTAGATTTGCTATGATCAAAACATCTGTGTGATTCCTTTGTCGTTGCTTTGATTGCTTCATAATCTCTTATTCTATCAAAGGAGTTTTTGAAATCAGTTAGTTCAGATGAAATGTCAATGAATTTTCATATACATAATGAGGTGTTAGGAGTTCTATTGCAGCATCCTAGTCTTTCATTATTTCTTTGACAGTTATGAAAAAACATCGAAACAATTTTACTTTGATCCAGTTTGTTCTGAGTGAATTCATGAAATTCAATTTCATATTCATCATAACATTTGTTACATGTGGCACATCCTTTTTCAAGATTTTTTATTCTGATTGAAGAATCAATATAGAGATTTTGATAGTGATGTGCCTTTCTTGACATTTCATCATACTTGTTTTTGAAATCAGTTAGTTCAGATTAAATGTCAATGAATTTTGACATGGATCTTTCAAGATAAATTAATAATTGTTCTTTAGTAAGTTTAGAAAATACCTCTTCTTCATCCTCGTTGTCTTCAGAGTCATGCTCGGATTCTGAGTCATCAAATACGTCAGCATCTGAGTCGGCATCTGCCATGAGCGTCAGATTTGCTTCTTCATATGACGATAGACCCAGACTTTCAAACGTTGCCATAAGACTTTTCTGAAACTTTCTTCTAAATCTTTCCTTTTTGTCGAATGGTTTCTTGTTCACTTCTTTAGTTCTCTCTGGACAATCTACAATGAAATGTCCCGTCTTCTTACAGTTGAAGCATGTCTTGTCTTCCTTGTTGAATGAGTTTCTTGAGCTACTTCCTTTGTTCCTGCTAAAGCTCTGCTTGGCCAATTTCTGAAAGTTCTTCGTAAAGTATGCAAATTCGTCATCTTCTTGGTCCTCTTCCTGATCATCTATGGAAGATTCTTCTTCAATCTCCATAGCTTTGGCCATAAGTGCTTTGGAAGATTTTCTAATTGATGGCAAAGCCACTGACCTGCTTTTCTTCTTTTCAACATCAGCGTTCAATACCAACTCATGACTCTTGAGATTGTTGATGAGTGACTCAAGGCTAATGCTATCGAGATCTTTAGCTTCTTCAATGGCTGTGACTTTGGGTCTCCATTTATCAGTTAAGCTATTTAGGATCTTCCACACATGATCAGATGTTGTATAACTCTTCTTGAGAACTCTGAGATTTGATACCAGAACTTGAAATCTAGAGAACATAGTTTCAATATCCTCATCTGGTTTCATTGCGAAAAGTTCATACTGTTGCAACAAGAGTCTTGCTTTAGCATTTTGAAATTATAAGTTGCACACAGCGAATCATACATAGCTTTGGCAGTTGACCTATCAACGATCTTTGTATACTCATCATAAGATATAGCAGACATCATGATTTGTTTGACTTTATTGTGCTTCGCAAAGATTTTCTTACTGGCAGTAGATAAAGCTCTCTTCTGAGCAAGAGATATTTTTCCATCACTTCCAATACCATCAATGTCAACTCCTTCTTCAATAAGATCTCATAGCTCATCATCTATCCCATTAATGTAGTGATAAATGCTATCTTTCCACCACTCAAAACGGGTAGTATCTCCACAAAAAACAGGAATCTTTTTGTTGTTGGAGTCATATTTGGATGATGAGTTCATTGTATCGTAGTCTTGTTGAACTCTTGTATTGTCAGTGCTTGTGTTGGTAGTAGCAGAAGAATCTCTAGACATAGAGTGTTTTTCAGATCTTTTATTGTCTCACTGTAAGGTGATAGTAACAGAACTGGGCTCTGATACCAATTGAAGGTGTGAAAAACACAAGAAGGGGGGGGGGGTTGAATTGTGTTTTAACAAGTTAAAAACTTTTTCTCTAACAAGAGGATATGCAGCGGATTATAGAGCTAAAACACAATAACAAGGATAAGCAGGGATAAGAAGGAAAGAACACAAGCAATTTTATACTGGTTCCTCTCACAAACGAGAGTAGTCCAGTCCCCTTGTCACTACAAGAGATTTCACTATAATCACACAAGATTACACAATTGCTCAAGCACACAAGCAAGAAACTTCACAGTGCTCAAGCACACAAGCAAGAGACTTCACAATGCTCAAGTACACAAGCAAGAGACTTCACAATGCTCAAGCACACAAGAAAGAGACTTCCAAATCTTATATAGAAAAGGACACGATAAAGACAATTTAGCACCTAAGACTTCTACTCTTTTACACTTTGAGTAACGGATTGAGTATTACAACTTCTTGAAGAAAGTAGTCAGAGTTTGAGACTTGTGCAAATGTTTGCTTTGACAGCGTTGAAGGTTGTGTTCAATTGTGTAGATTATCAGTAGTTCTTCCGGTCCAAAGAGGTAAAAACTGTAGTTGTCATCTGCATTGAAAACTTCAATATTTGCACAGAAGAGGTAAACTTTCCCAAATGTCTAGGTGCTCTTCCTTCTGAGGTGTTGAATTGATTCAAATCAAAGTATCCATTTGGTACGCAGAGGAGAGTCCTTCTTTTAATAGTTATGCTTTGGAAAGGTGTTTTGGAGTACTGTTGAAACTGCTTCTGAGTGCAAACTCTTGATGGCTTCTGACAACACTTGTTTGATCTTCTGATAGTCTTCAAGTCTTTCAGAGCTTCTGACTCTAGTCAGATTCTATTCCTTGTATATTTCCTGCATTCTTACAAGGTATATTTTTAGTATTCCAACTGTGCATTAATACTTTAGTTATCATCAAAACTTCATTAAATTCATAGGGTTTGGATGGAAAACCATTCTTGTTCCAACAAATGTCACATCCGTTTTAGTGACAAATTAAAATATGGTATTAGATAGTGGCAACATTTTATAAGATTCACTAGTTAAAGTGCAAACCGAGTTCACACCTTATTTAGCGAGTAAAAATTTTATTTGACTCAAGCCCAACGTCTGCACGCCCTATGGATGAAAATATTATAAAAACGAGTTCGCATCCTATAACGCAAACTCAGTTAGCATCCTAGAATTAGAATGCTAACTCTCTTTTGTTACATAATATTTTCATTGATGAGAGGCCCAGACATTGGACTTAACTCAAATAAAATTGTCACACGCTAAATAGAGTGCGAACGGTGCTCTTATCCTAGAATATAACCCATCATGAAAGGTAATAAGTTCTATTTGGACCAATGTCCAAAGAATGATTTTGAGAGGGAACAAATATTCCATATGCTTCCGTTGTTGGAAGTCTAATGTATGCTAAAGTTTGCACACAGCCTAACATTGCATTTTCAATTGGGATGTTAGACAGATATTAGAGTAATCAAGATATGAAACACTGAAAAGTTGCATAGAAAGTAATGAGGTACCTTCAAGGAACCAAATACTACATGCTTATGTCTATAAAAACTCAAAATTTGGATGTCAAAGTTTACTCTTATTCAGAGTTTGCGGGTTGCGTTGACTTAGGAAAATCAACATCCAATTACATTTTCATGTTAGCCGGTGGAGTTGTTTCTGGAAAAAGTGCAATGCAGACTTTGATTGCCACTTCCAAATGGAAGCTAAGTTTGTATCTTGTTTTGAGACTACATGACTGTTAGAACAAAAATGGTTCTTAGACCAAACACCAAGAGCTTGATAAAGTTTTGAAGATAACAAAGTATTAATATGCAATTGAAGAACACTAATGATCTTAAATGAAGGTGTGCAGTTAACAACGAAGATAGAATCTGAGAAATATCTTGTTTTGCTTGTTGGAACAAAATGAGTTTTATTTATAAAACACCCTAAGTTTTGATGATAACAAAGTATTAAATGGACAATTGGTATTACTAATGATTTAAATTAAGTGTGCAGGACAAACTTATAATTATGAAAAAGCACATTTGATTTATGCTCTGAAGAAACTTTGTTAGAGTCTGAAGCATTACATTCTGAAGGCGTTCAGAAGTTAAAAGGCGTTCAGAAGTCCAAAGAACGTTCAGAAGCCTACAACGCTCAGAAGCTACATGAATCAGAAGCTACTTGGTATTGAGTCTCAGAAGCTACGTAGTCAAGTGTCATTCAGAAGACGAAGACGTTCAGAAGCTGAATTACAAAGGACTATTAGAAGCCAAAGATTCAAAGACTATCAGACTCCAAGAAGTCAAAGTTTATCAGAAGCCAAAGAATTCCAACATTCATCAGAAGGCTATGTCACTCTGTTTTGAAACATTCTAAGCCTAATGACTGTATAAAGGACAACACTACTGCAACGTTCAATTGAAATTTGATCTTATCATCAAGGAGCGTGCTGTACCTTTATTTTTGCATTTAGACAAGCAGAAAAGCATGGACGAAGTTGTGGAGCAGAATTTCTTCTTCTAGGAAGATATTCAAAACCCACGTTTCAAGCAATTGGAAATCAACAGCTGTCCATCTCAACGGAATTCTACAACGTCTCAAATTCTTTCTTCTCTCATATATATATATATATATATATATATATATATATATATATATGTGGAGTTAGAAGAGTTTTGTGACACACATGATATACACGAAATCATCTCTCAAAATCAAAAGTGAGAAAGCATAAACTGTCTGAGCCTCTGAAAATTATTTTGTGTAATAGTTTTTAAGATTAGAAGTTTAGGATTTACTCTTGTGTGAGTAATTTGGAAAAGTCTCTTGTTAGTTGTAACTTGAGCATTTGTAAAAGTCTCCTGCTGTGTGTTCTGGAGCATTTGTGAAGTCTCTTGTCTTGTGTGACTTGAGCAATAGAGAAGTCTCTTGCTACTGGGCTTGAGCACTAGGATTGTAATCTTTAGTGATTATAGTGAAATCCCTTGGAAGTGCAAGGGGACTGGAGTACTCTCGATTTGTGAGGGGAACCAGTATAAAATCCTTGTGTCTCTCTCTCATTCGCTTTTGTTTTTCTGCTTTGTCATTATTTTGATTGTGTTAATAATCCGCTGCTAAAAGACTCTGATAGATACTTTATCTTGAAAAGTTTTTTAAACTCTAAAAACACAATTCAACCCCCTTCTTGTGTTTTCCTTCCATCCCTTCAATTGGTATCTAGAGCTACGGTTCTGTTGCTAATCACTTCACAGTGAGACAGTAAAAGATGTAAAGGAAAACACTATGGCTAAGCTACTGAACAATGAGTGGAAACAGAGAATCTACACACATATTGCTGATCTCATCAAAGATATGGAAGATGGACTAAATTTGAATGAGTATTTAGGCAATAACCAAGACTCTATCTCATTTGGTACTAATCAAACCTCAAGTGCTGAAAAGATAAAAGATAAAGAAGCAGCTAAAAGAGGGAAGCAGGTCATGAATCAAGAAGAAATACATGATGAAGAATCTGATGAAGAATATTTTGAGAAGTTCTCCAAGAAATTTCAGAGATGGTCTGAACTCAAGACGAATGGAGAAGAAATAACTAAAGGGATGACAATCTGGGAAGAGTTAGACAACTTCTCTGAAGGTTACTCTGAAGGAGAGAAGGAAGTCAAGCTATCAAGCATCTTAGAACCTAAAGTGAAAACTAAATCTGGAGCAAAAGAAGAATCTGAAGTGGACTCAGAATCTGAACGTGCAAGTTATGAAGCTCTGAATAAGGTATACTCTCAATTTCCAAAATATGGACTGATCAAACTACTTAATGCTAGTTCACATAAGTATAAAAAGCTTAAAGTTAATTGTGAGCACTTAAGTGAACAAGCAAATCACTTTGAGTGTCTATATCAAAAGGCTTTAGAAAAGATTGAAGATCTTGAAAAAGGTAGTGCTGGTTGTAGCAAACCTTATGATTCAATTGATTTTAGAGACTTTTGCAATAAACACACTGAAAGTAGTAAGATTTCTTCTTTATTGTGTTCTTTGAAAAACAATGGTGTAAATGTAATTGTTTATTCATGTGCTGACACATGTGAAGAACCAAGTTCATCAAGCATATTTGAAAATGCTTTACCTTCTGATCTTTATTCTACATTTGTACCTGATAGCACTCAGATGGTCCAAATGGAAAATAAAGGTCTTATAACTAACAGTCTAGGACCCTCCAACAAGTGGGTACCAAAAGACAGAATTGTTTATTTGGCTGCAGGTCAAATGAGAACACAAGACCTTCCAATCACATGGTTGCATGTAACTACAAATGGAAGAAGAGCAATTGTGCACAGAAGACACTTTTATGATGAATCAGATGATGAATCTGAATTGGATTTCATAAGGAATAGAAGGAAATATGATCCAGAAGATGAAGAATTTGAAGCATGTTTTGAAGATGACTATGATGAAGATGATGGTGATACATCATGGTGGGAAGACATTCCAGAATATAACCTCTACAGTGATTAATCAAGGACCGGAGAAGGCCTAATGTACATATTCAATAAAGAGCATTGTCTGGAACAAAATAAAATCTGTAAGTTTTTAATTAACTTCTCCATCAAAGGATTTTCATTCAGCTAAAAGATCTAGTTTTCTTTAAGAGACATATACTATTTAAAGACATGTTCAGAATAAAACTTTTTTTGAATCTGAACCTATTTCTATGTCTTAAAAAGAAAATTTTAATTTTTGGGATCTGAAGCATTATTGGGTTTTCAGCCCCTGAAGTGCTTCAGACTCTGAGAAGTCTTTTTACTTCTGAATAAAAATGCCTCTGATCATATTAGAATTGCAAACGTTTTAGTGTTGTACATCTGTACGTTTTGGCGCTACATTATTGAACACGTATGCACGATCTCATTGGATATAAACGGTTAATGACGGTTTGAATTTCTTTTATGTTTTCTTTAATGTGTGCTTTACTTTGTTTTTAAGAAAATCACATAATCACTTGCACACTTTACACATTCACGACATACACTTTCTTCTTCTAGACCACAGAGCTATTTCTTTCTTTCTCAAATTAGCAAAACCCTAAACCCCCAAAATCTCAGCAATGGCAGCATCAACCTCTATTGCGTTTTCATTCCCAAAGGATACTCCAATCAACACAATCAATTGCACAAAAATGTTTAGTAAAGAGAAGTCTTTGGATATGAAAGACAAAACATTCAACATGGTTATGGAACAACCTGTTGATTTCGAGAGCTTAAGGTTGAATAAGCATGATGTTGAAAGCTATTTTATTGATCAAGATGGAGGATACATGTATATGAAGTTGTTAAATGGACCTATCTACCCTACCCTAGTCAAAGATTTCTGGATTAGAAGCAAAGTGGTAACAGTTGAAGAGTACGACAAAGAATTCAATGCTTTGAGGAACTCAAAATCAGTAAATAAGGACAAAACTCCTGCTGAATTGGGTTTAAGAGAAGTCAAGGAGGATGAAATTAGGTCTGTTGTTTGTGGATGTGAAGTGGTCTTAACTCAGTCAAATTTGGCGAATCTTCTACAGATTCCCAATGAAGGTTCTTACTATGCCTTCAGTCAATCTTCTGTAAAAGATTCAGAATTTCTCACAGATATGACAAAGAAATATTATTAACAAGGGAAAAGCTGTGAGAGCAACAAGATTGGTGATTTGAAGCCTACTCAGAAGTTGTTGGCCAAGATCATGCTTGGCTCAATTTTTCCAAGAAGTGGAAGCGCTGATCAAATCTCTTGGGATCTTAGACATTTTGTCTATTTTCTAAGTAGAAGAATGCAGCTCAACTGGCCAAAATACATCTTCAATCATTTATGCAAGGCTGTGTGTGCTACTCAGAAGCAAACCAAGCCTAACATTCATGTAGTATACCCAAGGATTTTAAGTGAACTGTTCTATCAGTGTGGGGTAATAGATGTAATTAAAGCTGCTGGTCAAGAGAATCTGTTAAGAGAGATTAGAGCCTCTGCAATCTCAGTGAACACTCTGTCCAATATGCATTTTCTACCAGGACAAGTGCTGATAATGTCTGAACCATTGGAACAGCTACCTCATTCTGGACTCTCTTTGGTAGCAAGATTAAAGATTAACTTGCCTTCTGTCACTGGAGGTATAGTTAACCAGTACATTCAGCTACAGGAAAACCAAGGAGAAGCTTATGAGATTGAGGAAGAGGAAGTGAAGTAGAAGAAGAGAAAGAGACTGGTGAAAGCTGTTGAAAAGAGTACTACTGCAAAGGTTGAGTGTAAGGGAAAGATCAGGACTAAGGCTGGAAGTTCAAAAGGTGTGTGTCATACCCCATATTTTGACCGATCGCTTTTGTTCGTCTTTTAAAACTCTTTTTTTCCTTTGTCGTTTCTGACGAAATTTTGGCAGAGAAATATTTTAAAATACCTCATTTATTGGTTTCATTTTTATTTTCTTTTTTATTACTCTTTTTATATCTTTATATATATTTTATTTTTTTATTATTATTTAATTTGGTTTTCTTATTTTATTTTATTTTTAAGTTTTTTTATATATTATGTATTATTATTTTTATTTTTTATTTTCGTTTTTTTTCTTTTTGTTGTTTAGTTTTTAGGTCCAGATTGTGTTTTTGTCCTCATTCAGGCCCAAAGGGGCATTTTTGTCCAAAAGGGGAATTTTGATCTATCCAAACCCTAAATTCTGACACTGTATAAATACAACATTTATACACTGTTCCCGAGGTCAGGAATTTTTCACCCAGCCGCAGATCAAAGAAACAGAAAAAGTTCCATTCTTTTTTTTCCTTTCTGAATTAGAACAATTCATCAAAAAACCAAAAAAAATCATCGCCATTGTTCATAAACCAGAAAACCAAAATAAACCTTCATCATCACTTTCAAAAACAAAACCGAATCATCATCATCAAACCCAGAACCGAAAACGAACCCAAAACCACCCATCAAAACTAAAACTGAATAAAAAACAAACTATCCAAACACGAACAAAAACAAATAAAAAAACGAAAAAAGAAGAAGAGAGACGAAGAAGAATCCGATTAGGAACCGAAACACACCAAGGTTGTTTTTTTGTTCCCCTTTCCATTCTGTTTTGTTTGATTCGGACCATGAGGTTGTTTCTTGTTTGATTTTTGAGTTTGGATTTGAATGTAGGGATTAATTTCATGTAGGTTTGATGTTATTTTGATTTTGAAAAGGTGAGGGATTGAGAGAGAGCAGCGGCGGCTGAGAGATAGAAGAGAGAGAGAGTGTTTTGTGAAAATGATTTTTTTTTTTAGGGTTTTATGCTTTTATACCCCATTCTGATCCTGTGCGCGCAGGTGCACGACCCTACGGTGCACGACCTTACGGTGCACCTGCGCGCCTTAGCCCATCTGATTTGATCAAACGCCTCAGTTTCTTTTCCTCTTTGATCAAATCAGAACCGTCTGATCAATCAGAGGGCTCTGATCTTGTTTTTTTTTATTTTTGCTTCACACACACCCCTTGGGCCACGCCCCCCAGCTAGGCTTGGACCCAGTAGTGCTTTTTGCACCCCCCCCCCTTTTGTTTTCATGTTGCTATTTGCACCTCTTCTGTTTTTTTATTTATTTTTGTTTTTATTTTTTTTAACCTATGATAAAAAGTGCTTATGGAATGTGCTTCAATGAGCTATTAAATCCAAAATAAGCACTAATTGGAGGTCTTTTGTTTTTATTTTTATTTATTTATTTCATGATTATTTGTGTTTATTTCTGTTCTAATTCATGTTTATTTATTTTGTTTACTTTTTTTTATATATTTGCTCACTAATCTAACATTTTATTACTCATGCTCTTTATTCTTAATTATTGTTATTAACTTACTAACCTATCATTTTTATTCATACATGTTGATTTTACTTATTGTTAATAATTCGTCTAATCTAACAATTTATTTATTGCCTTATTAATTAACTATTTATTTTATTGCAAGGACTTTAGTATGTATTTTAGGTTTTAATGTAAATATAAATGAGAATTGCATAGCATCCATTCTTTTGCATAATTTCATGTTTATTTTCTCGCAAATATTTTAGAATGTAATTAGGAACAAGTGTACACCATAAATGAAAACTTGCATCTCATGCATATTTATTTTTATTGCTTTCCGCAAAACGTTAGAATGTTAAATTCCGAGGGAAAGGATATCGCTTTGATCCAATGTCATTGTGAAAACCCTTCTACACTTAGTTTTATTCAATATAGTTGTCGTTTAGGCGCGCTACTTCTTTATATGTAATTTGGAACCCAACATTCCATTGGAAACCATTACCTTTTTTTTCTTCTCAAAAAAAATGAGGTCAACACCTCTTTAAAATACCAAAGCAATTTCTTTTCAACATCGCAAAGCACAAAAATATTTTGTCGTCAAACATTTTCAAAACTTTGGACTTTAAACCAAACGTTTCTTTTTATCATGAAAACCTTGGATTTTAACCCAAGTACTCTTTTTATTGTGAAAACCTTGGATTTTAACCCAAGAGTTCTTTTTTATCGCAAAACTAGGATTTTAAACCAAGTGCCTTGGATTTTAAACCAAGTGCTTCTTTTATCGTGAAAACCTTGGATTTTAACCCAAGTGTTCTTTTTATCGCAAAACTTGGATTTTAAACCAAGTGCCTTGGATTTTAAACCAAGTGCTTCTTTTATCGTGAAAACCTTGGATTTTAAACCAAATGTTCTTTTTATCGCAAAAAACTTGGATTTTAAACCAAGTGCATTGGACTTTAAACTAAGTGCTCTTTTATCGCAAAAACCTTGGACTTTAAACCAAGTGCTCTTTTATCGCAAAAACCTTGGACTTTAAACCAGGTGTTCTTTTTCTTCAATCATATATTTTAATCATGCAAAAACCTTGGATTTTAAACCAAGTGTCTTTTATCACTCAAATCTCTTTTACCAACAAACCTTGGATTTTAAACCAAGTGTTCGCGTCTCCTTTCATAGTCAAACCTCAATCAATTTAACCATTTAGACTTTCTTCATAAACTAACATCAAACAAACTCACATTTTGCCACTTTTGGCTTTTTGGTCTTTAAAACCATTTTCAAAACCTAAAAATTAAAACAAACAAGTTTACTCGTAATTTTTACCCCGAACTACGAGATTTTGATCCCTCGGGTACGTAGGCATGAGACTTGTCTTTGCGCATCAAATAAAATCAATAAAAACATTTTTTCTTCTTTTTCATCTTTAAACTTTTTTTTATCATCACCTTAATTCCAACATTTATACATTTTTTACAAGCAATTAAAATTAAGCGCAAAGTTAGAATAAAAACAAGAGGTTCATATAGGATACTATAGATACTTAGGGTGCTAATAGCTTCCCTTCGTATAAGTAACCCCCGAACCTTGATCTCTAAAAAATAGGTTTTTTTCGAACTTTTTCCCTTTCCCTCGGATAAATTAAAGATCGGTGGTGGAATATTAAATTGCGAGTCGATGCTAATTAATAGCTCGATATCCAAAAATCACCGCGACAGAAATGGCGACTTCACTGGGGACCAACCAAGCGGGTTGAGCCTAACTTGTTTTAATTTTTTGTTTTTTGGGCTATTATTTTATTGCTCGTATGAATTTATGTTTGTATATATACTTGGGAATACTTTGAGTGATGAGATAAGTCCTAACCCGGGCTTGAGAGAAACAATAAGATAGGATGGGGTATAATCAAAGTATTGGGCTAAGAATAGACTTAGATCCCGATGCATGTGATATAATCCCGCTCAGTGGATGCCTCATGATAGTAGTACTCTGTTGGCATGAATAGTCATGTCGGCGTTATTACTTATCAATGTGAGTGTCCCGAGAAGCTGAAAACCTTAGAATCACATTAACCCATCTTGGCCTTTTAGGACGTAGTGCGGTGGCTAACCAAGAATGGTCTTGGAATCAGTCGACACGCGAGACTACACTCACACGAGGTTGTCTTGAGAATATTATTGGACCGGGAATTAGTTTCGTAAGCCGGTGATATCCGAAAGACGGTTGGTGACTTTGGGAACTTTGTAGAACCAGTAATGCAGGTACAAATGAGCCATAGTCTTTACCATATGGGAGGGTTTTACCTTTGACCCCAACAATATACTTTAACCCCATCATGTTTTCCGCATCAGGCATGCATGCACTCATTCATAAATTTTTTCTCATTCGATGTCGAAGGACTTAGACAAATTTTCTGTAAACATTATAGAGAACATTCATTTCAAAATGATACATAATAAATTTTTCTCTTTTCTTCTTCTTTTCTCCTTACAATATCCATATCTACAATGTTTACAACCAATTTGGGATAAGTCCTTCGATAACACAAAAAAAAACTTTGCATATTTTAGCATAACATATATCATACATTATACTGCATTCATAAGTCTCCAAACTCGAGTTTCATATTTTCCCTTTCTCTCCGCCTCAGTCAAAGTGGCTCGACGTATTCGGTACAAAGCAATCCGTGTCTACAAAACTCGGTCTAATTGGAAGAGTAAGATGAACAATTTTGAGGAAGAAAACCATATGCTCCGTGAACAGATGACAACCATGCAAACAGAAATCGAGAAATTGACTGGTATGGTGGCTTCTTTGATGGCTGCCCAGAATCAGGTGCCAGCACCAGTGCCTCAGTCTAGTAATGCTCTTGTACCTCCTCCTATTTCATCTGCGCCTCTTAGCGCTCCTCAGTTTGTTATGCCCGAAGGTTACCCATGGGGCATGCCAGTTGGTTTTATTGGGGAGGAATCACGTCCTGTAATATCTGAGATTCCCCATGTCCAATCGATAGTGCCGATTCCTCAGCTTGGCAACACACTTCCTCAGGTTATAGCAACTGTGACTGCACCATTGGTTCATACTATCCAGCATAACCAGATACCCATCTTTCATGCTGAAAGTGTAGGGGGTTATGACAGGGTTGACGACTTACAAATCAAGTATGATGAGATACAGAGGGAGATGAGGGCTCTTAGGGGGAAGGATTTGTTCGGCCAGGATGCTCACGAACTCTGTTTGGTCCCTGATGTTGTGGTCCCTCATAAGTTTAAAGTTCCGAATTTTAAGAAATATAAGGGGAGTACTTGCCCCAAGGCTCACCTGATAATGTATGCCAGAAAAATGTCAACTCAAACCATTAATGATAAGTTGTTGATCCATTACTTTCAGGACAGTCTGACAGGCGCAACTTTGAGGTGGTACATGGATCTTGATAGGGCTAACGTCAGTTCCTTTAATGATTTGGCTAGTGCTTTCATCAGGCAGTACAATTACAATTCATACCTGGCCCCTGATAGGGATGAGTTACGGGCCTTGGCACAAAAAGAGAAGGAGTCTTTTAAGGAGTATGCTCAAAGATGGAGGGAGCTTGCTGCTCAGATTCGTCCTCCAGTGGAAGAGAAAGAATTGTGTAAGTTATTTTTGCATACTCTAAGCCCATTCTTCTATGAGAAAATGGTTGGTATTGTATCAAGAAGCTTCACCGAAATGGTGGAAATGGGAATGTGCTTAGAAGAAGGAGTTCGTCAAGGGCGGTTGACAAGGGGAAATGCTCCAGCCATAATGCGAAGAGGTATGGCAACAACCATTCAAAAGAAAAGGAGTCTGAGGTTGATATGGTGGCCCAAGGAGGACCTCATTCAAGAAACCCAGCTTATCAACATATTGCAGCCATAATACCACCACCACAATACCCACAATCTCATCAACCAGCATATCCCCAACAAACATCTCCACAACAGCCATACCCACAGCAACCACAAAATCACCTACCATCTCCCCAACAATCATTCAATCATAACCGCACTCAGAAATATCAAACATTTGACCCTATACCAATGAAATATGCCGACCTACTCCCCGCCTTACTTGCTAAAAATTTTGTCCAGACAAGGCCACCTCCTCCTGTGCCAGCAGTACTACCTACCTAGTACCGCAGTAATTTAACTTGTGCCTTCCATCAAGGGGCCCCTGGCCATGATGTAGAACGTTGCTATGCTCTCAAGAAAGTTGTTCAGGATTTAATCCGCAACAAGGTGCTATCTTTCAAGGATGAGAATTATAATGTTCAAAGTTCATCCTCTGCCTAATAATGGGTCCTCCGTCATTTTCAAGATTATCAAGAAGTTCGTCCCTAGGATCACTAGGCCTTTTATTTTCCAATTGCAATTTCTTTCTTTCCAAGCAAGAGTTCAGAAGCTCAGAAGCTCAGAGATGTTAATATGCCTACAAGAGTTCAGAAGCTATCTGCTAGTCAAGAGTTATTCAAAAGATGAAGACGTTCAGAAGCTGAATTACGAAGGACTATCAGAGGCCAATTATTCAAGACCAATCAGACTTCAAAGATATCAAAGGTTCATCAGAAGCAAAGGGAATTCCTCTGATCATCAGAAAGGCTACATCAACTACTCTCACCAAGCCTGATGATTTGTTTAAAGGACAACTAATTGCAACAGTCATAAAGGATGTGATCCTACTCTCTCTAGGAGCTAGTTGTACCTTATTACTGTATTTGGACAGACAGTAAAAGTAAAGCTTAACTGCGAAGAAGACGTGACTTTGTTCAAAGTATATTCAAAAGCTACAGCTGTCCATTTACAACGGGAATTCTACAACGTCTCAATATCTTTCTCCAACTCATATATATATATACATGAAAGAAAGAATTGATGACTAAGGATCTTCATAGAATATATCTCTCAGAATAAAGTGAGAATTGAAACTAGCTCAAGCTTCTGAAGTTATTATCTTGTAATAGTTTTAAGCTTAGAAGTTAGTATTACTCCTGCGTGAGTAATTTGGAAAAGTCCCAATCTTTGTGATTAGAGCAAAAGAAGTCTCTTAGTCTTGTGTGACTTTGAGCAAAGGAAGTATCTTAGTCTTGTGTGACTTTGAGCAAGGAAGTTGCTTGTCTTGTGTGACTAGAGCAAGGAAGTCTCTTAGTCTTGTGTGACTTTGAGCAAGGAAGTCTCTTGTCTTGTGTGACTTGAGCAAGGAAGTCTCTTTGTCTTGTGTGATCTAGAGCAAATAAGTCTCTTGCTTGTGTGCTTGAGCACCTGAATTGTAGTCTTAGTGATTATGGTAAAATCCCTTGGAAGTGCAAGGGGACTGGAGTATTCTCGTTTTGTGAGGGGAACCAGTATAAATTCTTGTGTCTCTTTCTCTCTCTCACTCTCTCATTTACTCTTCCATCATTCTCTTAGATTCACGTTGGTTGGGTTAATTATTCCGTTGTGCTTAAAGACTCTGATAGATACAAATATTGGAGAAGTTTTTAAATATCTAAAACACAATTCAACCCCCCCTTCTTGTGTTTTCTCCCACGCACCTTCAAACTCACAATAGTATGAGGCAGTCACAATCGTCCAACATCAAAAATAAAAAAACACAAACAAAAACAACAACAAAAAGGCCGCTAGGTAAAAAGACTTAGGCAAAATTCAGGGCATCCCGATGGTCCATAAAATCCAAAAGAATTGGTCCATGCAAAAATAAGGGATTAAGAGCAAAATTATGCAAACAAGCTTGTGAATGAAAAAGTGACTGCCACTTCAAGAATCTCATAAAAGCTTCGACCAAAGCGTCAACCTCAAACATCATTGTCAAAAGAAATCCTTCTGTCAACCAAAACATGTTTGATGAATTAATTGAATGTAGGAATGAAGGATATCAAAGAGGAGTGGGTGGGTTAAAACAGAATTTTGAGCCTAATAATCTTTTCTTTTCAAAACCATGAACCAGGCCACGTTATAACCCTCAAAAGACCTAATTGAAGCTAGGTTTACTTTGAAAGCATAATCAGCAAAATTATTGTTAAAACTGACTCCACATGTTTGTTGAGTAACTATCTTTTACACACACCACATTTGTTTTCTAAAAATTTTTCGATTCCAAAACTTGCATGTACATTACATCAGAAACACTTTTCAAAAGAAACAATTTTGTTTACAAATTTATATTTGGCATTAAGGAAATTCAATCAGTTGGTTTAATCAAGGGCGGATCAACTCAAAACGCTCCTAACTTGGGGCAAATTACCTCAGGAACCTACCAATCAGGGGCAAGTCTTTACATCCAGGGGCATACCCTTCAAAGATTCGAAGTCAAGGTTTCACTCACTTGGGGCATCTGAAGTGGTTTCCAGGGGCAATCCAGATCTGCCAAGATAGTTGTTATGTTTCTTCCTCCTTGAGCCAATAATCATCAAGTTGATATTTTGGGTTTTATGGACATGTGCAGTTTCCCCTAAAATAGTGTGTTACTATAATATGCTGAGTATGTGATCGAACATTCCTCAACTGAATACTGAACTTGGTTGTTCTCTAGTAATCCCCAGCAAATAGCATATCTTTGGGAAGTTTGCATATCAACAGCAAATGACATCTCTTTGAAAAGTTTGCATATCAGCATATCAATCTTGATTCTTTCTATCAAAAAAAAAAAAAAAACAAAAAGCATGACTGTCAAAATAAGACCATGAGAATGTATTCGGTTTAGATTTCGAAATGGCGACTTCTGCCAGATCTCTGACCAATGGGCTTTACCCCAAGAAGTAATCATTCTTACCACGGATTGACATACCATATCGGGTTTTACCCCGATGATCTGATTTATTTCACCTGTAAGGGTGTTGTCCCTAGTGGAGAACTATTGAGTGGTTGTACGGATACGTCGGACCAATGCTCATTTTATCTGATTAAGCTTTTGTCTCATCCAGTCATGTACAAATACAAGCTTCATAATATACATTCGTACATACATACAATCATTCACATATGTACACATACATTCATATTTACATACAACATGCATACATAATCATTCATACATACTGCATTGACCATCATGTGTCTTGCTTCAATACATCACAAAAAGAGTCATCCCCAGTGTATCTGGTCCAGAGATGTCTCCATTAATCATACATCACAAAAAGAGTCATCTCCAGTGAATCTGGTCGAGAGACGTCTCCATCAGACATATTTCAAGTAGCAGGTTTTGCAAACAATCAACTGCAAACTTGTGGTTAATTTCCCCAAAAGAAGTCATCTCCAGTGTGTCTGGTCCAGACAAATACATATTCTTGTTATGTCTCGCTCTCCCACAATGACAGCAGACAATTTATTTCCTCGTTGTGTCCTTACCATCCCACAATGTTGGTACACACTGTCTTTACTTATGTCCTCACATTGGACTTTATCGCTTCTATCCCTACACTGGACTTTACTGTTTTCTGTCTTTACTTATGTCCTCACATTGGATTTTATCTGCTTCTGTCTGCACACATGACTTTATTTGCTTTCTGTCTTTACTTTTGTCCGCACACAAGACTTTATTGCTTTCTGTCTTTACTTCTGTCCGCACACAGGACTTTATTTGCTTTCTGTCTTTACTTCTGTCCGCACACAGGACTTTATTGCTTTCTGTCTTTACTTCTGTCCATAAACAGGACTTTACTGCTTTCTGTCCGCATACATGACTTTATCGCTTTCTGTCTTTATTACTTTTGTCAAATAATGTTCAATACATTCAAACACTTGTAAACATAACACTCATAACATTATATCATAGCATTTTATAGTTTAGTCCGGTCAAAAAATGGTGTACTCTGTATTTCAGCCTATTCCATCGTCGAACCATAACAAAAACATTATCAAAAATCATCTTTTTCTTTTAATCTCCGATGGAAGAAACTTAAATAGGGGCATCTGTCATACCCCATTTTTTGACCGATCGCTTTTGTTCGTCTTTTAAAACTGTTTTTTTCCTTTGTCGTTTCTGACGAAATTTCGGCAGAGAGGTATGTTAAAATATCTCATTTATTGGTTTCATTTTTATTTTCTTTTTTATTACTCTTTTTATTTCTTTATATATACATTTATTTATTTTTTTATTATTATTTATTTGGTTTTCTTATTTTATTTTATTTTTAAGTTTTTTTATATATTATGTATTATTATTTTTATTTTTTATTTTCGTTTTTTTCTTTTTGGTGTTTTTTTTGTTGTTTAGTTTATAGGTCCAGATTGTGTTTTTGTCCTCATTCAGGTCCAAAGGGGCATTTTTGTCCAAAAGGGGAATTTTAATCTGTCCTAACTCTAAATTCTGACACTGTATAAATACAGCATTTATGACACTGTTTCCGAGGTCAGAAATTTTTCACCCAGCCGCAGATCAAAGAAACAGAAAAAGTTCCATTCTTTTTTTTCCTTTCTGAATCAGAACAAGTCATCAAAAAACCAAAAAAAATCATCGCCATTGTTCATAAACCAGAAAACCAAAATCAACCTTCATCATCACTTTCAAAAACAAAACCGAATCATCATCATCAAACCCAGAACCGAAAACGAACCCAAACCATCCATCAAAACTAAAACTGAATCAAAAACAAACTATCCAAACACGAACAAACACAAACAAAAAAAAACGAAAATAGAAGAAGAGAGACGAAGAAGAATCCGATTAGGAACTAAAACACACCAAGGTTGTTTTTTTGTTCCCCTTTCCATTCTGTTTTGTTTGATTCGGACCATGGGGTTGTTTTTTGTTTGATTTTTGAGTTTGAATTTGAATGTAGGGATTAATTTCATGTAGGTTTGATGTTATTTTGTTTTTGAAAAGGTGAGGGATTGAGAGAGAGCAGCGGCGGCTGAGAGAAAGAAGAGAGAGAGTGTTTTGTGAAAATGAAATATTTTTTTTAGGGTTTTTTGCTTTTATATCCATTATGATCCTGTGCGTGCAGGTGCACGTCCTTACGGTGCACCTGCGCGCCTTAGCGCATCTAATTTGATCAGACGCCTCAGTTTCCTTTCCTCTTTGATCAAATCAGAACCGTCTGATCAATCAGACGACTCTGATCTTGTTTTTTTTATTTTTGCTTCACACACACCCCTTGGGCCACGCCCCCCAGCTAGGCTTGGACCCAGTAGTGCTTTTTGCACCCCCCCTTGAACTCTTCAAAAATGTGCATAGAAGGCACATTTTTGAAGAGTCAGATGGAGAAGAAGATGAAATGGAGTACATAAGCAACATGAGAGAGTATGAAGAATTTGAAGGTTGTTTTGAACAAGACTATGATGATAACAACTATCTATGGTGGGATGAGTGCCCAGACTTTGATCTTGAAAAAGATTAAACAAAATGTCATCAAAACAACAAAGCTTCAAAATCAGGTTAGTAACTCTAAACTTCTGATTGACAATTCAAAGGAATAACAATCAAGGTTAAAAAATGTTTTCTTTGGACAATTGATTTATTTTAAATGTCCTGAAAAATTAATTCTTAGACTCTGAAGTATTTTTAGATCTCAGCATCTGAAATAGTTCAGACTCTGAGAAACTTTTTCAACCTCTGAAAGTTAAGCCTCTGAAAAGGAAATGAATTGCAAACATTTGAGTGATTTCTACTGAAACGTTTTGGCGCTAAATGGATAACACGTACACACGTTCTGATTGGTTTGAAACAGTTTGTGATGGTTCTTTTCTTTTTGATTTATTTTCTATGTGTGCTTTATTTTGTGTTTTAACAAAAATCATTTAATCACTTGCACACGCTATACCTTCACAACCTACACTCTCAAAAACTTTCTTTCTTCTATGAAATTAGCAAAACCCAAAAACCCTAACTTCAGAAATGGCAGCATCCACATCATCTTCAGATTCTCTGTTTGCGTTTTCTAAAAACTTCCCTATCAACACTACAGCTTGCGAAGAAATGTTTTCCACCGATTTGTCTCTCGAGATGGAGGGAAAATCTCCGAACTTGGTTATGGAACAACCAGTGGAATTTGATGGTTTGGAGAAGAATCATTTCGATGTTCTTAAGTTCTTTATTGATCATAGTGGGAGCTTTAGATACATGAAGTTATTAAATGGTCCAATCTATCCTACTCTGGTAAAAGATTTCTGGATCAGAAGCAAAGTGAAGACGGTTGAAGATTATAACAAGGAGCTGGATGCAAAGAAGAAGGAGAAGTTGAAGAATAAGGACAAGATTCCTCAAGAGTTGGGATTGAGGATAGTTGAAGAGACTGAAGTGCACTCTGTAGTTTGCGCTTTTGAAGTGATTCTCACTACTTCAAACCTGGCTAAGGTGTTATCTATCCCCAATGAAGGCACCTACCATACCTATAGCCAAAGCGAAGCAAAGAATTCAGAATTTCTAGTGAATATGACCAAACTGTGCTACGCTAAAGGGAAGAGTTGTGAGAGCAACAAAGTAAGTGATTTGAAGCCTACTCAGAAGGTTTTGGCCAGAATAGTTTTGGGATCAATATTTCCAAGGAGTGGAAGTTCTGATCAACTCTCATGGGATCATAGGCACTTTGTCTATTTTCTCACAAGGAAATTTAATTTGAACTGGGCAAAATACATCTTCAATCACCTCTGCAAGGCTGTGAGCGCTACTCAGAAGCAATCCAAGCCAAATGTTCATGTTATCTATCCAAGAATTCTTAGTGAAATTTTCTATCAATGTGGAGTGATAGATATAATCAAGGCTGCTGGTCATAACAATCTGATTAGGGAAATCAGAGCCTCTACAATCTCTGCTCACACCCTCTCCAACATGAACTTGCTAGCAGGAAAAGAGATACAACCTTCTGATCCATTTGAACCTCAACCTCACTCAGAAGATTCAATGGTGAAGAGATATAAGATTGACATACCTACTGTCTCAAATGGTATTGTCAATCAATACATACAACTGCTAGAAAGTCAAGGTGAAGGGTTTGAGATTGAAGAAGAAGAATTGAAGAAGAAAAGGAAGAGGCTGGTGAAAATCAAGATTGAGAAGAGTGAAGCTGCAAGGGCAGAGGGAAAAGGAAAGATCAAGTCCAAGGCTGAGAAATCAACTGTGGTAGTAATAGATGATGAAGATAGTGAAGATGACGATGAACCTTTGAGTGTCAAAATCAAGAAAAAGAATCGTGCTGAAAGCTCATCCAAGGACAACTCAGGTAATGTATTTTTGTCTAAACCTGCTGTTGTAAACACTCAAGAGACTCAACCAACCCCTTCATCAACCCAACCCAGAAATTCACCTCTACATTTCCTTGAGGAACATTTAGGTGGTGAATTATCCAATCAAACCAAAACCACAAATCTAGTTCAGAACTCATCCACCCAGACAAGTCCTGAAGACCATCTCACATTAAAACAACTCATCTCAGAACCTGTCCATTCAGAACCTCCCATACCAGAAATAACCCATACTAAACCACACCTCTCACCAGAACCTGTTCAAACACCACCTGAACACCAACCCTTTGAAAATCAAGGTTCTGACAACCAAACACATCCTGAACCTCAACCATCACATAACCAAACACAACCTGAACAACAAAGTACTGAGGAACTTGAACATCACTCTGATGTTTCGGAACATACTGAATGTGTTGTCTCAGAAGAAATCCAAAATTCCCCATCATCAAACCATGTTGATGTTATGGTCGAAGAGCTTCATGTGAATGATTTTCATCTAAAAGCTTTTGATCAACAGCAACAACAACCACAAACATCACCTCAACACACCATCACACCCTCAATTACTGAACCTCACCCAAACAACCCTGATATCTTGAGTGAATGCAACAACCTGTTAAGTCAAATACATGGTCTTCATGAGCTGAGGCACTCTGACATGTCTTCATCTGAATATACTGCACAATGGGTGAGCTTGACTGAGGAATTGGTAAAGAAACTACATAGTCTTCAGGAGGCTGATATTGAAGAACAGAGGAAATTTGACAAGGGAAAGACTAAAGTGGTTGAAGAGGTCATTCAGAATCAAAAGGACACAAAGAGGAATCATCCTGAATCCTCTACTGTAAGAGATAGTAAACTGAATGAAGCTATCCAAGAAAATCTAAGAAGCAATCAAGAGCATCTGAGAAATCCAGTATATGAGGCTGAAATTGAAATAATTAAAGCCAAGATGGATAAGTATATTAGGATGATAGAGGAAGTCAATGAAAACCAAAAAGAGATCATGAAAACCCTAGCTTCTCTCTGTAGTCGTTCTCAATAAACCCCTAGGATTTCTTTGTTTGCTTAATTGATTTTTTTTTAATATATTGTTAGGCACAATGATAGGATTAAGCTTATATTGTTGTATGTTTTTTTTTTTAACATCTTTATATGCAAATCTGATTGTTTCCATTGAAAATCTTAAACTCTTGTGTTTTTATTCATAACATTGATTTTTATGAATACAATATTTGGTTATTCTTAAAGAATCTAATTGCATAACAGGAGAAGAAACATAATAAAGTAAATCAAATTAAACAAGCCAATTCAAAACTTTATATTTCATTGAGAACATAATTTCTGAATACATATAAAATTCCTAAAGACTATTTTCTTGAAGCCTCCAAGGGATGACCATTGGAGAGGGGACTGGATATTCTTGAAGAAACCATGCATCAGTTTGGTTTCCTTCAGGAATATCAGTTTGCCCTCATTAGGCTGAGGACGTCAGTTTGATTTTCTTCAGGAATATGTGTCTTCAGAAACTGAAACCAGTCAGAGTCCCAATCTTTTTCATCAGACTCTGAACTGCGTTTCTCTTGTTCAGACGCTGGCTTTGTTTCTCTTGGTTTCGTCTTATGTTTTCTCCTATCTTGACTATCTCTCTTTGAAACTACTTTCTTCTTCTCTAAGCGTTTCATTTTTTCTCTCAAAAGATCTATCAAAACCTAAGATTATTTTGTGTGATAAAATGACTAGGTTTCTCTCCTTTTATAAGCTCATTTCACCGACAAGGTCTTAAATGTGTTCAACCACTCCTGATTTGACCGTATTGGACGATGTACTTGTTAATTAAATTGCTTATACTACCTTTTTGATAATGACAAAAGGGGGAGAAAGAATAATGATAAATCAATTGTTGGAAGAAGCGAAATTACTTTGCTTTTTAGGGCTTTGTAGTGCTTCAGAGAGAGAACGTAGGAGAGTGGTCAAAATAGTGGCATGAGGTACATGCTTTGAAATGACAATTTGATCTTGAGGATTTCAAAATATTGTGCTAAAGAGCTCTGAACTGTTTCAAAAGTTTTGCTTTATACTCTGAACTGTTTTCAAAACTTGTGTTTTAAGCTCTGAACTTTTTGAAAAGATTTTTTTTAAGCTCTGAACTGTTGAAGAAATATTTTGAACTCTGAAACTGTATTTCATGATAACCATCAGAACCTTATGTGTGTATACGTTTCTAGTGCCTCTGATCCTATTGTTATTTATTTTTAAATATTTTATTTCATCTTGCATCTTCATTAAGCGCATAATTTCAAGGAGAATACATTTATTAATTGAAGTTTATTATTCATAGATAGTTCTTGAGTAAGGGTGCAACTTTATTCAAAGATTATTACACTATGAAAAGAAGAAGCTTGCAAACCTTGTTCTTTATATAGTAAAATATGAATAATTTAAGTCATATAATAAAGTAATTCTGAAACTGATTAAAATTAACTATGGATACAAAATAGGGGGAGCTTACAAACCAACCCTATGGGATATCAGACTTAGGGGGAGCTTGCAAAACTCAGAAGCCTAATGTCAACATAGCTGATTTTTATCAACAACAATTGTATTTAATACTTGTGTTTGTCATCATCACAAAGGGGGAGATTGTTGGAACAAAATGTGTCTTAGTACACACCCTTGAGTTTTGATAATAACAAAGTATTAAATGGACAATTGATGTTACTAATGTTTAAATTAAGTGTGCAGGAGAATCCAAAGTTATATCAAGAGCACACTTGATTTAGACTCTGATGAAACCTTATGGAAGTCTGAATCTTTACACTCTGAAGGAGTTCAGAAGCTAAAATGTGGTCAGAAGCTAAACAAGTTTAGAAGCTCAAAGAGGATCAGGATGTCTGCAAGAGTTCAGAAGCTTAGAGAAGTTCAGAAGCTCAAAGACGTTCAGATGCCTACAAGAGTTCAGAAGCTATCTGCTAGTCAAGAGTTATTCAGAAGATGAAGATGTTCAGAAGCTGAAATACGAAGGACTATCAGAGGCCATTTATTCAAGACCAATCAGACTCCAAGACATCAAAGGTTCATCAGAAGCAAAGGAAATTCCCTTAGTCATCAGAAGGGCTACATCAACTACTCTTATCAAGCTTGATGATTTGTTTAAGGACAACTAATTACAACGGTCACAAAGGATGTGATCCTACTCTCTCTAGGAGCTAGTTGTACCTTATTACTGTATTTTGGACAAACAGTAAAGGTAAAGCTTAACTGCAATGAAGACGCGGCTTTACTTAAAGGATATTCAAAGACTACAACTATCCATTTTACAACGGGAATTTCTCCAACGTCTCAATGTCTTTCTCAACTCATATAAATATGCAAAAGAAAGAATTGATGACTGACGAACTTTAATAGAAAACATCTCTCAGAATCAAGTGAGAATAAAGAATTGTAATAGCAAATATCTCTCAAATTAAGTGAGAATTGAAACTAGCTCAAGCCTCTGAAGTTATTATCTTGTAATAAGTTTAAGCTTAGAAGTTAGTATTACTCCTGCGTGAGTAATTGATAAGTCTCAATCTTAGTGATTAGAGCAAAGTAAGTCTCTTAGTCTTGTGTGACTCTGAGCAAAGAAAGTCTCTTAGTCTTGTGTGACTCTGAGCAAGGAAGTCTCTTGTCTTGTGTGACTTGAGCAATAGAGAAGTCTCTTGCCTGTGGGCTCAAAGCATTAGGATTGTAATCTTTAGTGATTATAGTGAAATCCCTTGGAAGTGAAAGGGGACTGAAGTACTCTCGATTTGTGAGGGGAACCAGTATAAAATCCTTGTGTCTCTCTCTCATTCGCTTTTGTTTTTCTGCTTTGTCATTATTTTGATTGTGTTACTAATTCACTGCTAAAAGACTCTGATAGATACTTTATCTTGAAAAGTTTTTTAAACACAATTCAACCCCCCCCCCCCCCCCCGCCCCCCCTTCTTGTATTTTCCTTCTACCCAGTCATTGCTATGCTTTCAAGAGGAATACAAAATTCATACTTCACTTACAACATGAACACTATTAATAACATGCTTGATGGCTGAGAAAACAAGCTTTTGATTTTCACTTAGAGAAAACAAGCTTTTTTAGCAAGCGGGGAAAGTTACTTTGATATTATTTGTGATATTTGTTATTCGTGCTTAGATGTAGAAATAGGTCAGGCTGACCTGCATTAACTTACGGCCTAGCCTATATAGGCTAAGGTCAGGTTAGTCTATTTCTTTAAATAGATCTGACAAAGAACTTTTTATAAGCTTATTTAGCTAAAAAGATCAGGCTCCAGACCAATAAAAAATTATTTTAAGCCTACTAGATCAGCCTATTTAAGTAAATATGAATGAATAATATTTACATCTATTATTATTATTATTATTACTACGAATTAAAATTTGTACTTTTATTAAATTATTAATCTATATACTTCACACACACACACATTTGTTTTGCTTATCAAAAAAAAAAAAAAAAACACACACACACACACAAATGTATTATTTTAAACTAAAATTGAAATATGATGTCCTATATAGTCAAATTCTCCAAAATTAAATATCAAAACGAAATTTAATCTTGTTGGTTTATTTGTTCATTAGTATATTTAAAATAAATATAATTATCAGTTTAAATATATTTATGTGAAATAGACTTTTAAACAGGCCGATAGGCCATATCAGACTTTCAAATGGCCAGACATAGGCTTAAAAAATAAGCTTATGATAAGTCACAGGCCAGGATCAAACTCAAGCTTGACAAAGCCTAGCTCGGTCTATCCTATTTCCAGCTCTATTCCGGCTTACACTATGTATAATTTGTAACAAAAATTATCATCAGGTGAATTAGAAGATTATTAAAAAAGCTTTCATTCAACTCAATTATCCAATACCCTCTCTAGTATTTTTAATAAAAAATAATTGACTTTTTAAATTTATTGAATAATTGTTCATTGTTTATAAAAATGCTTTAGTAGCCAATGAGATGTATGCAGTTAAATTTCTTTAGGTTTTAGGCAGGACAATGGGGCGGGGCGGGGACGGATTTTGTCTTCCCCAAACCCAAACCCAAAATTTTCAGGTATCCCCAAACCCGTCCCAATTGTCAACGGGGATAAAAAGTGAAACCCCAAACCCATACCCAATGGGGTTCAGGTATCTCCGTGGATTTGGGGTATCCCCATTCTGCCTCACCTCCATATGAACTTAGGTTGAGTTTTAGTACTTTTTATTTAAAAAATGGGTACAAGCAAAAACTATTTTGTTTCAACAATATAACTTTTTTAAAGAAAAAATATAAATAGAAAAAACAACTTGTTTAATACTCAACTTAAGAATAAAAATAAATAATAATTTAAGACTTTTTCTAAGGGTTTATAATTTAAAGAAGTTAAAATGCAATTAGATATAAGTGGGGCGGGTTCGGGGTGGGTACCAATGTCCCCATTACCCGCCCCAACCCCATATTTTGAAATAGGAAAAAAGTCAAACCCGAAACCAAACCCAGTCAACTCGGGTTTTTCCCGTCAAAATCGGGGCGGGGCGGACAGGTACCTGCGGATATGAGTTTTATTGCCATGCCTATGAGGGAGTATAGCTGAACCCTCTGAAATTCTCAACTTTATACTAAATATTTATTTTGCACCGGATGACATTTTTAATTTGCACCACTAATAATCAGAAAATCTCCCCTGACAACATTAATGCTACGCGGGTGCACTAAATGCACAGATTTTTTTTATTTTTTTGGTTACAACAATTTGCGCATATTTTTTTTTGCACTAAATGCACATATTATTTTTTGGTTTTCACCACCAGTTTAATCTGGTTCGTGGGTCAGTTCTAGTATCAAGTGGTTTCAGCCCCCTCCCGATCGCACATATTGATTTGCTTTATAATTACTGGTTTTTGCTTTTCATGTTTTGTATTTGTTGGGTTTTTGAAATTTGCTACATTTTGCAAAAACAAGATCTAGTCAGATGTAGAGTCAGATGGGGCAACATCTGGAACAACATCCTGAAGGCAGAAAATGTGAGAAGTTTGTTACATGAGAATCTCGCGTTTTATTTGTGAAGTAAATCTTTTAAGCATCTTGATTGTTCCTCAAGACAAAGATTTCAGGTTATTTCCTGAAGATATCGCTATTTTGCATCGCACCTAAAGATATGCCTATATTTTAGGGATTTATTGGATTTGCTTGAAGAATATGTTTGTACTGGATTTTCCCTATATCTAAGCTATTTGTGAAGCACGAAATTCATGATCAGCTCATGCTAATTCGTGGCTATTTAAAGGAAGACTCAGACCTATTTTATTTACCGAAACCGAATCAAATTAGAATATCAAAGATGTAGTTTTTTAGGGTTTTATGTCTTTGTAAGCCTTGTGCTTTATTTTGTATATGTCTCTGGTGCTGCTATTGTTTATCAATGCACAAAGATGGTTGTGTTAGTTAAGTTGTAATATTGTGAACTTCTCCTAAGCTTTGAAGTAAGGAGATAGTTTGTTTCTTGGTGTGTGTCACCACTTTGTTTGTATCGTTTTACAATCACACTGGGTGTGCGGTTAAGAGGAGAAGGGACGGGGTCTCTGATCTAGGTGGGCCTAGGTTGAAGATAGCACGGGTAGTGATTAGGTGATAAGTGTAAATGAGTCGTTTGCTGATAACTTCTCACTAGTATTATCATAGTGGATTCTCTCCTGGATTGGTATCCCCCAGAGTATATGAGTTGCATCGAACTGGGTTAACAACATACTGTGTTATTTTAATTTCTGTTTTGTATTGTTAAATTGTCCATTATGTTTTGCTGGGAACTGTGTTGAAGCAGATGCTGCCCCATCCGGTACACCATCTGGACTGCGCCAAAATTTTAATTGTTATCAGAGCAGGCATCTTGTTCTGTATCTGGGTGAGCTCCAGGGAAGATATTTTCTGGCATTATGGATGATGAAGAAGGAGTTGAAGAAGTATGTTATGACTGTGTGCATGCAGTAGCAATATGAAATATGCATGAGAAGGAATAGTAATTAAAGGGGAGTATTGAAGGATGTGCTTATTGTACATAAAAATACTTAAAAGTATTAACATTTTCTAAAAGCATAGGGCATGATCATAATCTTATAACCATAAAAATCTGGATGATTCATCGTGCTTAGTCATCATTCATAGGAATATGGGTGACTTTTTATGCTTAAGTCATCATTCATAGAAATATGGGTGGCATAATTAGTTATCATTCATAGCAATATGGGTAACTTAACAATGCTTAAATATTTAATGTACTCAAGTATGTCTAGAGAAACCACTGCGCCTTGATCACTTTGATCTTATGTATTGATGTATGTGGAATTGAGGGGGAGTAACAATGTTTTATATGCATGTAGTAAGGGAGAGTGTTGTATTGAGGTGGAGCAGATGTTTATTCATGTGTGCTGCATGTGCTGGAAGATGTTCCTACATCTGGATCTACATCTGTTGTGTGTTTGTGTTGATGAATATCATATGGTATGTAGTGTAGCAGCAGGTGTAATGTGTGAGTATCAATGCATGAAGTGAGGGGGAGAAAAATATATTTCATAATATGCATGATTTCAGGGGGAGTGAACTGTATGTGTTGAGGGGGAGTTCCTTTGATGCATGTGTCTTGTATGATGTGTTGGGTGATGCTACCCCATCTTGGATACCATCCAGAATGTCCAAGTGTTAGAAATTACTTTCTTTATTGATTGGAAATTTATTTTTTCCTTGTCTCTAATCAGAAGTTTTTTTTTGAAGACTCAAATTTATTTGGTGAGAATTTATTTTTCTCCCAATATGTGAATCCACTAAGAGAGTTTATTTCTCTCTGATGTTGTTCTTTGTGAAACTAGATGTGTTTATTCCGCTGGTGCAAGATTCTGAGGTTCTTTATGTGCTATGATTTACTTGAAGTGTAGTTGTGAAAATAGCCATATTTTGTTCTATCTTCTTTTCTAGTTGTGTGCTTATGTTGACTTAAAGGAAGACGTGAACTGCATCTCTCCATAACCTGTCTAATATTGCTTTAGCCAAAATTTGCCAAAGGGGGAAGATTCTTGGGTTTTTGAAATTGGCTACATTTTGCAAAAACAAGATCTAGTCATATGTAGAGTCAGATGGGGCAACATCTGGAACAACATCCTGAAGCCAGAAAATGTGAGAAGTTTGTTACATGAGAATCTCGCGTTTTAATGTAAACTGACTTCTTCCAAGTTGAAGGAGTGTAGTGTCTGACAATCCCAGTATTGGGAATGTTCAATATCTTAGCAAGATTATTTCTTGTAAGAATAACTGGAAATCCTCCAATACTTGATCTTATCTCTATTTCTTTGAATTCTCTTAGACCCAATTCACTACGAGATTTGTCCTTGTTCACAATGGGGTTCTGATCAATTATCCTCTGAAGCTCTTCATTAGCACCTTCCCTTGTGATTACATCACACTTTCGCCAAAAATCAAAAACTAAATTAGGGTAAATAGGACCATTTAACATGTTGAAGTAGTTCTCCCAATCTTGTTCAACAAACAGATGTTTATAGTCAAACCCATCGACTTTCAATGCCTCAAAATCCACTGGTTTTTCCATAACCAATTTGATTTCTTCGTAACGAACATCCATAGTAGCATCTTTTAGATAAGAATCCTCAGAGTAGATATTGATTGGAATGTCTTCTGGAAACCGAGATTATGTAGATGAGCTTGCCATTTCTGGGGTTTAGAACAGGGTTTTGCTAGGAATTTGGAAAGAAAGAAATTGTTTTGAGTCTTAGAAGAAATGGAAAGTGTTGGTTGTGAGAGTGATTTTGTGTGTAAGTGAATGAAGTGATTTTGAAAACTTTGAATTAAACAAAACGAGGGAGTATAATCGTTGTTTTAAGAGAAATTCGTCATTAACTGCCTTTACCAAAACCAATCAAAAGCTTTAAAGAGTAACAAAGTAGTTGACGCGTGTTAAACACTTGTCAGTAACACTTAGGGTCTGACCGTTACTAATTCAAGCAACGTTCAGAAGCTATAAAGAAAAATTCAGCTTCTGATATCCTTTCAGAGGTCAAGATGTTCAGATGATGAATCCACAGTTTTGATTTCAGAGCTAGTTTTTTTCAGAGACCAAAGACATGTTCAGATGGTTTTTAATAAAATCAAATCTTTCAACTACTAAGGGTTATGTAAATATATCAGCCCATTGTCTTTCAGTTTCAATGAATTGAATATTTACACTACCCTTCTGAACAAGGTCTCTTATAAAATGATGTTTAATTTCAATGTGCTTAGCTCTGGAATGCAAAATTGGGTTTTTAGAAAGTTGTATAGTTGCAGTGTTATCACAAAATAATGGAATATTGTGACTATTAACTTTGTTATCCTCTAACTGATATTTCATCCAGAGTAGTTGTGTACAACACTTGGCTGCTGATATGTATTATGCTTCTGCTGTAGACAAAGCTATAGTAGTTTGTCTCTTGCTAGCCCAAGATATAAGATTTTCTCCATCAAATTGGCAATTACCACTTGCCACTTGTGGATTTCCTCTCAATCTTGTCTCCAGCATAGTCAGCATCACAAAATCCTATCAACTTATAATCATTGGATTTCTTATAAAATAATCCAAGATTTGTTGTTCCCTTCAGATATCTAAAGATTCTCTTTACAGCAGTAAAATGAGATTCTCTAGGATCTGATTGGAATCTTGCACACAAGCATACACTAAATAAAATATCAGGCCTTGATGCAGTTAGGTAAAGTAAAGAACATATCATACCTCTGTATACTTTCTGATCCACTTTGCCATCTGATTCATCCTTTCTTAGGCTGCTAGTTGGATGCATTGGAGTAGACATTGACTTGCTGTCTTCCATGTTGAATTTCTTCAGAAGCTCCTTTGTATATTTTGTTTGATGAATATATGTTCCATTCTTGTTCTGATTGATTTGAATTCCCAGGAAGAATTTTAGCTCTCCCATCATGCTCATTTCAAATTCATCTTGCATAACTTGAGAGAATTCCTTGCACAAGGATGGATTAGTAGAACAAAAATGATATCATCAACATAAATTTGAATAATTAAAATGTCATTTTTAAAGGATTTACTGAAAAGAGTATTTTCAAGTTGACCTTTTTGAAAACCTTTTTCTAATAAGAAATTACTTAGTCTTTCATACCAAGCTCTGGGAGCTTGTTTCAGACCATAAAGTGATTTCTTTAATTTAAAAACATGCTCAGGATTTGAAGAATCTTCAAAACCATGAGGTTGTTTGACATATACTTCTTCAGTAATATAACCATTTAAAAATGCACTTTTAACATCCATTTGATATAAAATAATATTGTGATGAGTAGCGTAAGAAAGAAGTAACCTAATTGCCTCAAGTCTAGCAACTGGGGCAAAGTTTTCTGTATAGTCAATCCCTCCTTGTTGACTATACCCTTGAGCTACTGGTCTTGCCTTGTTACGAACAACTTCCCCTTGTTCATTGAGCTTGTTTCTATATACCCATTTTGTTCCAATAATGATCTTATGGGAAGGTTTGGGTACTAAACTCCATACTTCATTTCTTTCAAACAGATTGAGTTTTTCTTGCATAGCAACAATCCATGCATAGTACTTGGTTCCACCAAAGATATCAGTCCAAATAATGAGTCTTCATTTCTTAAGCTTGATCTTGTCTTCCTTGGACTGTCTTTGTTTCCCAAGATTAGCTCTTCAGGATGTGAGGATTTGTATTTGAAAGTATGTTTTGGTTGTTCAACTCTGCTTGGACTTCTATTGTTGAGTTCAGGTGCTGAATGATCTCCAGAGTCCAAAGTATTAGGAGGTGAATTGATTTCTTCTGAGATTTGTTGAGGAGGTTCTAATGTTTCTTCTAGTTCTGAGTCGTCATCCTCTGATAGCTGTAAGTCTGAAAAGTTCTCAACTTGCTCTGACACTTTGTCAGGCTGTTTGTCATCAAATTTGATGTGCATAGTTTCTTCAACTGTGTGAGTTTCAGAATTATACACTATGTATGCTTTTGAGCGTTCAGAGTATCCAATAAAGATACCCTTATAAGCTTTAGCATCAAATTTCTTTAGATGAACTTTACTATTTAGAATGTAACATGTACAACCGAATTGATGAAAATAAGATACATTGGGTTTCTTTCCTTTAAATAATTCATATGCAGTTTTGTTCAATATAGGTCTAATATAGATTCTGTTTTGAACATAACATGCTGTGTTTATAGCCTCTGCCCACATATATTTTGCTATGTTAGTCTCATGCATCATGGTTCTGGCCATTTCTTGTAGAATTCGATTCTTTCTTTCTACAACTCCATTTTGTTGTGGAGTTCTAGGAGAAGAGAACTCATGTAAGATGCCATATTTTTCACAAAAATCTTAAAAAAGTTCATTTTCAAATTCACCACCATGATCACTTCTAACTTTTAAAATATGCAAGTCTTTTTCTTTTTGTATCTGAGTGCAGAAACTGCTAAACACACCATATGCATCATCCTTATTTCTAAGAAATTTAACCCAAGTCCATCTACTATAATCATCAACAATAACTAATCCATATTTCTTTCCATCGATAGAGGTTGTGCTAACAGGACCAAATAAATCAATGTGAAGCAATTCTAAAGGTTTAGAGGTAGAGACAACATGTTTTGGCTTAAAAGATGTTTTCACAATCTTTCCTTTTTGGCAAGAACCGCATAATGCATCTGAGTGATAGTTTAGCTTAGGCAAGCCTCTGACAAGATCAAGTTTTCTAAGCTTAGAGATTAACCTCCAGTTAGCATGACCTAATCTCTTATGCCATACCCACTTCTCTTCACTCAGAGTTAATAAACATTTAACCTCTCTCCACACTCATTGTGGAACTCTCTCCAGTACTCATTTGTTTTCTTCAAGTCAACAGTTTTGGAAGTAAAGTAATGTTTAGGAACATAGGCTTTTCTTCCATTGCTGATCACAAGCTTTCATTCATCTAATGTGAAATAATTTTTCCTACAAGGAAGATCTGAATGGTAGACAATTTTGCACTTTGGTACTCATTGCTTTTGTTGAGTTTTGAAGATTGGCTTCATTTTTGGTAAAATAAGCCTGAGGCCAAATGTGGGTACCAATGCAGTAACATTGGGAACCATGGCCTGATAACGCGCCTTATCCTTATCTTGATCTAAAGCGCGCGGATATGTTTGAAAAATTAAAGAAACAAACTTGCGCTTCCTTATTCAACAAGGAACGAGTTTGTTAGCTGAAGATTGAAGATCTACAGCTGGAGTTTTTAAAGGAAAAAATAATTCAAATATTATTTGTTTGTTAAAAGATAAAAACAAACTAAATATTATTTGTTTGGTCAAGAGGATCGTTGATCTAAAGCGGAAGATTTAAAAAGATAAAACAAACAAATATTAACTGTTTGTGTAACAAATTATCTTTTTGTGCAAACGAATTTAAATTAAAAGATTAGTTTGCAACAAACGATCCTATTCTTCATGAAGCCAAAGAAGATTCAAGACTCTATATAAAGAAGCAAGCTTCATTCGTTGAAGAGCACCTGAAACCATTGAAGATAAAAACGCTATAGAGCGATTGAGAAGTTTTAGGCCTAGGATTTAGTGTGATCCTAGTTATTCTTTTGAGTATCACGATTGATACTTGATTAAGGATAGTTGTTCACTCTTAAGCTTTTAAGCACAGAGTGTGAATAGTTTTTAGAACAGAATTTAAAAATCCACAGGTTGTATGATTGAGGGGAAGTGTGAGGGGTCTCATACTTAGGACGTTCTTAGGTAGAAATCTATATGGGTAGTTGCTAGGTGATAAGTTGTAAACAGGGCGTTTGCGGAGAGCTTTGAACTACTTTACCATAGTGGATTTCCTTTCTTGATTGGTATCCCCCAGAGTAGGTGAGTTGCACCGAACTGGGTTAACAATAACTTGTGTTATTTAAAATTCTGTCGTTTTATTATTGTGTGTCCAGGAGGTCCAGTGTTGCAACATCGTCAACCACATTGGTCCCTCATGTGCCAGAATTTCAATTGGCATCAGAGCAGGCACCCTAGGTGATTGGGTGAGCTCCAGGGAAGATTCTTTCTGGCAAGATGGACAGAGAAGGATGACTCATGAACAGACCACCACTTCTGGACGGCTCAAACTTTGATTATTGGAAATCAAGGATGATTGCATTCCTAAAGTCCCTTGATAGCAGGACTTGGAAAGCAGTTCTCAACGGATGGGAGCACCCCAAGGTCAAAGATGCAAACGGAGCCGATACTCAGGAGCTGAAACCAGAAGAAGAATGGACAACTGCAGAAGACACACTAGCACTGGGAAATTCAAAAGCATTAAATGCTTTATTCAATGGAGTTGACAAAAACATGTTCAGGCTAATCAAACAATGCACAACAGCCAAAGAAGCTTGGAATATCCTCATCACAGCTCATGAAGGAACAAGCAAGGTGAAGATGTCTAGACTCCAAATTCTAACCACCCAGTTTAAAAGTCTGAAGATGAAAGAAGAAGAAGAAACAGTGCATGACTTTCAGATGAGCATACTTGACTATGCAAACACCTTTGATTCTTTAGGTGAAAAAATACCTGAAGAAAAACTGGTAAGAAAACTCCTCAGATCCTTACCACCCAGGTTTGACATGAAAGTCACTGCCATTGAAAAATTCAGAGAAATTAGAAGCATGAAACTGGATGACCTAGTAGGTTCCCTTCAAACCTTTGAACTCTCTATGAAAGACAGAACTGAAAAGAAGAACAAGAGCATTGATTTTGTTTCCAATGCTGATGAAGAGTCAGAGAGTGACAAAGAAGCTGATGAAAGCATCTCAGATGCCTTAGTATTACTTAGAAGACAATTCAACAAAATACTAAGCAGGCCGAAGTCAAGGCCTAATGTGAAGCACATTCAACCCGACATCAGCAGACAGGGCAGTACATCAAGGAAGTCAAGAACTGAAGATAGATCCAATCAAGGCAAAGGAATTCAGTGCCATGAGTGTGAAGGCTATGGACATATAAGGCTAGAATGTCCAACCTATCTGAAGAAGCAGAAGAAAGGTCTAAATGTCATATCCTGGTCTGAAGAAGAAGACTCTGATAGTGACGATGAAGGAACCAAATCAGTCAATGTCATGACTGGAAGATGCTTGTCAGACTCAGATTCTGATGATGATGTCTCCTATAACAAACTTGCTGCAACCTACAAGGAGCTGTGCATCAAAAGTGGAGAACTTTGCAAGACAAATGAGGAGCAAAGGAAGACCATTGCCCAACTTGAAAAAGAAAAGCAAGTGCACATGTCTACCATAGCTAATCTTGAGAAAGAAGCAAGCATGCTAAAATCCCAATTTGAAAGCGTGGAGAAACAACTCAGATTGCTAAACAATGGCACTGACAGGTTAGATGGGATTATGGAAGCAACTAAACAGACCAAGCAAGGCAAAGGATTGGGCTATCATTCCCCAAAGAAACAAGCCTCTGGACCTGCCAAGAAATTTGCTTCAGTCAACCTTTGGTATGGAACCAGAAAGCAGGGTCAAATGTTTTCACATCCAGCACCCCACCAGAGAAGGTCCAGGAAGTGCCAACATCATGGACCACATCAGCGACCTCCAAGGTATGAATCATGGAGATGCCACTACTGTGGGAAGTATGGACACAGGAAGTATGGACACATAAAGGCCCAATGCTATAAGCTTCATGGGTATCCATACAAAGGAAAACAAGTCAGCCCAACTCCGAAAAAGGCTGACAACAAGAAGTTTTGGAAGACCAAATCCAATGTTGAAGTCAAAGCCCTTATTGCTCACACATCCTTCAAAGTCTCTTCAAAAGAAGATTGGTACTTTGATAGTGGATGTTCTAGACACATGACTGGTGAAAAGAAATACCTCAATGTAATAAATCCATACACCACCAGTTTTGTGACCTTTGGAGATGGAGCAAAAGGAGAAATCAAGGGGATTGGAAATCTAATCAACAAAGGATTACCAAAGCTTAATGATGTACTATTGGTAAAAGGACTGACTGCTAACTTGATAAGCATAAGTCAGTTATGTGACCAAGGGCTGAAGGCGAACTTCACCAAGAGTGAATGTTTAATCACTAATGACAAAAATACAGTGATCATGAAGGGAGCAAGATCCAAGGATAATTGCTACCTATGGATTCCTCAGGAAACAACACACTCATCTATCACTAATTTACTTAGCAAGGAGGATGAAGTAAGGCGGTGGCACCAAAAGCTTGGACATTTGCACCTCAAAGGAATGAAGAGGATTATAGCTGAAGATGTCATAAGAGGAATACCCAAGCTCAGTATTGAAGAAGGAAGCATATGTGGAGAGTGTCAAGTAGGGAAGCAGACCAAAATGTCGCACCCAAGGTTGGAACATCAGACCACAACCAAAGTACTTGAAATACTCTATATGGACTTAAAAGTACCAAATGCGGTCCCAAATGTTGACACATCAGGTCCCCCGATCGACAGCACTGAAGATCAAGAGACTCAAGAAGAAACTGACTCAGAAACAGAAGGTCAACCAGCCAAGAAAGTTCCATGTAACATCCTCAATTTTTTTTTAATTAACAAAATTTGAATCGTATCCTATCTATTTTATGCACCTAACTATTTTATTTTTAGTTTCGGCGTGACGGTGGTAAAATAATTATTTTCGGATTTTATTTTCTATGAGTTATTCCTATAGTGACCGATTGATGATGCATTTTAATAAATTGTGAATCAACCCTTAATTTATTAGTATAGTTGGAATAATAAAATAAAATAATATGACGTGAATATGAGGAGCGAGATACTAATTACTGATTTAATAGTAGAGCATTGACTTTCTATGAGGATTTAATTATTGAGTGGTAACTCACGCATGGCTTGATTGGTGAGGAAATTATTTTGATTTCATTGGCAAATCAATTTTCATAAAACACAATGAATCATACTTATTACATTGAATTGCTCCAATTTTCACATAATCCCCTTTTTCTATACCATATACATGATCCTAGTATAACCATACGTTTTCTTTTAAACAGCCATTCATTACAATTAAATTTTATGTCTCACCCTTTCTTTCTAGAATATGGTACCCGTGAACCTTAGCATAAGATACAAATCTTGTCTCTTTATTTCATCAGATTTTCTAGACTTTGTGAGGAAAAAAATTGTCATAGACTTATACCATTATTTAAATAGGCATATATGGTATAGTTCCAATCACCACATCTCAATTCCATACCTCTAAATACAAGAAAATAGAAAGAACAAGAAAACACTACACCAACTCTTTCATTTCGTTCGTACACTAGAGGTAACCAATCAATCCTTCTTTCTTCTATTCCATGAATTTATATTGGCTCTAATACTATAATTTATTCTTTTAAAGTTTTAAACCGTTCTTCGCAAGAGTGACGTGGGATTCTAAGGACTTTTACGTTAGAGTAGAAAAGCGCCTAAGGTAAGGGCTTTTTCCCCATACACTCATACTCATGGGATAAGTGTTATGAAATTTTGGTATAAACCTTTCTCATTTAGAAAGATAAGGAGGTAAAAATATAATGTAATGTTTTTAAATTTGAATTCTTAAAATGTTCGTTGTATGAGTATGTGTGTTGACTAAAAATTGAAATGGCTATGAAAATTGGAAAAAGAAATTTGGACCTTAATAAGTTTGAAAAAGAAAGAAAATGACTCTTTATAAGTATTGTTGTTTGTCATGATTGTGATGAAATTATTTGACCTCTTTGTGATGTCTTTGTGATTGGAATTTGTATGATATTGGCATATCATCATGACATGGCATTTTTGTATGTGGTGTGCTCCAGCCTTGTGCGTAAGGTGGTACGTGATTATTTTATTTTGTGGTGCTCCAGCCATGTGCGTAAGGGGGTACGTGATTTTCCCCATTGGTATGGGTGACTATATATATCCGGATCATTTAGTTCTAGGAGCATGCATTTTTGCATTGTTTTTGTGCCTTAATATTTTATGAACTCGGTTATGGAAAAGAATGGTCCAAAGGTGTCTTATTAAAAAGATTATATATAAATTTAATTACTTTTTATCCTTTTTGATTGAGAAGTTTTTATACTATTTATTTTATGACATTTTTCTCTGCGTCAGTATGAATCAATTTGGATAAGGAAATTGACCCTTATATGATTTTGCTGTAGGTACTAAAGATGATGTGTGAAGTTGCATGTTGTTTGTATGCGCGTGGGGAATAAAATGGGATTTTCTGCCGATAAACAATTTTTGTAATAAACAATAATTCTGGTATTTTGGTGCTTATTCATTTTTCGACTATTCATAGAAATACGGGACATGTTGTTTTCCGTTAGGATCGACGTTAAAAACTCATTTGTTTTCAATAACGTTATTCTATGTTACGACTTCCAGATTTTAAATAAATTAACTTAACCGAATGAAATAATCTGGTATTTCCTGAAACTACTAATTGTGCTTATCATGTCTTAACAATGTATGTCAAAAGCAAAAATGATTGATAACAGTTTGAAAATACTTTCTTTTATACGTAATTAATATATGGAGTCACTATATAAGTATGAAAAATCAGTTCCACACTTATTTTATTCAAACACCACGTTAGTATTACTACCCAAGCTAGAGATAATGGTACTTTTGGTCAAGTTGGTATTTTGTTAGATTTACCATCACAATGTAATTTTAATGACTTTTGCTTTCAAATTGTTCTACTTCTTTCTCTTTTAGAAAAAAAAAATGTTCAATAATTTAACGAACTTATTTAGAAAAAAAAAAAAATCAGGATGTTACATTATGGTATCAGAGCAATAATCGTCGGACAAATATTTTTGGGTGGGACCGATCTTGCATACGCATGTCTTGTGAATATGTGACTTATTGTGGTGATATTGCATTTTATTTTGGTAGGATCTTTGTGAGACATTTCTGTGGTATCGCTCGTTATTCTGGTTTATTTATGGATTCCACTTTCATTTTGATAACAGTTTTAATGTACCAATTGTCTTGACAATCAGGAAACTTTCATAAATAAATGTGATGTTATTTTGAATTTAAAGATTCCTTTTTAAGTATGATTTTTTTTCTAACAAGATCATTAACAAGTTATTCTATAAAGTATAGTACGACTTCAACAAAATTCGAAGTGGATTTCAGTATAATTTTAGCTCTTGTTGGTACGTGAGGACCTATTATTATTTAAATTTTTTTTTTCCAAGAAAAAAAAAATCAATATTTTTAACAAGTTATTACACTAAAATATTTATGATGTGTATCTTGATTGATGCGTGAGTTACTTGTCTGAATGTTGTGAATTTTGGTTATTTATGTATTTAATCTATTTAGTTTGAAGGAGGTTATCTAGCAAATTACTTTAGACATCCCCTATTTATAATCCCATGGGTTAGAATAAGACCTTAAAATCTTTCTAACTCAAATGAAATTGTAGGAAGTTACGATGCCTCCACGAAGAGCTGTCAACAATCAAAACATTCCTGAGATGCTACATTGCACTGATGCGAAGAAAGTGGAATATGCTACCTTTTTGCTCAGAGCAGAGGCTGAAGCATGGTGGCGAGGTGAAAGGCAGATAATGGAGAATAACCATGAAGAGCTGAACTGGGAATCCTTCAAGCGGAAATTCTTGGATAAATACTTCCCGTGGAGTGCCAGATCAGAGAAAGAGGCACAATTCCTCAAGCTTTACCAAGGCAATATGATTATCGCAGAGTATGCCGATAAGTTTGATTCACTGGCTAAACATTTTCGTTATTTCCGTGACCACGTGGATGAAGATTACAAGTGCGAGAGGTTCGAGAATGGACTTCGATATGAGATTAAGGAGTCTGTGGCACCACTAGAGATTCGCCAATTTCAAGAGCTTGTCGAGAAGTGTAAGAAGGTCGAACGACTCAAGCAAGGTCGTGTGAACCGAGGGAACACTGGAGGACCAGCCCGAACTTAGGTAATAATAAAATCCATATTCTTTGGAAATTATTGGAGGATTCATATCACTAAACCTTTATCTAAACAGGGACAACATGATCGGAATGGTAGGGGCGGGCAGCAAAAACCATATGCTCGACCCCAAGGAGACAGAAGAAACCTACACCAATCTCGGAATGGAGGTGGCCAACGAGCTAACCAGCTGAGTCATCCGCAACAAATTCATTGTTTCCGTTGCAACAAGGAAGGACACAAGGCATTTGAGTGCCCACTTGGAAAAAAAGTTTGCTACAATTGTCAGAAACCAGGCCACTTTTCCAACAATTGTCCTGAACTGAACCGTAACAACAACAATGCTAACGACACCAATACCAGTGCACGTCCCTCTGCCAAAGGACGTGTCTATCACATCGGAGGAGACGAAACTTCGAATGCCTCAGGATTATTCCAGGGTGAGTGTGAAATTTCAGATAAACTATTTCCTGTACTATATGATTCTGGTGCTACGCATTCTTTCATTTCTGTGGAGTGTGTGAATTCTTTACAACTACTTGTTACTTCTCTACCTTTTGATTTGATTGTCACGATACCATCTTCCGACCCTGTGATTCTTAATGAAGCTTGCTTGCAATGTCCCTTGACTATTTTGGGCATGAAATTCAAAGTTGACTTGATTTGCATTCCCCTAAAACATCTGGGAGTGATCCTTGGGATGGACCTGTTATCTAGTCATTATGTTCTATTGGATTGTGCTCGTAGGTCTGTAATCTTTCCAGACCCCGGTGTTTCCCGATTCCTTGATTCCAACCGATTGAAATTTTCCTTGAAGGGAGGAATCCAGAAGTACGTATTCTTGAATTCTATCAGCATGAAACCAGAAGTAGATATTAATGACATCGAAGTAGTGAATGAGTTCCCATAAGTATTTCCATTGGACGTGCCAGGGTTACCACCAGTACGCGAGATCGAGTTTGCTATTGATGTAATTCCAGGAACCGGTCCTATTCATATTGCTCCGTACAGAATGGCCCCGTCTGAGATGTCAGAACTGAGAAGCCAATTGGAGGACCTGCTGTCTAAGAAGTTTATCCGGCCAAGTGTCTCTCCGTGGGGGGCTCCGGTATTATTGGTGAAGAAGAAGGATGGGAAGTCGAGGTTGTGTGTTGACTACCGACAACTTAATAAAGTCACGATCAAGAACAGATACCCTTTACCACGCATTGACGACCTAATGGACCAACTTAGAGGCGCTGTGGTATTCTCGAAGATTGATCTGAAATCGGGATACCACCAGATTCGAGTAAAGGAAGAAGACATACCCAAGACGGCGTTTAGAACACGATATGGGCATTATGAGTATATGGTGATGCCCTTCGGAGTGACCAACGCACCAGCAATTTTCATGGATTATATGAACCTTATATTTCATTCGTTCTTAGACAAGTTTGTTGTGGTTTTCATTGATGATATCCTTATATACTCTAAGAGTAGGGAAGAACATGAGGAGCATTTGCGCTTAGTGCTACAAGTATTAAAGGAGAAGCAATTGTATGCGAATTTGGGAAAATGTGAATTTTGGCTAGAAGAGGTGAAGTTCTTAGGCCATGTGATCTCAAAGGAAGGTATTGCAGTTGACCCATCAAAGGTAGAAGCCGTAGTTGCTTGGGAAAGACCGAAGACTGCCACTGAAATTAGAAGCTTTGTGGGATTGGCTGGATATTACAGAAGATTCATCGAAGGATTCGCTAAAATTGTAGCCCCGTTGACGAACCTTACCCGAAAGAACCAAATTTTTGCATGCACGGATGAATGTGAGAAGAGTTTCCAGTTGATGAAGGAGAAATTGACCACTTCCCCGGTGCTAGTATTGCCACAAACTGAAGAACCTTATGAAGTTTACTGTGACGCATCTTATCAAGGACTGGGTTGTGTGCTTATGCAACATAAACAAGTTGTGGCTTACGCTTCGAGACAATTAAAGACTCATGAGAAGAACTACCCCACACATGATTTGGAGCTTGCCGCTATAGTCTTTGCACTGAAGATATGGAGACATTATTTATATGGTTGCACTTTTGAGGTCTTTAGCGATCATAAGAGCCTGAAATACCTATTTGATCAGAAGGAGTTGAATATCCGACAAAGAAGATGGATGGAATTTCTCAAAGATTATGATTTCACCTTACAGTATCACCCAGGAAAGGCGAATGTAGTGGCAGATGCGTTGAGCAGAAAGCGAGTTCATCTCTCGACTGTTGCGGTGAAAGGGTTGGAAATGTTAGAGAAGTTTCGAGACTTGAACCTGAATTTGGATTCTTCAACCGGACAAGTGTATTGTGGAATGATTACCATTGAGAATGAGTTAATGAATGAGATTATGAACCTCCAGGAAACCGACGAAGAAGTTCAAGAGAAGAAGAAATTGATCGAGATTGGGAAGGCACCAGAGTTCAATGTGGGATCGGACCATGTTTTGCGATGCAATGAGCGTGTTTGTGTCCCTAATAATGCAGCGATGAGAAAGACTATTTTGGATGAAGCCCACAAAAGTAAACTAAGCATTCATCCTGGGATGACGAAAATGTACCAAGACTTGAAGCAAAGATTTTGGTGGCCAGGAATGAAGAAACAGGTGGCTGACTATGTGGCTTCGTGTCTGACATGCCAGAAAGCTAAGATAGAACATCAGAAGCCAGCTGGGTTACTAAAGTCTTTGGATGTGCCGCAGTGGAAGTGGGAGAGCATTTCCATGGATTTCGTTGGGGCGTTACCGAAGACTCAGAGAAAGTTTGACTCTATTTGGGTGATCGTGGACAGATTAACTAAATCGGCTCACTTTATACCGGTGCGAACAAGTTATACCACAACCAAGTATGCAGAGATTTATATTGAGGAGATTGTTAGACTGCACGGAGTACCCTCTAGCATTGTGTAAGATAGAGACCCGAAGTTTATCTCTCACCTCTGGAAAGAATTGCAGGAGGCTTTAGGTACAAAACTGAGATTGAGTTCTGCTTATCATCCTCAGACAGACGGACAGACCGAGAGGACCATTCAAACATTGGAGGATATGTTGAGAGCTTGTGTCTTGGATGACCGAGGAAGTTGGGACAAGTTGTTACCACTTGTTGAATTCACCTACAACAACAGCTACCACGCGAGCATTGGAATGGCTCCATATGAGGCTTTATACGGACGCAAGTGTCAAACCCCATTATGTTGGTACAAGGATGGTGAGAGCACATTAGTAGGACCTGAACTGGTACAACAGACAACCGAGAAGGTCAGGTTGATTCAAGAACGAATGAAGACTGCACAGAGCTGACAAAAGAGTTATGCAGATCAACAAAGGAGACCTCTAGAGTTTCAGGAAGGTGAACATGTGTTTTTGAAGGTGACACCTACAACTGGTGTGGGAAGAGCCTTGAAGTCAAAGAAGCTTACACCTAAATTTATTGGGCCATACCAGATCCTCAAACGTGTAGGACCCGTAGCCTACGAGATTGCATTGCCTCCAAATTTGGCCAACCTTCATAGTGTGTTCCATGTTTCCCAGTTGAGGAAGTATATGTCTGATCCCTCACATGTTATCACACCAGATGACATTCAGTTGAAAGAGAATCTATCATTCGAGGTTCCGCCGATGCGCATTGGAGAAAAATCGACCAAACTCTTGAGGGGTAGGGAAATTTCATTAGTCAAAGTGATTTGGAATCCGAAAACTGGAGATGCTACATGGGAGCGGGAAGACCAGATAAAGAAACTCTATCCGAACCTGTTTGATACCTCATAGTTTCGGGGACGAAACATCTTTTTAGGGGGTTAGTATTGTAACATCCTCAATTTTTTTTTAATTAACAAAATTTGAATCGTATCCTATCTATTTTATGCACCTAGCTATTTTATTTTTAGTTTTGGCGTGACGGTGGTAAAATAATTATTTTCGGATTTTATTTTCTATGAGTTATTCCTATAGTGACCGATTGATGATGCATTTTAATAAATTGTGAATCAACCCTTAATTTATTAGTATAGTTGGAATAATAAAATAAAATAATATGACGTGAATATGAGGAGCGAGATACTAATTACTGATTTAATAGTAGAGCATTGACTTTCTATGAGGATTTAATTATTGAGTGGTAACTCACGCATGGCTTGATTGGTGAGGAAATTATTTTGATTTCATTGGCAAATCAATTTTCATAAAACACAATGAATCATACTTATTACATTGAATTGCTCCAATTTTCACATAATCCCCTTTTTCTATACCATATACATGATCCTAGTATAACCATACGTTTTCTTTTAAACAGCCATTCATTACAATTAAATTTTATGTCTCACCCTTTCTTTCTAGAATATGGTACCCGTGAACCTTAGCATAAGATACAAATCTTGTCTCTTTATTTCATCAGATTTTCTAGACTTTGTGAGGAAAAAAATTGTCATAGACTTATACCATTATTTAAATAGGCATATATGGTATAGATCCAATCACCACATCTCAATTCCATACCTCTAAATACAAGAAAATAGAAAGAACAAGAAAACACTACACCAACTCTTTCATTTCGTTCGTACACTAGAGGTAACCAATCAATCCTTCTTTCTTCTATTCCATGAATTTATATTGGCTCTAATACTATAATTTATTCTTTTAAAGTTTTAAACCGTTCTTCGCAAGAGTGACGTGGGATTCTAAGGACTTTTACGTTAGTGTAGAAAAGCGCCTAAGGTAAGGGCTTTTTCCCCATACACTCATACTCATGGGATAAGTGTTATGAAATTTTGGTATAAACCTTTCTCATTTAGAAAGATAAGGAGGTAAAAATATAATGTAATGTTTTTAAATTTGAATTCTTAAAATGTTCGTTGTATGAGTATGTGTGTTGACTAAAAATTGAAATGGCTATGAAAATTGGAAAAAGAAATTTGGACCTTAATAAGTTTGAAAAAGAAAGAAAATGACTCTTTATAAGTATTGTTGTTTGTCATGATTGTGATGAAATTATTTGACCTCTTTGTGATGTCTTTGTGATTGGAATTTGTATGATATTGGCATATCATCATGACATGGCATTTTTGTATGTGGTGTGCTCCAGCCTTGTTGGTAAGGGGGTACGTGATTATTTTATTTTGTGGTGCTCCAGCCTTGTGCGTAAGGGGGTACGTGATTTTCCCCATTGGTATGGGTGACTATATATATCCGGATCATTTAGTTCTAGGAGCATGCATTTTTGCATTGTTTTTTTGCCTTAATATTTTATGAACTCGGTTATGGAAAAGAATGGTCCAAAGGTGTCTTATTAAAAAGATTATATATAAATTTAATTACTTTTTATCCTTTTTGATTGAGAAGTTTTTATACTATTTATTTTATGACATTTTTCTCTGCGTCAGTATGAATCAATTTGGATAAGGAAATTGACCCTTATATGATTTTGCTGTTGTCGCGGTGATTTTTGGATATCGAGTTATTAATTAACTTCGAATCGCAATTTAATATTCCACCACCGATCTTTAATTTATCCGAGGGAAAGGGGAAAAGTTCGAAAAAACCCTATTTTTTAGAGAACAAGGTTCGGGGGTTAGTTATACGAAGGGAAGGTATTAGCACCCTATGTATCTATAGTACTCTATAGGAACCTCTTGTTTTTATTCTATCTATGCGCTTTATTTTAATTGCTTGTAAAAAATGTATAAGTGGGAAATTAAAGTGATGATAAAAAAATGCTCAAAATGATGAAAAAGAAGAAAAATGTTTTTGTTGATTTTATTGATTGGAGAGACAAGTCTCATGCCTACGTACCCGAGGGATCAAACCACCGTAGTTCGGGGTAAAAAGCCGAGTAAATTTGTTTGTTTGATTTTAAAGTTTTGAAAATGGTTTTAAAGACCAAAAGCCAAAAATGGCAAAATGTGAGTTTGATTGATGTTAGTTTGTGAAAAAAAAAGTCTATATAGTTAAATTGATTAAAGTTTGATTATGAAAATAAGACGCGGACACTTGGTTTAAAATCCAAGATTTGTTGAGAAAATGTTTGAAGTGATAAAAGACACTTGGTTTGAATTCCAAGGTTTTAACGAGAAAAATAACACTTGGTTTGAATTCCAAGGTTTTTGCGATAAAAGAACACTTGGTTTGAATTCCAAGGTTTTTGCGATAAAAGAACACTTGGTTTGAATTCCAAGGTTTTTTGATAGAAATGTTTTGATGAAAAATTTTGTGTTTCCATGATATTTCGAAAAGAAAATAATTATGTATTTTTTGAAAGAGGTTTTGACCTCATTTTTTGAGAAGAAAATAGGTAATGGTTACGCGCGCAAAATGACACTAACCTAAAACGTCATAACAAATAAATTAAACGCGAAGACAATTCGCAATGATATTTTGATCAAAGCGACGCCTTTTCCCTCGGAATTTAACGTTACGCATATTGGCGAAAAGCGATAAAAAATAAATATGCATGAGATGCAATTTTTTCATTTAGGGTACATTGGCCTAATCACACTCTAAAATCTATGCAAGAAAATAAATATGAAATGATGCGAGAGACGGGGTATGCTATGCACTTTTATTTAGAATTTACACTTGGCCTATTTACATCCTAAATTCAAAAACAAAAGTAAATGGCAATTAATGAGCGATAAATATTCAATGTTACGATAATAAAATAAAGATAAAAAAAATGATGAATAAATCGATGTAATGAAATAAATATGATATGTAATGGATAAATAGCATAAATAAATAAATACGAAACTAAGACAATGAAAATAAACCTCGACATCATGCTTTACAAGGCTAAACAAAGCTAAAATAGCTCATGCCAAAAGCACTTATCTCATAAGCTTAAAAAATAAAATTAGCTAAAAATAAATAAAGACATAAAGTAATATTAACAACTTTTAAATATCAAATAAATCGAAAAATAAAATAAGCCTCGACATCATGCTTGATTGGCTAAAATAAAAGCTAAAATAGCTTATGCCAAAAGCACTTATCTCATAAGCTAAAAAATAAAAATAAAATTAAAACAGGGGGTGTAAATCATGAAAACGAAATAAGCAGGGGTGCAAAAAGCAGCAAAACTGCAAGGCCCAGTCCAAACAAAGGCCCATCTGTGTAAAAAAAAAACAAAAAACCAGGATCAATTCTGGCCGTCTGATGGATCAGACGGCCCTGATCTAAATTTAAAAGGAAAAGATCTAGGCCATCTGATAGAGATCAGTGGCTGATAAGCGAGGGTGCACGGTGTGCTGCGATAGACACGCGCACACCGGATCGGGTTGGAGTATAAATACCCCTAACCCTAAAAAAAATCATTTTTCTCTTCTTCCTCTCTCTCTCACCCGCTGTAGCCTCTCTTCTTCTCTCCCTCTCACCCGCCGCCGTGTTCATCCCCTCATCTTTCTCTCTCATTTTTTTCTCTCAAACCCCATTGTTTCAAAAATATTTCAACACCAAATATATACAAAATCAAACCCCAACCCCGAATATATACTTGAAATAAACAAAAATCAAACCCCAAGATCTAGATCGAGACAACAGAAACGAAAATGGAAAAAAAGAAAACAACCTTCGTTTTTTCGAAAACGAAATCTCCTCTGTCTCTTCCTCTGGTTTCGGTTTTTTTATTTGCTTCTTCTTCTCTCTTTTTTTTCGTTTTCAGTTTGCTTCTATTTCGTGTTTGGTTGATGATTCGTGGGTTTTTGTTTGATCTGGATTTTGTGGCTTGATTTGGGGTTTTGTTGTTTTTTTTTTCGGTCCTGGATTTTAAAAAAAAGGAGTTGAAGATTGTTGGTGGTTTTTTTGGATTTTGGATTTTTTAAAAAAAAGAAGGAATTGAAGATTGTTGGTTCTGTAATGAGGAAGAGGATGATGTTTTTTTTTGTTTCTGGATTTGATTTGGATTTTTTTGATGATTTTTCAGATCTAGAAAAATTAGGGTTTGGATGTTGTTGTTTGCTCTGCAGCTGAGTAATTTTTCCTTCCCCTGTTCATTAATTGCTGTTCACTATATACACAAATTGGGTTTCTAAGATGGGGAACAAAACTCTGAATTTGGACAAGAAAGTACACTGTTCTGTGTTTTTCTGCAGAAAAGAAGAAGTTGACTTTGGACCTTTTTTTTGATTTTTTTTTAATTAATAAAAAAAGGACAGAATTAAATAAATAATTAATAATAATAATAAAAACAAAAATAAAGAAAGAAGAAGAAAAAAAAGAGTGGGAAGTAAGAAAGGGGGGGCAGCACGTGCTGCTTCTTCTTTTTATTTGTTTTTTTTTTGTTTTAATAATAATAATAATATTAATAATGGGAAGATAAATACAAAAGAAAAATGAGGTATTTTAAAATACCTCTCTGCCAAAATTTTACTCGAATCTCCTAACAAACGAAGCATTTAAGAAAAATACTCATATGTCGAAATTTCTTGTAAAAGTAGCGATTATATAATATGGTCAAAATAATCGGGTATGACAACAATAATAATAAAGGAAAGAAAATAATAATAGTAATAAAAAGATTTGACTCCTAATTTATCGTTTTTTTATAGATTTTTTTATCAAAATATAAAACAAAGATATCTTGAAAAATAAAATAGATTCTTAACATATTTTTTTGGATTTTTAACAAAGATACTAACAAAAAACAAAATTAAATAAACTGACATATTTTTTGTATTTTTGTCATTGATGCATAAAATGCAAGGAAGAAAATATGAAGTGGAATCTTAGGTCAAAAAATGGGGTATGACAGCTGTAGGTACTAAAGATGATGTGTGAAGTTGCATGTTGTTTGTATGCGCGTGGGGAATAAAATGGGATTTTCTGCCGATAAACAATTTTTGTAATAAACAATAATTCTGGTATTTTGGTGCTTATTCATTTTTCGACTATTCATAGAAATACGGGACATGTTGTTTTCCGTTAGGATCGACGTTAAAAACTCATTTGTTTTCAATAACGTTATTCTATGTTACGACTTCCAGATTTTAAATAAATTAACTTAACCGAATGAAATAATCTGGTATTTCCTGAAACTACTAATTGTGCTTATCATGTCTTAACAATGTATGTCAAAAGCAAAAATGATTGATAACAGTTTGAAAATACTTTCTTTTATACGTAATTAATATATGGAGTCACTATATAAGTATGAAAAATCAGTTCCACACTTATTTTATTCAAACACCACGTTAGTATTACTACCCAAGCTAGAGATAATGGTACTTTTGGTCAAGTTGGTATTTTGTTAGATTTACCATCACAATGTAATTTTAATGACTTTTGCTTTCAAATTGTTCTACTTCTTTCTCTTTTAGAAAAAAAAAATGTTCAATAATTTAACGAACTTATTTAGAAAAAAAAAAAATCAGGATGTTACATTCCATCTATCAGAGTTTAGAAGAATCATCCTAAAGAACTCATCATTGGAAATCCAGATCAAGGCATCACTACAAGGGGATCTAATGAGCTAGTGGCCAACTCATGTTTTGTATCCAAAATTGAACCAAAGAATGTGAAAGAAGCTCTCACAGATGAATTTTGTATCAATGCAATGCAAGAGGAGCTAAATGAGTTCAAGAGGAATGAAGTATGGGACTTAGTTCCTAGACCCAAAGGTGTAAATATCATTGGCACTAAGTGGGTTTACAAGAACAAGTCTGATGAGAAGGGAACTATCACCAGAAACAAAGCAAGACTAGTTGCTCAAGGTTATACTCAGATTGAAGGAGTAGACTTTGATGAAACATTTGCTCCAGTAGCACGCCTTGAGTCCATAAGGTTACTATTAGGAGTTGCTTGTATTATGAGGTTCAAATTGTTCCAGATGGGTGTAAAGAGTGCCTTCCTAAATGGGTACCTTAAGGAAGAAGAATATGTGGAGCAGCCTAAAGGGTTTGTAGATCCCCACCTATCAGATCATGTATACAAACTAAAGAAGGCGCTTTATGGCCTAAAGCAAGCTCCAAGGGCATGGTATGAAAGGTTGACAACATACCTGGTGAAGAATGGCTATAGGAAGGGAGAGACAGACAAAACCTTGTTTGTCAAAGAAAAAAAAGGAAAGCTCATGATTGCACAAATTTATGTGGACGATATTGTCTTTGAAGGGATGTCAAATACAATGGTTCGACATTTTGTCCATCAGATGCAGTCTAAATTTGAGATGAGCTTAGTAGGAGAGCTTACCTACTTCCTTGGGCTTCAAGTCAAGCAAATGGAAGACACAATATTCATCTCTCAAAGCAAATATGCCAAAAATATTGTGAAGAAGGTTGGGATGGAGAATGCTAGTCACAAAAGGACTCCTGGAGCAACACACTTAAAACTCACCAAGGATGAGAAAGGTGTTGATGTAGATCAAAGTCAGTATAGAAGCATGATATGAAGCCTTCCATATCTCACTGCTAGTAGGCCAGACATTGCCTTTGCAGTTGGAGTATTTGCTAGATATCAAGCTGCACCAAAGATGAGCCACCTCACACAAGTCAAGAGAATTCTCAAGTATGTGAGTGGAACATGCAACTATGGCATCATGTACTCCCATGGTGAAGACTCAAAGTTGGTTGGGTACTCTGATGCAGATTGGGCAGGAAGTGCAGATGATAGGAAGAGTACCTCAAGTGGATGTTTCTTTTTGGGGAATAACTTAATCTCCTGGTTCAGCAAGAAACAAAATAGTGTATCACTATCCACAGCTGAGGCAGAGTATATTGCAGCTGGTAGTAGTTGCTCTCAGATCCTATGGATGAAGCAGATGCTAAGTGAGTACAATGTGGGGCAAGATGTTATAACATTGTACTGCAATAACTTAAGTGCTATAAATATTTCCAAGAATCATATTCAGCATAGTAGGACAAAGCACATTGATAAAAGGCATCACTTCATTAGGGATTTGGTGGAAGAAAATATTGTGACCTTGGAACATGTGACTACTGAAGGTCAAACTGCAGATATATTTACCAAGGCATTGGATGCAACACAATTTGAAAGGCTTAGGGGCAAACTTGGAATTGGCCTTTGTGAAGACTTGTAGCAACTACAGTTGGTGATGTGTGCAACAATTCCACTTTCCCTCCATTTATTGTTGCACGCAAATTGAAACCCACCATCATTACCTCCACTCCCCAAAACACGCCACCTACCAAATCTCTCCATTAACTCTCCAAAACCTTTCACCTCCAATACATCCCCCGTCAGCCAACAACCTTCGCCTATAAATACCCATCATCCCCCATTCATCCAACCTTTTCAGAAATCTCTCACCTTCGCAAAACCTCTTCACAAAAACCTCACCCTTTTCTCAACCCTTCACCTTCGAACCCACACCATCACCATGACCAACTCCACTGAAGCTACACCGAGCAAAAGCCAAGCATCCAATTCACCTTCGCCATCAGAAAACCCAGATTTTCTCTAAACCGATACAAACGAGCAAAAATCTGTCATGATGGAAGTTGAGCATCATCCACTCAACACTGTTCATCCATCGGAAGAGAAGGTAAAGAAATCCAAGAAGAAGAAGAGATCATCGAAGAAAGAAGGAAAGTCTTCTGGTTCGGTCAAAAGATCGAAGAAAGAGAAGAAGAAATCGAAGTCGAAGACCTCTGGATCAAGAACTGCTCACACAATGACCAGTTTGTACATCGATCCACTTGGAGAAGAACATGCAGGACCTGATGTTGAAACTTCAGAGAAGATGGAAGTTGATGAGACTGAACAGGTTGAAGAAGAAGCAGAAAGGTCAACCCATGAGAAAGAAGGGTCTGACCAAGTCAATAAAGAGTCAAACCCTAAAGACTCTGAAGACTCACCAAAAGTAAGTGAGAAAGCTGAACCTGAGAAGGTTGTGGACCAAGTGCTTGAAGATCTGAACAATCAAGTAACTGGGTCTAATGTGGAACTGAATGTTGGCACATTGGTTCCGGAAGAAGAACAGGTACAGGACACTGTTCCAGATTCACATGAGAACACCACTGCGTCTGGTGATGAGGAATTAACTGCTGATGAAGACTCCAAGGGTGACACTGAGTCTGAAAAGAGTAAAGAACCCAAGGAAAGAGAAGATGCTGGAGACAAGGATGAAGGTGACAACCCTAACCTTGTGGATGTGGAAACCTATGCTGCAAATCCACCATCCGAGAAGACTGCTCCTCAAAGTATTGCAAGAAGGACAAGGAGTGCTTGGGTTGTGATGACTACAAGCACAACAGAGACTCCTGTGAAGAAGACTGTGAAGAAACCAGGAAGTTATCTACCAACTAGGCCTAAGAGTACACCTCCAAAGAAGCCTGCTCTCAAAAGAAAGGCTCCCCCATCTGAGTCTTATTCTGATTATGATGTGGAGCACAATGTCACTGACATTGGTGACTCAGAAGAAGAAGCAAGTCCTAAGGCGAGTCAAAATGCGCTTACACTTGCAGCCTCTGGAAGAAAGAAGTTCAAGGGCAAGAAGATTCCTCAGAATATTGGTGAAGCACCAATTGATAACATATCTTTTCACTCTGTTACTGGGGTGTAAAGATGGCCTTATGTCTACAACAGAAGACTAGGGCTTGAGAGAGAGTTGAGCAAGGACGCCTTGAAGAACAGGGATGTGATGAACCTGATTAAGAAGGTTGGACTGAGGAGGACTGTGTCTGAGTTTGGAGACTATTTTGAGAAGCTGGTTAAGGAATTTTTGGCAAACATTCCTGAAGATTGTGATGACCCTATGAGCAGGGAATATCAAAAGGTGTATGTCCGAGGCATGTGTGTGAATTTCTCCCCCACTGTGATCAACAAGTACCTTGGCAGAAGTGAAGACCCTCAACCAGAGTTGGAGGTGTCTAATAATGAAGTGTGCAAGGCCATCACTGGAAATCAAGTGAAGGTTTGGCCTAGGAAAGGGAAGCTGTCTGCAACAAAATTGACACCCAAGTATGCCATCCTCAACAGAATTGGAGCTGTAAATTGGGTACCCACTTCCCACACTTCTGATGTGGCTACAGGTTTGGCTAGGTTTATTTATGTCATTGGTAATGAATTAAACTATGACTTTGGAACCTATATTTTTGAAAAGATTATGAAGGAAGCCAAGACCTTTGCTTCCAAGTAGCCCATACCTTTTCCTAGTTTGATATGTGGTATAATTCTGACCTAACACCTTGAAGTCATCAGAGATGACATTTCCTGCAAGAGGAACTCTCCTCTCATCATCAGTGCAAAGATGCTGGAGGGGTTGAATGTGGTAGCTGATGTTGGGACATCCAGGACTACTGCTGAGACAGGGAAGATGACTAGGAAGCAGATGATTGCCCACCTGAAGGAGAACAGGTCCAAGCTAGATGCTGTGATTAAGGCACTAGAACTTGAGGAAAGCCTAGCTGAGGAGGAGTTTGAGGCTGATATGAATGCTGTCAATGATGAAGACACTGATCAGGAAGAGGAGTATGACACTGATGCAGTGGTGGAGACTGACAGTGAAGGCATTTGAGGACTCTCCCTGGGATTTTTTACAGACCTTTTTATGTATTTTTGTGGGCTACGCCCTGGATTTGATGCACTATCTGTGCTATGGTCTGTAATATGCACTCTGCTATATCTACTACTATGTTCTGGTTAATTCTAACTATGCAGGATATTTGACTTTATTTGTCAAAATTTTATGGCTAAAAAGGGGGAGTAACATCCTAGCTTTTTTGATCTGAGGTGGGCAAAAATGTGTTGGACATTGCCACCTGCAGTAGCATAGATAATATGTCTATAGAAATGACATATGAAAAGCAGCTCTGATCAGCTCTGAAACCACATGAAGACCAATATTACTCTGATAAGGCAAATAGGATAGTATATGTATGTGTGGTTGTTTATATACCTAAAGTATCTGATCTGATATTTAGGGGGAGTGAGATATATATATGCATGGAGAGGGCAACAATACAGGGGGAGTAGAATATATATATATATATATATATATATATATATATATATATATATATATATATATATATATATATATATATATATATCTGAAGATGTTGTGTATGCATGTGAGAATTTATTTTTCTCAAATGAAGATGCATACTGAATGTGAAGTGAAATGTCTACACATCCTGCAAAGTGACTTTGAACTTCACTAGAGAATTTATTTTTCTCAACTTTTAAAGGAATTTAATTTTCCTTGATTAATCTCTAAGAGAACTTTTGTTCTCATTCTGAGGAAGTTTATTTCTTCCTAAGAGATTGATTTGTGAGAGTTTATTTATCTCATGTGTGTGTGAGGCCAAGACTACAAGAATCCGCTGCAGGCCTCTAATGAGTTTATCTTCCCAGAACAAGTGGCTAGGCGCTAGATTATTTTAGCCCAAAAATTTTCCAAAGGGGGAGATTGTTGAGTTTTGAAGATTGGCTTCATTTTTGGTAAAATAAGCCTGATGCCAAATGTGGGTACAAATGCAGTAACATTGGGAACCACGACCTGATAACGCGCCTTATCCTTATCTTGATCTAAAGCGCACGGATATGTTTGAAGAATTAAAAAAACAAACTTGCGCTTCCTTATTCAACAAGGAACGAGTTTGTTAGCTGAAGATTGAAGATCTACAGCTGGAGTTTTTAAAGGATAAAAACAATTCAAATATTATTTGTTTGTTAAAAGATAAAAACAAACTAAATATTATTTGTTTGGTCAAGAGGATCGTTGATCTAAAGCGGAAGATTTATAAAGATAAAACAAACAAATATTAATTGTTTGTGTAACAAATTATCTTTTTGTGCAAACGAATTTAAATCAAAAGATTAGTTTGCAACAAACGATCCTATTCTTCATGAAGCCAAAGAAGATTCAAGACTCTATATAAAGAAGCAAGCTTCATTCGTTGAAGAGCACCTGAAACCATTGAAGATACAAACGCTATAGAGCGATTGAGAAGTTTTAGGCCTAGGATTTAGTGTGATCCTAGTTATTCTTTTGAGCATCACGATTGATACTTGATTAAGGATAGTTGTTCACTCTTAAGCTTTTAAGCACAGAGTGTGAATAGTTTTTAGAACAGAATTTAAAAATCCACAGGTTGTGTGGTTGAGGGGAAGTGAGAGGGGTCTCATACTTAGGACGTTCTTAGGTAGAAATCTATACGGGTAGTTGCTAGGTGATAAGCTGTAAACGGGGCGTTTGCGGAGAGCTTTGAACTACTTTACCATAGTGGATTTCCTTCCTGGATTGGTATCCCCAAGAGTAGGTGAGTTGCACCGAACTGGGTTAACAATAACTTGTGTTATTTAAAATTCTGTCGTTTTATTATTGTGTGTCCAGGAAGTCCAGTGTTGCAACATCGTGCACCACATTGGTCCCTCACGTGCCAGAATTTCAGTTTTCTAGGTCCAGGTGGTTTAGTTCTATAATCCTTGGTTCTATCTTGTACCTTTGAAAAGCTTTTTGGACTAGTATAGAATTTTCTTTGAATGTTTGGTCTTTGAAAAATAGTTATCTTAGTCCATTGTTTTTGAATCCTAGGCTTTGATTTATGATCATCATAAGACTTAGAATGCTCTTCTAATCTAGGATTAGCTTTGCACACTAGAGTTTTATTTTGATTATTAATCACCAGCTTAGTTTGTTTCAGACTCTGATTGGTTGAGCTTCTGAGTCCCAAAGTCTCTAGAGACTTAGACTTGATGGTCTCAGATTCTAAATCCTTAGGTTCTGAGTCACTCACCTTGAGGTTCTGAGAGACAACCTCTGAATTGACTTCAGAGTTTGTTTTGCAGACCCCAGAGGTTCCTTCAGAATCTGATACAACCACAGTTTTGCCTTTACTTTTCATTGGTACAAAAGTAGAGTAAAGATTATCAGGGGTTTTCTTTAAACAAACAGACGAATTTAGTTTTCCATATGTTCTACCATATGAATAACCAATTCCTTCACCTCTATTTTTACAAACGCTATAAATCATAGAAGCAACTTTACTTTTATTGAAATTTTGATGAACAAACTCTTGAAGAGCAACTTCATGCTCATCACTGGGTTTGTTACATTTGGCGCAACCACTTTCAAGCTCTTGAATTTTAATCAAAGAGTTTTTATAAAGAGTTTGAAAATGATCAGCTTTCTTTACTAAGTCATCTTTATGTGTTTTTAAAAGTTTTATTTCAGAAGATGATTTAGCAAATTTGCTCAAAGACATGCCAAGATAAGTCACAAGTTGTTCTTTAGAATAGTTTAGAAATACCTTTTCTGACTCTTCAGCATGTGATCCTTCAGAGTCTGAGTCTTGTTCAGAGTCACCATCAAAATCAGCATTTGCCATCAGAGCCACATTTGCTTCTTCATCATCATCATCAGAGGACGTTTCTAAGTTCTCAAATGTTGCCATTAAACTCTTCTTGAATCTTCTTTTGTAGCTTTCCTTCTTGCTACTTGACTTCTTATTTCTATCCTTTGATGAAGCTTCAGCACATTCAGCAATAAAGTGTCAGGGTTTCTTGCACTTGAAGCAATCATTTTCCTCTTTACTGGAGCTATTCCTTGAGTTGTTACCCTTGTAGTTCTTGTTGTTCATCTTTGCCCATTTATGAAAGTTTCTTGTAAACATTGCAAACTCCTCATCATCTTATTCATCCTCTTGGTCATCTAGGGAAGATTCTTCATCAATCTCGATAGCTTTGGCCTTGAGTGCTTTAGAAGATTTTCTGGTTGATGACAAAGCCACTGAACTTTCTTTCTTCTTAGCCACATCAACATTCAATACCAACTCATGGCTCTTGAGATTGATGATGAGTGACTCAAGACTTATGCTCTCTAGATCTTTAGCTTCCTCAATAGTTGTGACCTTAGGTCTCCACTTATCAGTTAAGCTATTAAGAATCTTCCATACATGATCAGAGGTAGTATAACTCTTCTTCAGAACCCTAAGGTTAGACACCAGAGTCTGAAACCTTGAAAACATAGTTTCAATGTCTTCATCAGGCTTCATAGAAAAGAGTTCATACTGCTGAACCAAGAGTCTTGCTTTTGCGTTCTGAACTTGTTTGTTCCCATCATATGTTGCACACAGAGAGTCATACATTGCTTTAGCTGTAGATCTATCCATTATCTTAGTATACTCATCATGTGAGATAGCAGACATCATGATGTTCTTCACCTTGTTGTGCTTGGAGAAGATCTTCTTATTTGCTGTAGATAAAGCCCTCTTCTGAGCTAGAGTGATCTTACCATCATGACATATTCCATCAATAGAAACTCCTTCTTCTATTAGATCCCATAGCTCATCATCAATCCCATTGATGTAGCGATAAATGTTGTCCTTCCACCATTCAAACTTTAAAGCATATCCACTGAACACTGGTACTTTCTTGTTGCTTGAATCATGTTTGGATGTAGAGTTCATGTTGTCGTAGTCAAAAGCAACTTGAGAGAGATCAGTATTGGTGTTGGTGTTTGTAGAAGGTGTAGACTCTGCAGACATGAAGTGTTTTTCAGATCTTTTACTGTCTCACTGTTAGGTGATTAGCAACAGAACCGGAGCTCTAGATACCAATTGAAGCTGTGAAAAACACAAGAAGGGGGGGTTGAATTGTGTTTTGAGAAGTTAAAACTTTTTCTAGCTTTTTAAGAGTAAATACAGTGGATAAGAGAAAACTGTTGGAACAAAATGAGTTTTAATTATAAAACACCCTAAGTCTTGATGATAACAAAGTATTAAATGAACAATTGGTATTACTAATGAATGATCTAGTGTGCAGGAACAAAGTAAAAATATCATCCTCGTAGATCATCATTTGGGCATCTGAAGGACACAGTCTGAAGTGTTAAGGCTCTGATAATGATGGAAGCATCAGAGCCTCTCAAGAAGTCCTCAGAGGCCAAAGAAAGAAACACAGTCTGAAGCGTGTGTACATCTTCAGAAGATCAAATAAACGATATCATCAGATCCTGAAGAACTCTCTCTGAAGAAAGACAGCTAATAACCAATGCAATAGTACAACGGTCCTGTCAAAGAGTACAACCGTCTTGTCAACAAAAATGAGAGTGTACAACCAACGGTTCTTTTCTCAACGTCTTTATACCTAAATAGAAGACATCCTCATAGAGAGAAGACTACTGGAAGATCATCTGAACTTAGAAAGATTCAAATCATATCAAGTTGTGAACTGTGTTATTCTTTCTAGTGTTATATTCTAAGTTAAATATCTTTTGATATTACAGACTCTGAGCTTAGTGTTTAGAGAGTCTTGCTTAGAACTTTCAGTCCTACTTAATCTGTGTATTAAGTTAGTTTGTGAAGTATCTTTGTCTTGTGTGACTTAGAGCAGGAAGTCTTAAGTCTTGTGTGACTTGAGCAAGGAAGTCTTAAGCTTGTGTGCTTAAGCAAGGAAGTCTCTAATCTTGTGTGATTAGAGCAAGGAAGTCTCTTTGTCTTGTGTGACTTAGATCAAGGAAGTCTCTTGCTTGTGTGCTTGAGCATTAGTTGTGTAATCTTTGTGATTATAGTGAAATCCCTTGGAAGTGCAAGGGGACTGGACTACTCTCGTTTTGTGAGAGGAACCAGTATAAAACTTATGTGTGTTCTCTCTCTCTCTCTCTCTCACTGTTTTATTTGTGTTTTGTGTTTAGTCTAGTTTATCATATCCGCTGCATTTCTATATTTCTTAAAGCAAAAGAATCAATTTTTCAAAACACAATTCAACCCCCCTTCTTGTGTTTTTCACCTTCAATTGGTATCAAGAGCTCCGGTTCTGTCTTTTAATCACTTCACAGTGAGACAGTAAAAGATCTTTGAAAAACACTGTATGTCTGGGGAAGAAACATCTACACCTGCACCTATTCCTACATCTTCTAATTCAGATCTATCCAACGTTCAATACAACTACGACAACATGAACTCTACCTCTTCAGCGTCTAATCATGATTCTAGCAACAAAAAGGTTCCAATCTTTAGTGGTGATGCTCTAAGATTTGAATGGTGGAAAGATAGCATTTATCACTATGTCAATGGAATTGATGATGAGCTTTGGGACCTGATAGAAGAAGGAGTACCTATTGATGGAATAGGCTCTGATGGTAAGATTACCATAACTCAAAAAAGAGCTCTATCTGCTGAAAACAAGAAGATTTTTTCTAAACACAACAAGGTCAAACAAATCATGATGTCAGCAATATCTCATGATGAATATACCAAAATCATGGATAGATCTACAGCTAAAGCTATGTATGACTCTCTATACTCAAACTATGATGGTAATAGGCAAGTTCAGAATGCCAAAGCAAGACTACTGGTTCAGCAGTATGAGCTTTTTACCATGAAACCTGATGAGGACATTAAGACTATGTTTTCTAGATTTCAGACTCTAGTATCTAGCCTCAGGATTCTGAAGAAAAGTTATACAACCTCTGATCATGTGTAGAAGATCCTAAATAGCTTGACTGACAAATGGAGACCTAAGGTCACATCTATTGAGGAAGCTAAGGATCTTGAGAAAATCTCTCTTGAATCACTTATCAGCAATCTCAAGAGCCATGAGATGGTATTGAATGCTGATGCAGTGAAGAAGAAGGAAAGATCAGTAGCTTTAACTTCAACCATGAAATCTTCAAAAGCTGTCAAAGCTAAAACTCTGGAGGCTGAGGAGGATTCTTCCTCAGATGATCAAGAAGAAGAAGAAGATGAAGAACTTGCCATGTTCACCAGAAACTTTCAAAAATGGGCAAGGATGAGCAAGAGTCGTAAAGGAAATAGTTCAAGGAGCACTCCCAACAGAGAAGAGAAGAATTGCTTCAAGTGCAACAAACCAGAACACTTCATTGCTGAATGTCCTGAAGCTTCATCAAAGGACAAGAACAAGAAGTTCAGTGGCTACAAGAGGAGATTTCAGAAGAGCTTAATGGCAACATTTGAAGACCTGGAAGCATCCTCAGATAGTGATGATGAAGAAGCAAATGTGGCTCTGATGGCTACAGCTAATGAAGACTCTAATGAATCAGACTCTGATGAATCTGAACAGGTATTGTTAAATTATTCTAAAGAACAACTCTTAACCTACCTTGGTATGTCTTTAAGTAAGTTTGCTAAATCATCCTCTAAACTAAGACTTTTAAAAACACAAAAGGATGAGTTAGCAAAGAAAGCTGAACATTTTCAAGATCTATATAAAAATTCTTTAATTAAAATTGAAGAACTTGAAAATGGATGCACAAGATGCAACACACCTACTGATGAGCATGAGGTTGCTCTTCAGGAATTTGTTCATCAGAACGTCAACAAAAGTAAAATGGCGTCTATGATTTATAATGTTTGTAAAAATGTAGGCGAAGGAATTGGTTACTCATATGGTAAATCATATGGGAAACAAAATCCTTACATTAGTTTAAATAATATTCCTGATAATCTTTATTCAACCTTTGTGCCTGAGAAAAACAAAGACAAAGCTATGATTGTTTCAGACTCTGAAGGTATCTCTAGGGTCTGCAAGACAAGCTCTGAAGCTACTTCAGAGGCTGTCCTTCAGAACCTCAAAGAGAGCAACTCAGGACCTGAGTGTTCAGAATCTGAGACTATCAAGTCTAAGACTCTGAAAACTTTGGGACTCAGAAGCTCATCCAATCAGACTCTAAAACAAACTAAGCTGATGATTAATAATCAACATAAGACTCTGGTAAGCAAAACTAATCCTAGATTAGAAAAGCAATCCAAGCCCTATAGTGATTATCAATCAAAGCCTAGATTTCAAAATCAATGGACTAAGAGGGTCAATTTTCAAAGACCAAATTTTCAAAGAAAATTCTTTAATAATCCACAAAGTTTTTCACAGAGGCAAAGAAGAACTAAAGAATATAGAACTAACCAAACTGGACCCAGACAACAATGGGTACCAAGATGTAAAATTGTTTTCTATTTAGATTTTCATTGTAGGAAAAATCATTTCAAACCAGATGAATGGAAGCAAGTGATCAGCTATGGAAGAAAAGCTTATGTTCCTAAACATTACTTTACTTCCAGAGCTGTTGAAGTGGACAAGGCAAATGATTATTGGAGAGAACTTCACAATGAATATAGAGGATATTATTACAATGATTGACCTTGTTTATTCTGCAGTTATCCAGACTGAAAGAAAATAGTAATCAATCATGGTATCTGGATAGTGGGTGTTCAAGGCACATGACTGGTAATAAGAAATTGTTCTCATCTTTGAAACATGCAGATGGTGGAACAGTCGGCTTTGGAGGAAATCAGAAAGGCAAGATCAAAGGTACATGTATTGTAGGTAATTCCTCCCTTTCTATTAATAATGTTTGGTTTGTAGATGGACTTAAACACAACCTATTTAGCATCAGTCAATTTTGTGACAATGGGTTTGTGGTTAACTTTGATAAAGGGTTATGTACTGTAATTAGAGAATCTGACAAGTCCATAGTGTTCAAAGGTAAGAGAATAGGCAATGTTTTTAAAGTAAACCTTTCTGATTTGGCAGACCAAGAGGTAAAATGCTTGCTAACTCTGAGTGAAGAAAAGTGTGTTTGGCATAAGAGGTTAGGTCATGCTAACTGGAGGTTAATCTCTAAGCTTAGCAAACTTGACCTTGTCAGAGGCCTACCTAAGCTACACTATCACTCAGATGCTCTTTGTGGTTCCTGCCAAATAGGAAAGAGTGTGAAGAACTCTTTTAAACCAAAACATGTTGTCTTTACCTCCAATCCCTTAGAGCTGCTTCACATTGATTTGTTTGGTCCTGTGAGTACAGCCTCAATCAATGGGAAGAAATATGGACTAGTCATTGTTGATGATTACAGTAGATGGACTTGGGTTAAATTTCTCAGAAATAAGGATGATGCATATGATGTCTTTAGCAATTTCTGCACACAGATACAAAAAGAAAAAGGTTTACACATTTTGAAAGTTAGAAGTGATCATGGTGGTGAATTTGAAAATGAAATGTTTGAAAATTTTTGTGAAAAATATGGCATCTTACATGAGTTCTCTTCTCCTAGAACTCCACAACAAAATGGAGTTTTAGAAAGAAAGAATATAACTCTGCAAGAAATGGCCAGAACCATGATGGATGAGACTAACATTGCTAAGTATCTGTGGGCAGAGGTTGTAAACACATCGTGTTATGTTCAAAATAGAATCTATATTAGACCTATTTTGAATAAGACAGCATATGAACTATTCAAGGGAAAGAAACCCAGTGTATCCTACTTTCATCAATTTGGGTGTACCTGTTACATTCTAAATACAAAAGTTCATCTGAAGAAATTTGATGCTAAAGCTTACAAGGGTATCTTTATTGGATACTCTGAACGCTCAAAAGCATACAGAGTGTATAATTCTGAAACTCATGCAGTGGAAGAAAGTATGCACATAAAATTTGATGACAAGCAGTCTGACCAAGTGTCAGAGCTAGTTGAGAATTTTGCAGATATTCAACTATCAGATGATGAAGACTCAGAACCTGAACAGACATCAGGACCAACTCAACCAACCTCTGAAGAAACAAATTCAGCTCCTGAAACCTTGGACTCTGAAGATCACCCAGCATCAGAACTTATCAGAAGTAGTCCAAGCAGAATTGAGCAACCAAAACAATCTTTCAAATACAAATCCTCTCATACAGAAGAGCTAATCTTGGGAAACAAGGACAGTCCAAGAAAAACCAGATGAAGCTTCAGAAATGAAGATTCATTAATTGGATTAATCTCTCTAGTGGAAACTAGTTCAACTGATGAAGCACTAGCTGATGATGCATGGATTGTTGCAATGCAAGAAGAGCTCAACCAGTTTGAAAGAAATGAAGTCTGGAGCTTAGTACCCAAACCTTCCAAGAAGAATATCATTGGAACAAAATGGGTCTACAGAAACAAGTTAAATAAACAAGGAGAAGTTGTTCGTAATAAGGCAAGACTGGTAGCTCAAGGGTATAGTCAACAACAAGGGATTGACTACACTGAAACATTTGCTCATGTTGCTAGACTTGAAGCTATCAGATTACTTCTTTCCTATGCTACTCATCATAGTATTATTTTGTATCAAATGGATGTTAAACGTGCATTCTTAAATTGCTACATTTCTGAAGAAGTATATGTCAAACAACCTCCTGGCTTTGAAGATACTTCACATCCTGATCATGTTTTTAAGTTAAATAAATCCCTTTATGGTCTGAAACAAGCACCCAGAGCTTGGTATGAAAGACTAAGCAAATTTTTAGTTGAAAAAGGTTTTCAAAAAGGTCATGTTGACAATACTCTCTTCAGCAAAACATTTAAGAATGACATTCTAATTATTCAAATTTATGTTGATGATATTATTTTTGGATCTGCTAATTCATCTTTGTGCAAGGAATTTTCTAAGATTATGCAGGAGGAATTTGAAATGAGCATGATGGGAGAGCTAAAATTCTTTCTAGGAATACAAATCAACCAAGACAAAGATGGCACCTACATTCATCAAACCAAGTATACAAAGGAGCTGCTGAAGAAGTTCAACATGGATGACTGCAAACCAATGACAACACCAATGCATCCAACAAGCAGTCTCAGCAAGGAGGATTCAGAAGGCAAAGTTGATCAGAAGCTCTACAGAGGTATGATAGGTTCTTTACTTTACCTAACTACATCAAGGCCTGATATTTTGTTTAGTGTATGTTTGTGTGCTAGATTCCAATCAGATCCTAGAGAATCTCATCTTACTGCTGTAAAGAGAATCTTTAGATATCTGAAGGGAACCACAAATCTTGGATTATTTTATAAGAAAACAAATGATTATAAGCTGATAGGATTCTGTGATGCTGACTTTGCTGGAGATAAGGTAGAGAGAAAATCCACAAGTGGCAATTGTCAATTTGTGGGTGAAAATCTTATATCTTGGGCTAGCAAAAGACAAACTACAATAGCTTTGTCCACATCTATGCTCAGGACTCCCATCTTAAAGATTCCACTATGAATCTTAGGTTTGAAGAAAGTAAATTGGTTATGGAAAGACCAATAGACTTTGAGGCCTTAAAGGTAAATGGACATGACTACAAGGAATTCTTCACTAAACAAGGCTGGGGGCACTACTTAGATATGCTTAATGGACCTATCTATTCCAATTTAGTGTTTGATTTCTGGAGAAAGAGTGAAGTTATGACTTTGGTAGATGCTAATGCTGAACTTCAACGTCTAATTAATCAGAACCCAAGTGCAAATAAAGGAAAATCAAGAGAAGAATTCGGTCTGAGAAAATTCACTGAAACAGAAATTCGCTCTAGTGTTGGAGGCTTTCAAGTCATTCTAACAAGAAGCAATTTTGCCAAAATGCTAAATCTTCCCAACACTGGAATGATAAGACTCTATACTGCAGCTTCTGGAAGAAAGTCAGTGTATCTAAATGATATTGCCAGACTTTGTTTTAAGGATCAGAAGCTGTCCAACAAGGTTAGTCATCTGAATGATCGTGAAAAGGTTTTTGCTAAGATTTTATTCTCATCTTTTCTATCAAGGGATACTGGCAATGACTCTCTGAATTGGGATCAGAGACACTTTATCTACTTCCTCTCCACCAAAAGAAAAATGAATCTACCTGCTTATCTCTTTCAACATCTATGTGAGACAATCTGTGAGGCTCAAAAGTTTGAAAATCCTTCCAAATTGATCTCTCATCCCAGGCTCCTAAGCTTCATCTTCGAGCAACTTGGTCTTCCTGATAGATTCATGCTTGCTAGCGTGTCTGACGACCTTGAACAAGTTAGATCTCCAATTCTTGATGTTAAAGTCTTGGTGAGTCTGCGTTTGAAGAGATCAGACAAGCTCATTTATCCTCAAAAACCTCTTCTGGTAAACAACACCAAATTCAAGCCAATCAGTGATGCCTTCATTTTTTATAATGAACCTCCTGAAGTTATTTTGGAATACATGAGGTTAATGAAGGAAAGAGGAACCCCCATCACTCATAAGGACATTGGAAGAGGTGATGGCCCAACTTTTGCACAGATTATGAGAGCAGTTAAGGAAGAGGTGTTCAGTGACTATGAAGAAGATGAAATGGTTGAGGAACACTCCATGCAAGAGGCTTCTATACATAGGTTAGAGGGTGATCATCCAGAGGCTGAAAAAGAGCCGGTGGTCGCAGAACCTACTGTAAAAGATCTGCTAAGTGCGAAATTTCTCAAAAGACCTCGCACAAAGCATTGTACTTCTAGGGGACAAAAGAGACAAAGATCAGATGCAGGTAATACTCATTCTTTTAATTATTGCAATCAAATATCTGAAGCATCTATTCTAGAACATGTCCAACCCCTAAATATCATCTATCCAACATCCTCTGAACCTGAATTTGTCAATATTTCAGACTCTGAGTCAGAGTCTTCTGACTCCTCGTTTGATGACCTTATGGATAGTTTTGCACATTTCTCTTCCAAAGCTAAGCATATTCCTGAGGAGGAAACAGCTGAGCCATCCCATAGTTCTATCCCTCAGTCATCACCCAAAATTCTCACTGAGGAAGAGATTCTAAAAGAAACTTCTTTTAGAGTTTCTCCAATTCATGAAACCTCTGAACCACCCAATGCCATATCATCTGACCCATCTCCATCAATTCCATCAGACTCTCACCACTCCTCCTCACCTCTGATGCTTTTAGATAGTGAAATTGCAATAAATGATAGAATTGATGTACCAACTGATCATGTGACTCGCTCACCTAGTGGTCCAAGTCAATCAGTATCTGCACCACCTGTGGCACAGCCAGAAGCTAATAATTCAGACTTCATAGCAACGGCTCTACACATAATACGAAATACACTTGCTGAACAAGAAGATAAGCTGCTAGAGCTGGTAGCATACTCAGGGGCATCTGCAAGAATGGCTCAACAACTTCTCACTCTCCGTTTTTCCAAACACCCTTAGGATTCTTTTTTTTCTCTTCTTTTCACCTTCTGTTATTAGCCTATGGTTTTTCATTAGTTTTTTAAAAAAAAATTTGCTGATGACAAAAGGGGGAGTATTATTTAGTTGTACAATTGTCAGTAGTTTTTATTTCTACTCACATAATAATCTGAAACTGTCTGACATAAGAATCTTATTTTTTTTTTCATTATTTTTTATTTTGCAAAATGTTTATGAACTTAAGTGATAAGGGGAACAAATTAATAAACATAATTGTGTTTGCATAGATGAAGGTAGTTAAGATTGTGCTCTTAATTACTTTTATCAGATTCAGGAGTTGAGCTTGCAAACCTCACACTCTGAGAGTCAAGTATGTAGATACAATCAAGTTTATCAAATTGTTCTTATACTGATTCAACTTAATTATGGATAAAACTTAGGGTGAGCTTGCAAACCTAACCCTAATGGTTTATCAGACTCAGGGGGAGCTTACAAACCTCAACAAACTGATGTTGACATAATTAAATTAATCAACAAACAATTGTATTTAATACCTATGTTTGTCATCATCAAAAAGGGGGAGATTGTTGGAACAAAATGAGTTTTAATTATAAAACACCCTAAGTCTTGATGATAACAAAGTATTAAATGAACAATTGGTATTACTAATGAATGATCTAGTGTGCAGGAACAAAGTAAAAATATCATCCTCGTAGATCATCATTTGGGCATCTGAAGGACACAGTCTGAAGTGTTAAGGCTCTGATAATGATGGATGTCGCGGTGATTTTTGGATATCGAGTTATTAATTAACTTCGAATCGCAATTTAATGTTCCACCACCGATCTTTAATTTATCCGAGGGAAAGGGAAAAAGTTCGAAAAAAAACCCTATTTTTAGAGAACAAGGTTCGGGGGTTAGTTATACGAAGGGAAGATATTAGCACCCTAAGTATCTATAGTACTCTATAGGAACCTCTTGTTTTTATTCTATCTATGCGCTTTATTTTAATTGCTTGTAAAAAATGTATAAATAGGAAATTAAAGTGATGATACAAAAATGCTTAAAGTGATGAAAAAGAAGAAAAAATGTTTTTGTTGATTTTATTGATTGGAGACAAGTCTCATGCCTACGTACCCGAGGGATCAAACCACCGTAGTTCGGGGTAAAAATTACGAGTAAATTTGTTTGTTTAATTTTAAAGTTTTGAAAATGGTTTTAAAAGACCAAAAGCCAAAAGTGGCAAAATGTGAGTTTAATTGATGTTAATTTGTGAAACAAGTCTAAATAGTTAAATTGATTGTAATTTGATTATGAAAGAAGATGCGAACACTTGGTTTAAAAATCCAAGGTTTATTGAGAAAATGTTTGAGTGATAAAAGACACTTGGTTTAAAATCCAAGGTTTATGCATGATTAAAGATGTATGAATGAAGAAAATACACTTGGTTTAAAATCCAAGGTTTTAGGCGAGAAAAAAGGACACTTGGGTTAAAGTCCAAGGTTTTAGCGATAAAATAAGCCATTGGTTTAAAGTCCAAGGCACTTGGTTTAAAATTCAAGTTCGCGGTAAAAAAAGGCACTTGGGTTAAAATCCAAGGTTTTCACGATAAAAGACGTCGTTGATTTAAAGTCCAAGGCACTTGGTTTAAAATTCAAGTTTTGCGAGAGAAAAAAAAGGACTCTTGGTTTAAAATCCAAGGTTTTCGCGATAAAAAGAAACATTTGGTTTAAAGTCCAAAGTTTTGAAAAATGCTTGATGACAAAATGTTTTTTTTTATGCTTGACGATGTTGAAAAAAAATTGTGTTGACTTTTTTTGAAGAGGTGTTGACCTCGTTTTTGAGAATAAAGTGACTATTTATTTTTGAAGAGGTGTTGACCTCATTTTTGAGAATAAAGTGACTAACTATTTTTTGAAGAGGTGTTGACCTCATTTTTTAGAATAAAATGACTAATTATTTTTGAAGAGGTGTTGACCTCATTTTTTTTTATAAAAGAGAATGACTAATGGCTAACGCGCGAAAAGAACGATATTAACATTATACTAAATAAGCGCGAAGACGAACCGTAATGATATTTTGATCAAAACGGTGTCTTTTCCCTCGGAATCTAAAATTACGCATATGGACGGAATGCGATAAAAAATAAATATGCATGAGATGCAATTTTTCATTTATGAGTACATTGGCCTAATCGCACTCTAAAATTTTTTGCGAGAAAATAAATATGAAATGATGCAAGAGAGGGGGTATGCTATGCACTTTTATTTAGAATTTACACTTGGTCTAATTACATCCTAAATTCAAGAGCAAAGATAAACGGCAATTAATAAGCGATAAATACTCAATATTACGATAATAAAATAAAGGTAAAAAAAATGATGAATAAATCGATGTAATGAAATAAATATGATATGCAATGGATAAATAGCATAAATAAATAAATACGACACTAAGACAATGAAAATAAACCTCGACATCATGCTTTACGAGGCTAAAAAAAAAATCTAAAATAGCTTATGCCAAAAGCACTTATCTCATAAGCTTAAAAAATAAAATTAGCTAAAAATAAATAAAGACATAAAGTAATATTAACAACTTTTAAATATCAAATAAATAGGAAAATGAAATAAGCCTCAACATCATGCTTGATTGGCTAAAATAAAAGCTAAAATAGCTTATGCCAAAAGCACTTATCTCATAAGCTAAAAAATAAAATAAAATTAAAACAGGGGGGGTGTGAACATTAAAACGAAATAAACAGAAGGTGCTAAGAGTAAGCAGAAATCACATTTTTTCCCAATCTTCTCTCTCTTTACCGCCGCCTCTCTCTTCTCTCATCTCTCTGTTCTTCATGTTTGAAGAACACGATGAACATTCATCGTTGCCAGCGAGAGTCCGCCGTGCCGGAGCGATTCCGGCGGCGGCTCCGCCGGCCAAAACAAAAAAAAATTCGAAAAATCAAAACTTTATTTAACAAAACTCTTCCCCTCCTTCTTCTAAACCCGAATCTGAAGCCAAAAAATTATAAATCTCAACCAAAACCCCTAGATCGAAAAAAAAACAAAAAAAAGGTAAAAGTTCAACCTTTATGTGTTCAATCCATTATGACTCTCTTCTTCTCCTTCTTCTTTCGTTTTTGTTTGTTTTCTGGATTTGTTTTGTTTTGAAAAAAAGAAAAGGTAGTTTTGTTTTGTTTCTTGATGTTCTGATGTTGTTTAAAAAAGGTTGTTTGATGTTTGTTTATTTTTGTTTAAAGAAAACAAAAGATTTTTTTTTGTGTTTGTTTTTTGGGTTGCTGGATCGAAAAAAAAAATTGATGATTGTTTGTTGGTTCTGGTTCTGATTTGAGAAAGAATAGAAGTATATATTTTTTGATTTCGTTTTGGTTCTGATTTGGAAAAAAGTTATGGAAAGAGGATGAAGGTTTGAATTAGTTGGTTCAGATATTTTTTGTTTCTGTTTTGGGTGACTGGTTTTGATTCAGAGAAAAGAAATTTGGGAATTGTTTCTCTGTTTTTGTTAGCTGCGGCTGATGAATTTTCTCCCTTCATTAATTCTTTTGTTCTCTATATACCCAAAAAATTAGGGTTTTGATGTTCAAAGGATCTTGCAAATATCTGGACAAAATCAATGTTTAGGGGACAAAATGTGATTTTGGGCAAAAAAGGACACTGACAGAGAAGAAGCTTGTACTGTCATGGTTATTTTCTGATTTTTTTGATTTAAAAAAACATAAATAAATAAATAAATTAAAATAATAATAAAACAAAAAAGAAGTGTCATACCCCATTTTTTGACCGATCGCTTTTATGCGTCTTTTTAGGACGGTTTTTTTTGTGTTTGTCATTTCTGACGAAATTTCGGCAGAGAAATATTTTAAAATACCTCATTTTTGTGTTCATTTATTATTATTATTATTATTATTATTATTTTTGTTTTTCCAATTTTTATTATTTTTATTTACTTATTTATTTTATTTCCATTTTTATTTTCTGTTTTTTGATTTATTTTCGTTTTTATATTTAATTAATTTAATTATTTTGTTTTTATTTTTTTATTTTATTTTGTCCTTTTTTCTGATTAAAAAATCAGAAAAAGGTGTCCAAAGTCAACTTTCTTCAACAAGCAAAGGAACATTTTTTTCTGCAGAAAGCAGAAAGGCAGTGTACCAGTTTGTCCCAATTCAGATCCTTGTTCCCTCTATTGAGTATTCAAAACCCTAGCTTTGGGTATATATCAGAAGGAGAAATCAGGGAGAAATTCATCAATCAGCCGCAGCTTCATACACAAACAGAAAACCAAAAAAATTTCCTTCCTTTTCTGGATCAAACACAAAGAAATACAGAACACAAAAAATCAAAGAAAAAAAATAGAAAACAGAATCCTATCATCATCACCATCAACCGAATCCATCATCAATCACAAATTAAAAAAACCAAAATCATTCACAAATCCATAAACAAAACCAAAATCACATTCATCAAACCCAGAACCACGGTTTCCTTCTTTCGAACCCAGAAATCAAAACGAAATCAAAAACACCAAACAGAATTTGAAACCATCATATATTCAAAACCAGAATCACAAAAAAAAACAGAACGAAATAGAAGAAACAGAGAAGGAGGGAACGAAATCGCAAATCCAAATCACCAAGGTTTTTTTCCTCGTTCTGTGTTTTGAAAGTTTTTTTCGAGTTTTAGATCGAAAAAATCAGTTAGATTGAGAGAGAGTTTTGATTTGTTTTGTTTTGAAATCAAACGGAAATAAGAACAGAGAAAGAAAAATGGAGTTTTGAGAGTGAGAGAGAGAGCCGCCGCGGCGGAGAAGAAGAAGAGAGAAGAGAGAAAAATTTGTGAAATTTTTTTTAGGGTTTGCCTTTTATACCCCATTTGTAATCTGGTGCGCGCAGGTGCACAGCCTTATCGTGCACCTGCGCGCCTTTGTCCTCTGATTTCAATCGCATGGCCTAGATCTTTCCTTTTTAAAATCTGATCACGGCCGTCTGATCCATCAGACGGCCAATATTTGATCCTGGCCTTTTTTGTTTGTTTGTGCGCAGATGGGCCCTTGTTGGGTTGGGCTTTACAATTTTGCTGCTTTTTGCACCCTTTTTTATTTTCGTTTTAATGTTCACACCCCCTGTTTTAATTTTATTTTATTTTTTAGCTTATGAGATAAGTGCTTTTGGCATAAGCTATTTTAGCTATTATTTCAGCCAATCAAGCATGATGTCGAGGCTTATTTATTTTTTCTATTTATTTGATATTTAGAAATTGGTAATATTATTTCATGTTTTTATTTTGTTAATTAATTTTATTGTTAAGCTTATGAGATAAGTGTTTTTGGCATAAGCTATTTTAGCTAATTTTTTAGCCTTGTAAAGCATGATGTCGAGGCTTACTTTCATCTTTTACTTTCGTATTTATTTATTTATGTTATTTATCCATGCATATCATATTATTTCATTATATCCATTTATTTATCATTTTTTACCTTTATTTTCGTAATATCATTATTGAGTATTTATCGCTTATTAATTACCGTTTATTTTTGTTCTTGAATTTAGAATGTAATTAGGCCAAGTGTAAACTCTAAATAAAAGTGCATAGCATCCCCTCTCTTGCATCATTTCATGTTTATTTTCTGCAAAGATTTTAGAGTGTGATTAGGCCAATGTACTCATAATTGAAAAATTGCATCTCATGCATATTTATTTTTTATCGCATTCCGTCCATATGCGTAATTTTAAATTCCGAGGGAAAAGACACCGTTTTGATCAAAATATCATTACGGATTGTCTTCGCGCTTAATTTGCTCATTGCGACGTTATTATTTTTCGCGCTACCTTTTTATTAATTTGGAACCCAACATTCCAATGGAAATAATTAATCACTTTATTCTCAAAAATGAGGTCAACACCTATTCAAAAATAATTAGTTATTTTATTCTAAAAAATGAGGTCAAAACCTCTTTCAAAAAATATCAACACAATTTCTTTTCAACATCATCAAGCATCAAAATATTTTGTCATCATGCATTTTTCAAAACTTTGGACTTTAAACCAAACGTTTCTTTTTACCGCGAACTTGGATTTTAAACCAAGTGTCTTGGAATTTAAACCAACGGCGTCTTTTATCGTGAAAACCTTGGATTTTAACCCAAGAGTTCTTTTTAATCTCAAACTTGGATTTTAAACCGAGTGCCTTGGATTTTAAACCAATGGCTTCTTTTATTGCTAAAACCTCGGATTTTAACCCGAGTACTTTTTTACCGCGAACTTGGATTTTAAACCAAGTGCCTTGGAATTTAAACCAACGGCGTCTTTTATCGTGAAAACCTTGGATTTTAACCCAAGTGTCCTTTTTATCGCGAACTTGGATTTTAAACCAAGTGCCTTGGATTTTAAACCAATGGCTTCTTTTATCGTGAAAACCTTGGATTTTAACCCAAGAGTCTTTTTACCGCAAACTTGGATTTTAAACCAAGTGGCATTGGATTTTAACCCAATTGCTCTTTTATCGTGAAAACCTTGGATTTTAACCCAAGAGTCTTTTTATCGTAAAAAACTTGGATTTTAAACCAAGTGGCATTGGATTTTAACCCAATTGCTCTTTTATCGTGAAAACCTTGGATTTTAACCCAAGTGCTCTTTTTATCTCCAAACTTGGATTTTAAACCAAGTGCCTTGGAATTCAAACCAAATGGCTTCTTTATCGCTAAAACCTTGGACTTTAACCCGAGTGTCCCTTTTTTCTCGCCTAAAACCTTGGATTTTAAACCAAGTGCATTTTCTTCATTCATACATTTTAATCATGCGAAAACCTTGGATTTTAAACCAAGTGTCTTTTATCACTCAAACATTTTCTCAATAAACCTTGAATTTTAAACCAAGTGTCCGCGTCCTATTTCGTAAATCAAATCTCAATCAATTTAACCATATAGACTTTCTTCACAAATTAACATCAATCAAACTCACATTTTGCCATTTTTGGCTTTTGGTATTTTAAAACCATTTTCAAAACCTTAAAATCAAACAAACAAATTTACTCGTCTTTTATCCCGAACTACGGTGGTTTGATCCCTCGGGTACGTAGGCATGAGACTTGTCTCTCCAATCAATAAAATCAACAAAAAACATTTTTCCTTTTCCATCATTTCAAACTTCTTTTTATCACCACTTTAAATTCTCACACTTATACATTTTTTTCCAAGCAATTAAAATAAAGCGCAAAGTTAGAAATAAAAACAAGAGGTTCCTATAGAGTACTATAGATACTTAGGGTGCTAATACCTTCCCTTCGTATAACCAACCCCCGAACCTTGTTCTCTAAAAATAGGGTATTTTTCGAACTTTTTCCCTTTCCCTCGGATAAATTAAAGATCGGTGGTGGAATATTAATTTGCGATTCGAAGTTAATTAATAACTCGACATCCAAAAATCACCGCGACAGAAATGGCGACTTCACTGGGGACAACCAAGCGGGTTGAACCTAACTTGTTTAAATTACTATCTTCGCGCTTTTATTCTTTTAATTGTAAATATATGTATATATATTCGGGTTTGCTTTTGAGTGGTGAGATAAGTCCCCCACCCGGACTTGAGTGAACCATAAGATAGGATAGTGGTATAATCATAATGTCTATCCGAGAGTAAGTTTCGGCCGTGGCATATGTGGTAACCACACTCAATTGAGGAACTTTGGAGGTAATAGTGCCAACATGAGTAGTCGTGTTTGACATTCTATCTTCAAGGAACCGACGATGTTGAGGACCTTTAGTTACACCTAACCCATCTTGGCCTCTTTAGGGCGTAGTGCGATGGCTAATCGAGAGTAAGTCTCGGATTGGTTGATACGCGATACTACACTCAAATGAGACTTTTCGACGGATTTTGTTGGATCGGAAGTAGTTCCGTAACCCGATGATTTTCGGAGGAGGTCGAGGACTTTGAGAACTTTGTAGAACCCGTAATGCAGGTACAAATAATCCTAGTACATACCATGTGGGGGGTTTCACCTTTGACTCCAACATTATACCTTAACCCCACCACGTTTTCCGCATCATGCATGCATGCACTCATTCATAAATTCTTTTTCCTCATCCGATATCGAAGAACTTAAACAAATTTTTTGTAAACATTATAGAGAACATTCATTTCAAATGACACCTAATAAATTTTTCTCTTTTTTCTTCTTACCAAATTCATATCTAAATATTTACAACTAATTTGAGGTAAAGTCCTTCGATAACAAAAAAAAACATTGTATATTTTAGCATAAACACATCATGCATCATATAACATTCATGAGTTTCAAACAAATCGAGTCTCATATTCTTTCTCTCCTTTGTGTCCCAGTCAAAGTGGCCCGACGACCACGCCCACAACCATCTCGCACGTACAACACTCGAGCAAACAGAAAAAAGAGAATGGACCAAGTTGAACAAGAGAATGTTGAGCTCCATGGGGAAGTAACAACTCTCCGGGCTGAAGTAGAAAAGCTAACCGCCATGGTGACATCGTTGATGGCTGCGCAGAATCAGCCACCAACCCCTCCTCCTCAAGCTACAGTCATTTCTGAAATCGTCTCTGCCCCGGTTCTAGTGGTACCCGTCAACACACATCAGCATGTCATGCCCGAAGGTTATCCTTGGGGCATGCCTATGAATTTTAATGAAGGGCTTCGACCCCAAGTTCCCGAGGTCCCTACTCCTACTTTGCCACATGCTACTGTTGTTCCCCAACCTGGGATGACTCTTCCTCAAGTTACTATGTGTGTCCCTCAGTCAACAATGACCATTCCAGCTTCCGTAGCTCACACCGTTCCTTATGTGAGCGAACCAGTCTATCATTGTGGGATGGTAAGGACAAGTAAAGGAAGTGTCTACCAACATTGTGGGATGGTAAGGACACAACGAGGAAATAAATTGTCTGCTGTCAGTGTGGGAGAGCGAGACATGACAAGAATATGTATTTGTCTAGACCAGACACACTGGAGATGACCTCTTTTGGGGAAATTAATCACAAGTTTGTAGTTGATTGTTTGCAAAACCTGGCACTTGAAATATGTTTGATGGAGACATCTCTGGACCAGACTCACTAGGGATGACTCTTTTTTGTGATGTATGGTGATTTTTGGATATCGAGTTATTAATTAACTTCGAATCGCAATTTAATATTCCACCACCGATCTTTAATTTATCCGAGGGAAAGGGAAAAAGTTCGAAAAAAACCCTATTTTAAAGAGAACAAGGTTCGGGGGTTGGTTATACGAAGGGAAGGTATTAGCACCCTAAGTATCTATAGTACTCTATAGGAACCTCTTGTTTTTATTTCTATCTATGCGCTTTATTTTTAATTGCTTGTAAAAATGTATAAGTGGGAAATTAAAGTGATGGTAAAAAATGCCTAAAGAATGGAAAAGAAGAAAAATGTTTTTGTTGATTTTATTGATTGAAGAGACAAGTCTCATGCCTACGTACCCGAGGGATCAAACCACCGTAGTTCGGGATAAAAAGACGAGTAAATTTGTTTATTTGATTTTAAGGTTTTGAAAATGGTTTTAAAATACCAAAAGCCAAAAGTGGCAAAATGTGAGTTTGATTGATGTTAATTTGTGAAAAAAAGTCTATATGGTTAAATTGATTGAGATTTGATTATGAAAATAAGATGCGGACACTTGGTTTAAAATCCAACGTTTGTTGAGAAAATGTTTGAGTGATAAAAGACACTTGGTTTAAAATCCGAGGTTTATGCATGATTAATGATGTATGAATGAGGAAAATGCACTTGGTTTAAAATTCAAGGTTTTAGGCGAGGAAAAGGACACTTGGGTTAAAGTCCAAGGTTTTAGCGATAAAAGAAGCCGTTGGTTTAAAGTCCAAGGCACTTGGTTTAAAATCAAAGTTTGCGGTAAAAAAGACACTCGGGTTAAAATCCAAGGTTTTCACGATAAAAGACGCCGTTGGTTTAAATTCCAAGGCACTTGGTTTAAAATCCAAGTTCGCGATAAAAAAGGCACTTGGGTTAAAATCCAAGGTTTTCGCGATAAAAAGAAACGTTTGGTTTAAAGTCCAAAGTTTGAAAAGTGTATGATGACAAAATATTTTTGATGCTTGATGATATTGAAAAGAAATTGTGTCGATATTTTTGAAAGAGGTTTTGACCTCATTTTTTGATAATAAAATGACTAACTATTTTGATTAAAATGTTGGGTTAAAATTAAAAGGTAGCGCGCGAAAAAAGATACAAACGTCACAATAGGCAAAATAAGCGCGAAGACGATCCGTAATGATATTTTGATCAAAACGGTGCCTTTTCCCTCGGAATTAATATGCTAACGTTTTTGCCGAAAGCGATAAATAAATATGCATGAGATGCGATTTTTCATTTATAGTGTACATTTGCTCCTAATTACATTCTAAGATATTTTGCGAAAAAATAAAATATGAAATGAATGCAAGATGATGCTATGCAATTTATCTAAATTTACATCAAATCCTAAAAATACAATCTAAGGGAAAAAATAAAATAAAATAAAAGCAGGAGGGGGTGCAAATAATAATTAAAAACAGAAAAGGGGTGCAGAAAGTAAACAGAATGAGCAAGGCCCAGTCCAGAGAGGCCCAACTGCACAAAATGTAAAGGGCTTGATCAGGGCCGTCTGATTGATCAGACGTCCCTGATTTGATCACAGGAAAAGTCAATTGTGGGCGTTGGATTAAGATCAGAGGGCCATAGGCGCGCAGGTGCACGATAAGGATGTGCACCCGCGCGCACTAGATTAAATCAGATATATAAAAACAGAGAAACCCTAAAAAACACAAACAAACTTCTTCTTCTTTCTCTTACCCTCGCCGCCGGCGAGTTCTCTTTCTCTCTTGCGATTCTGTTTCTTCTCTTCTCAATCTCTCTCGCGATTCTGTTTCTTCTCTTCTCAATCTCTCTCGCGCCGAGACTATCCTCTTCCTCTTCAACCTTCTTCTCTCTCGGCCAAAACCCAAATTCAATCAAGACTTCATCGTTTCAAAACACTCTGGATCGTGATTGGAAAACGATTTCTCTCCTTCCTTGTTCTCTATTTCTGTTTTGATTTATGGTTGAGGGTTTCGTTTTGGATTCAAAAACGGAAGTGGGTTTGATTTTGAAGATTTGATTTCGGTTTGAATGGTTTGTGGATGATGATTCAGTTTGGGTTTTGAATTTGAGATGGGTTTTTTATTTGGTTTTGATTTCTGGGTTTTGTATGAGTTTTGAGGGTTTATGGTGAATTGATTCTGGATTTGATTCTGTTTTGTTTGAAGGAAAAGAATGTTTCTGGGTTTTTTTGGTTCTGCAGATGATGATGATTGAACGAAGATGATGATTGAATGAATATGATGATAATTGTTGATTTTCTGGGCTTTGATTTTTGATTTATGTTCTGTTTTGTGATCTTTGATTGTTTTTGTGATTTGGAAATGGAAAAAAAAAAAGCTGCGGCTGATGAATCTCCCTTGGAAACTGTGTACTATTTGTACTGTGTGTCAGACCTAGGGTTTGGCAGATGAAAAATACCACATTTGGACAAAATTGCCCCTTTGGGCCTGGACAAAAAAACCTGATCTGGACTCCTTTAAAAAAACACCAAAAATGGAAAAATACACAAATAAAAATGAAAAATGAAAATAGTAATATATATAATAATAATAAATACGAAAATAAATAATAATAATAATAATAATAATAGAATAAAAGAATGAAGCAAATAAAAATAATAATAATAATAATAAAAAGAAAATCAAATTAAATAAATGAGGTATTTTAAAATACCTCTCTGCCGAAATTTCGTCAGAAACGAACAAAGAAAAATCCGTCTTAAAAAGACGTATAAAAGCGATCGGTCAAAAAATGGGGTATGACAGATGCCCCTATTTAAGTTTCTTCCATCGGAGATAAAAAGAAAACTATGATTTTTGATGATGTTTTTGTTTTGGTTCGATGATGGAAGAGACTTAAATACAGAGTACACCATTTTTTGACCGGATTGAACTATAAAATGCTATGATATGATGTTATGTTATGAATGTTATGCTTATGAGTGCTATGTTTATGAGTGTTATATTCACAAAATGTTTGAATGTAATGAAGATTATTTGACGGAGGTGATGAAGACAGAAAGCGATAAAGTCCTGTATGCGGACAGAAAGCAGTAAAGACAGAAAGCAGTAAAGTCCTGTGCGCGGACATAAGCAGATAAAGTCCTGTGTGCGGACAGAAGTAAAGACAGAAAGCAGTAAAGTCCTGTGTGCGGACATAAGCGGTAAAGTCCTGTGTGCGGACAGAAGTAAAGACAGAAAACAGTAAAGTCTTGTGTGCGGACATAAGCAAATAAAGTCCTGTGTACGGACAGAAGTAAAGACAGAAAGCAGTAAAGTCCTGTGTGCGGACATAAGCAGATAAAGTCCTGTGTGCGGACATAAGTAAAGACAGAAAGCGGTAAAGTCCTGTGTGCGGACATAAGCAGATAAAGTCCTGTGTACGGACAGAAGTAAAGACTGAAAGCGATAAAGTCCTGTGTGCGGACAGAAGTAAAGACTGAAAGCAGTAAAGTCCTGTGTGCGGACAGAAGTAAAGACAGTGTCCACCAACATTGTGAGATGGTAAGGACAAGTAAAGGGAGTATCTACCAACATTGTGGGATGGTAAGGACACAGCAAGGAAATAAATTGTCTGCTGACATTGTGGGAGAGCGAGACATGACAAGAATGTGTATTTGTCTGGACCAGACGCACTGGAGATGACTTCTTTTGGGGAAATTAACTGTAAGTTTGCAGTTTGACTGTTTGCAAAACCTGTTACTTTGAATATGAATTATGGAGACATCTCTGGACCAGACTCACTGGGTGATGACTCTTTTTTTGTAATGTGTGATTGATGGAGACATCTCTGGACCAGATACACTGAGAATGACTCTTTTTTGTGAAATATGTGTGATGGAGACATCTCTGGACCAGATACACTGGGGATGACTCTTTTTGGTGATGTATGTGTGATGGAGACATCTCTGGACCAGATACACTGGGGATGACTCTTTTTGGTGATGCATTAAAGCAAGACACATGATGATCAATGCAGTATGTATGAAATGATTTTGTTCGCATGTTGTATGTAGATATGGATGTATGTACACATATGTGAATGATTGTATGTATGTATGAAGGTATGTATATATGTATGTGTGAACGTGTGAACGATCGTATGTATATATGAATGTATATATGATTGTATGTAAGTATGAATGTATGTTATGGATATGTTAATGATTGTATGTATGTATATGTGAATGATTGTATGTATGATTGAATGATATTTGTACATGACTGGACGAGACAAAAGACTTGACTAGGTAAGATGAGCATTAGGCCGACGTTTCCGTACAACCACTCGGTAGTTCTCTGCTGGGGACAGCCTCCTTATAGGTGAAATAAATCAGATCCTCGGGGATAAAACCCGGCATAGTATGTAAGAATGATTGCTTCTTGGGGTAAAGCCCATTGGAAAGAGGTTTAGCAGAAGTCGCCATTTTGTACACTGAAACCGAATATTTTCTCATGGTCTTGTTTCAATAGTCATGCTTTTGTTTTTTTCTCTTTTTTTGAAATCCCTAACTTTTGCCTGGATCGCCCTTTCGGATTTTCAATCCACCGGGAATATATCTTTTTTGTTTTGCCCCTAATTTTTTCCTGGACCGCCCTTTCGGGTTTTCAATCCACCGGGACGCTCATTTTTGCCTAAGCCGCCCTTTCGGGTTTTCAACTTAGCGAGCCGTTCTTTTTTTGCTTTTTTTTTGCTTTTTTTTTTTGACAGAAAGAAACAAGACTGATATGCTGATGCGCAAACTTCTCCAAGAGATGCCATTTTCTGATGAACGCAAACTTCTCAAAGAGATGCCATTTGCTGCTGATAAGCAAACTTCTCAAAGAGATGTCATTTGCCGATGAATATGCAAACTTCTCAAAGAGATGCCATTTGCTGTTGGTATGCAAACTTCTCAAAGAGATGCCATTTGCTGCTGATATGCAAACTTCTCAAAGAGATGTCATTTGCTGATGAATATGCAAACTTCTCAAAGAGATGTCATTTGCTGTTGAATGCAAACTTCTCAAAGAGATGTCATTTGCTGTTGAATACAAACTTCTCAAAGAGATGCCATTTGTTGTTGATAAGCAAACTTCTCGAAGAGATGTCATTTGCTGTTGAATAAGCCTCCCAAAACGGGTCTCAGCCCCTTCTTTCACTGGGGAAAGGAAAAAACATACAAGCTTTTTAAAGATAACCACTTGCTGGGGATAAAATTGATAATTTTTGCTGGAAAGGTTTGAAGGCGGACCAATATTGGTGATTCCACTAGGGAGACAAAATTATGTTGTGGAGTGTCGAGTTTGCAAAATAAATGCAATCTCCTGAACCACCTTTCAAACAGTAACTGTCGGTGGATCAAAATTCAATCCAGGAACAATCTGGAGAGAAACGGTCAATCAAGACTTTAGTGAGAAAATAACTCAACTAAAAGGTTGTTTTATCCAAATATGAACTGGAGTAGAACGCTGAATAAAATGCTTCCATAAGGGACAAGCTTAATGGAGATTAAAAAAAAAATAGGGAATTTTCTGCTTAAGGGTAAACTCTACTTGAGAGAAGTACATATACTTTACGAGGAGAAGGGATAAACATCAAAATTCACAAATGAGCAACGAATATAAATTCGGCTATGCGTGATGGATGAATAAATGCATGAATGTTATGATGTGTATCATGTATATGCTGACAAAACAGACAAAACAGATGAACAGACAAATTGGAGATTACCAAACAACATCGTACAACCGAATACTCAGCCAATCTCAATCAAGAAATAAGCATCACTAGAGAGAAATCAAACCACTGATAGAGTAGAGTCTTTCTTCAATGCTCAAATCTCACCAGGGAGAGGAAAATACTTCTTGGGGGTGAACCTCCAAAATTCAATCTACTAATATCACAAATCTGTTGAAAGGGTAACAACGCGAACTCTTCTTCGAGTTTTAGCTGGGGAACACTGGGTAACATTCAAGTTCAGTATTTAGTTGAAGAATGCAAGATCACATACCCAAACCATTATAGCAACACTCTTCTTTAGGGGAACACCGCACATGTCCATAAAACCCAAAAAGATCAACTCCGTCGGAGGCTGATTCTTGGCTTAAGGAGGAAGAAACATAACATATATCTTGATGGATCTGGATTTCTCCCATAAACCACTTCAAGTGCCCCAAGTTTAATGTACTGATCAAGGTAACCTCTGATTCACAACTTGCCCCAGATCGTATGACCTTTGAGATAAACCGTTTGATCAACGGATTCACATAGAGATTTTTCGAATCTCGAAGTAATTGCCCTAGATTAACGGTATTTGGCATATTCTTTGCTCAACGAATCTTCTAGGCAGCATGCCCCTTGCTGATGGTCAATTGCAACTTTCCTTGATATCAAGCAAATGTTTTACAAGATAAAATGTCTATTCAGAGAATGAGAATTTTAATATGACAGTTATGTGAGTCTTGAAGATTTTATTAAAAATTTGTCGCAAAACCTTGTGACTGAATCACTGGTTAGGAGATGACATTTATTTTTGAAAGACAAATATACAAAAGCATATGATACCATCACAAATTTTGAGCAAAAATCATGGGAGTCAGGAACGCTTTAAAGTGTGCTATCGAAATAAACCCTATTTCAATTAGGACTTTTTTTGTCTTGTTTTTTTCTTCTTGATGTAGGACGATTGTGACTGCCACATGTTATTGAGTTTTGTCTATTCATGACTTCCTCTATCTCAATAGATTTATCATATTGTATTGGGATGTATCATTGAATTAATTGAGATACTACCCTGCCCCGGGTTAAGATTAAGGTTTTTTTTTTTTAAGAAAGAACACCAACTTCTGGCTCAAAGGGGTTAACTACGGATTATCTCCTTATTTCTCCGGTGTTTGGGAAGTGAAACAATGTCTTACATCGTCAACAAGGTTTTATTCAAAGGCACACAATCAGAGTTTTTTTTTGCGTTTTCAATCGTCATCCTCCCTCCAATTTCTGCCTAAGCGAGAAGATTGGTAGAATTTGGTATTATAATGTAGAAACAAATCAATTGAAAGAAAATATGAGTGAAACGAATGAATTTCTTCAAGACAAACATACTCATTATATTAAGATAAGCATTCATGATGCAAACATTATAACATCAATCAAAAGCAATGTAATGCTAACAAAACTGAGAAGTATATATCTTTCCACTTGGACTTGAACATTTGCAGCAATCTATTTCAAATTGGCTTCCCCAGAAGTTACAAAACGTGGTCACTCGGAATTTGAATCAATCTCATCAATAACGGCCATAACCTGAGATCATACGTTCATTTGAACCGCCTTCAATCTTATTCACCCTTGATCGCAGAATAGTCACATCTTCATGAAGCTCGTGATTCTCTTACTCTTGTGTTAGATCCATCTTGATTAGCTTGGTTGTACTTTGTGACACAACTCGAGTAAAAGGTACGACCAAATTCTTGGAATGAGAAAATTTGAATGATGAATGATGCATGAAATAAAATGAAATGGAAATGATTTATTTTTATTGGTTTCCAAGGAACACAATATTACTTGCAAACATCATAAGGAGTCCCTTTTTTTTTAGAAAAACATTCCATCTTTTACTAAAAAAAACATACCAAATTTTATCGGAGGTAAAAAAAAAAAAAAATTTTATTTCATTGATAATGGAAGATTACAAGATCTATAACGTTCGCAAAGAGAATCCTAGGTTCCTCGAAAACCAAAGTAAATAAATTTTATGAATGCAGTATGATGCATGATATATGTTATGCTAAAATATGCAAAGTTTTTTTTTTTTTTTGTCATCGAGGGACTTATCCCAAATTGATTGTAAACATTGTAGATATGAATATTGTAAGGGGAAAAAAAAAGAAGAAAAAAGAAAAATTTATTATGTATCATTTGAAATGAATGTTCTCTATAATGTTTGCAAAAAAAAAAAAATTGTTTAAGTCCTTCGACATCAGATGAGGAAAAAGAAATTTATGAATGAGTGCATGCATGCATGATTATGCCACAATAATTCACAACACAACTTGAAGGTTTGGGATACATAGTGATGGAGTTTAAAGGTAAAAGCCCTCCCATATGATAAGTACTAGGGTTTACTTGTACCTGCATCACGGATTCTATAAAGTTCCCAAAGTCATCGACCGTCTCATGGACATTACTGGGTTACGGGACTACTCTCGTTCCAATAACATCCACGGGATAATCTCGTTTGAGTGTAGTTTCGCGTGACGACCAATCTCAAGACTACTCTTGATTTAGCAACCGCACTACGTCCTAAAAAGGCCAAGATGGGTTAAAAGGTAATTCTAAAGGTTCTCGGCTTCTCCGGACACTCACATTGAAAATAATACCATCATCATGACTTTTCATGACAACGAGTACTACCGTCGTGAGGCCTCCACCGAGCGGGATCATATCACATGTGCTTCATAATCCAGACTACTCTGGACATGTCACTATGATTTCACCCCATCCTATCTTATTGTGTCACTCAAGCCCGGGTTAGGACTTATCTCACCACTCAAAATAAACCCAAGTATATATACAAATATTTACAATTAAAAGAATAAAAGCGCGAAGATAGTAATTTAAAACAAGTTAGGTTCAACCCGCTTGGTTGTCCCCAGTGAAGTCGCCATTTCTGTCACGGTGATTTTTGGATATCGAGTTATTAATTAACTTCGAATCGCAATTTAATGTTCCACCACCGATCTTTAATCTATCCGAGGGAAAGGGAAAAAGTTCGAAAAAAACCCTATTTTTAGAGAACAAGGTTCGGGGGTTAGTTATACGAAGGGAAGATATTAGCACCCTAAGTATCTATAGTACTCTATTGGAACCTCTTGTTTTTATTCTATCTATGCACTTTATTTTAATTGCTTTTAAAAAATGTATAAATAGGAAATTAAAGCGATGATAAAAAAATGCTTAAAGTGATGAAAAAGAAGAAAAAATGTTTTTGTTGATTTTATTGATTGGAGAGACAAGTCTCATGCCTACGTACCCGAGGGATCAAACCACCGTAGTTCGGGGTAAAAATTACGAGTAAATTTGTTTGTTTAATTTTAAAGTTTTGAAAATGGTTTTAAAAGACCAAAAGCCAAAAGTGGCAAAATGTGAGTTTGATTGATGTTAATTTGTGAAACAAGTCTAAATAGTTAAATTGATTGTAATTTGATTATGAAAGAAGATGCGAACACTTGGTTTAAAAATCCAAGGTTTATTGAGAAAATGTTTGAGTGATAAAAGACACTTGGTTTAAAATCCAAGGTTTATGCATGATTAAAGATGTATGAATGAAGAAAATACACTTGGTTTAAAATCCAAGGTTTTAGGCGAGAAAAAAGGACACTTGGGTTAAAGTCCAAGGTTTTAGCGATAAAATAAGCCATTGGTTTAAAGTCCAAGGCACTTGGTTTAAAATTCAAGTTCGCGGTAAAAAAAGGCACTTGGGTTAAAATCCAAGGTTTTCACGATAAAAGACGCCGTTGGTTTAAAGTCCAAGGCACTTGGTTTAAAATTCAAGTTTTGCGAGAGAAAAAAAAGGATTCTTGGTTTAAAATCCAAGGTTTTCGCGATAAAAAGAAACGTTTGGTTTAAAGTCCAAAGTTTTGAAAAATGCTTGATGACAAAATGTTTTTTTTTATGCTTGATGATGTTGAAAAAAATTGTGTTGACTTTTTTTGAAGAGGTGTTGATCTCGTTTTTGAGAATAAAGTGACTATTTATTTTTGAAGAGGTGTTGACCTCATTTTTGAGAATAAAGTGACTAACTATTTTTTGAAGAGGTGTTGACCTCATTTTTTAGAATAAAATGACTAATTATTTTTGAAGAGGTGTTGACATCATTTTTTTTTATAAAAGAGAATGTCTAATGGTTAACGCGCGAAAAGAACGATATTAACATTATACTAAATAAGCGCGAAGACGAACCGTAATGATATTTTGATCAGAACGGTGTCTTTTCCCTCGGAATCTAAAATTACGCATATGGACGGAATGCGATAAAAAATAAATATGCATGAGATGCAATTTTTCATGTAACATTCCGAATTTCTTCTACTAGTGTTATACACTATTAAGAGTATTTTTCTATAGGACTCCATATGTTAAGATCTAGCATTAGTGTTATGTTGCAAATAAGGTATGATATTAGTTATCACAAATCACATGTTATGTGTCAAAAGAGGAATTGAACCAGGAGCCAAAGGAGGACATGTGCCCCACTAGGGAACTTGACCATGACTCATCACAAGTCCAATATCTCAATTCATTCCACATATCCTGTTTTTGCACAAGGAAAACAAATATTCTCCAAGCTCTCTCCTCTCTCTCGTGAAAGCAAATAAACAAACCACAAACTTCACTTTCAAATCTTAAATCCCCTCACTAATCACTCAAATTCACACATGCAATTGATGGAAGTTGTTCTCTAGCATGTAGGGTACACAAGTGGTAAGTTCAATTCCTTCAAAACTCTCCTCAATTACTCCATTTTCGTGCTCCATCTTTCCCAATTAAAACACTCAAGTTCTGTTCTCCATGTTCATATGGGAGAAGTGAACTCATATGTGATTTTGTGATGGTTAGGAAGGGAAAACTCTTGAACACAACTCAACTAGGAGCTGAAGCTGTCAACTCAAGCCTCTAACCAAGTCTACAGCCAAAGAATCAAGCTTCAATTTGAGGTGGGTTCTTAGGATTTAGAATAGTTAGAAATTCCCCTCAATCTAAACAATGCATGATAACATAGGATTTAGGGATTGAAATGTGCATGAGGAGGGTTTAATTCCCAAAACTCTTCTCCTTTATAATTATTAGGAAGTTCATGATGTTAATGGCTTGAAAGAATGGCAATTGTAGTGTAGAAAACTCTGTTTTGTACTGATTATGCAGGTCTTCACGCCTACGCGCAGCAGTTTCGCGCCTACGCGCAGGCAAAAAGACACAGAGGCAGAATCTGGGTGCAGGTTCGCGCCTAGGCGCAGGAGATTCGCGCCAGGGCGCAAGTCACCAGCATTTCAGATTTTTGTCCTCTGTTTCCTGCTTTTGAAATCCATACGCATTTTGGATTGTCATCTTTTAAGTCTTGTTTTCCATTAACATTACGAATACCTTATGATTATGATGTCGTTGTACGTATAGGATTGATTATGACCTAGGCTAGTAGCTAGGGTAGTTCCCGGGATTGGGATATATTGGTAGTATGTTAACACATTAGAATTATGTGTAGTATCAGTCCATAGTTATGTGTGGCTGCTTGGCACCACCAAAGGGATTCGAGGAATCCATAGTTATGTGTGGTTGTTTGACACCACCAAAGGGATTCAAGTAATCCATAGTTATGTGTGGTTGCTTGGCACCACCAAAGGGATTCGAGGAATCCAAAGCGATAAGATATCAATAATATTGATTGTGATGTCATAGTTATTTCGTACCATATGTGCTCACGAAGATTGGTACGGAAAAGCGTGAGGCTTTCTGAGACCGGCTCACCTCAGATTGTTCTTGCATAGCTAAAATGAATTCAGATAATTAATTGTGTTACACCATATAAACTGTATATATATATATATATATATATATATATATATATATATATATATATATATATATATATATATATATATGAATACATGTATTGCGCTGAGATTGCGTGAGGACTGATTATAGGTTGATTCCCCTGGTGTAGTCACCAATAGGTGGGTAGTAGAATCCACGAGACTTAGTAGTCTTACCCCCCCCCCCCCCCCGTTCATGTTTCAGGTACTCAGGGTGATCGTGGCAAGCAAGCTGCGGAGTAGTAGCATTGCTTGTGACTGTGATGTTCGTGTTTAGAACATTTAGTTTTTATGTTTCAGTCTATTTCCTTTCCGTTGTGTTGTACTTCTTGTACTTTAGCACCTGCGTGTGCTTATTCAACACTCTATGTACTTGTAAACTTAATGTACTCGGTATTTGATTATGGACTTTATAATATATTCTAGACAATGTATTATGGGGTGTTATAATTGGTATCAGAGCAGGTCGATTCAGACCATGCCAGAGTCATAAGTATACAGTGCATTCTAAATTAAATGCGTACTCTAGGGATGTCTTACATTTATTCTACATGTTGTATCACTTTGAGCCTAGCTAACTCAATTTGATTATGACAGGTAGAGTAGTATGTCGGAATTACCAAGAGGACCCGGATCCGGAGGAACGAGAAGGAATGTCGAGAAGGACCCAACTGAATTCGAAACTAGAAGTGATCAGGCGTTTGGAGAATTTTTGAAGTTGAAACCCCCAGTATTCCGAGGAAATGTAAGTTCGGATGTTGCACATGATTGGTTGTTGATTGTAGAAAACATCCTGAGAGTAATACCATGCACGGACGACGAGAAGGTATTGTTCATCATTTACATGCTAAAAGGAGCAGCGGGGTATTGGTGGGATGGAATAAAGGAGAAGCTGGGATACAATATACCCCGAGAATGGGAACAATTTCGTGCACTCTTCATTGGGAAGTATTGTCCCGAAACTGTCAAGGAACAGGGTGAAGGAGAGCATAGTCAGTCTTTGATTGCACAAATGCGTCGTTGTTGCGCAGAATGTGGGAAGCTCCATTCAGGACTGTGTATGTGAGGATATCCAGGCTGTTACAAATGCAAGCTGGTGGGACATTACACGAAGGATTGTCCTTACAAATGAGAGGTAATCATCTTGTTCTTTATAATGTAAGTAACTATAAACGAACAATGTAGGAGATAGTGATATAAGGTATCGCTAGTCTTGGAGAACAACAATGAGTAGTGTAGTATCGAGAGGAGACGGGAAACCAGAAACACTTTTACTCCGTCCAATCATCACTTCAGCCTATCAACGCTTAATTACATAAGTCGGTTGACTTAAGTCTGTTATGAGACAAGCAAATTCAGTTGCTCATACTCTTGATAGGGTGGCCAAAATTCAGGGTAGTTTCCATAAATTTGAGATTATTACTTTATGTATGGAACATTTATTAGTTAATGATATGAATTAAGTTTGTTTGTTTAAAAAAAACTAACACAATGTAACAAAAAAAACTAACCCACACAAAATTAGTGCAAAAAAAAAACTATCACACACAAAAATATATTAAATCCAACAATTTTTGTTATTGAATATCTTGACATACAAATAAATATATTAGATTTTACAAGTATTTGTAGTTTGAATTTTTCGACATCTTATGCATAACCATTTGATATTCTTTCTTCTTTTCCATCTGCTACTATTTTCTTCCAAAACCAATGTTTCTCAAAGAGAAGATAAATCTCTTCAATTGGAACTTGCTTTGTTTCCGGCAACAAAAAGAATACAAAGCAACTCATAACAACAATCAAAGCTCCAAAAAGCAAGAAGATTCTATATTTAAGGTGACAGAGTGATGCAAGGAAGAACTGTGCAACAATTGCAGTGAATATCATGTTAACAAATACAACAACACTTTGTGCAGCTGATCTTATCTCTAACGGGAAAAGCTCACTTAGAACCAACCATCCCAAGGGTCCCCAGGATCTTCCATATGCCAAGACAAAGATGAAAATTACAACAACCAAAAAGATGCTAACACTATATGATAGTTCTTTTCCTTTACCAAACTCAAGAGCCAAAACAACTGCTGTAGCAACCTGCGCATCAAAATTGGTCCAATATATTAGCAATTAGAACAACATATATTTATGGTTGGTTTAAGATATATCTCTAATCAAAGAAATACTATAGCTAAACTAAATTATTTTTAAGTTGTTATAAAAAAACTATCTTTATAAGTTGCAAGTTATTTTCATAAGTCAGAGAATTTATGGTAATAAATGAATATTACTAGCCTAAAATCTTCTAAATATATACTCAGACCCTAATTGGATAAACATTTGATTAAATGCTTTTAGTATAAACACTTATTATATAAGTATTTATTTATGTTCTTTTTTGTAAACAAAGAGAAAATAAAGTCAACATTATTTTTAAATAAGCTATAAGGTATTTTTATAAGCTATTATGGAGAGTTTATGGAAATAAGCTAAAACTAACTTATGAACATGTCATAAATAGTCTCAATCCCTTATGCAGATGATAAGTTCAAAATAGTCAATCCAAGCAAACTCTCAAAGTACGTCGACAATTAATTAAGAACAAAACAAAAGGTGACGTGAGAGAGTACTTACCATGCACAAAAACATTTCAGCACCTGCTTCCAAAAAGAAAGCTCTCCTACCAAACTTGTCAACATAAAACATTGAGATCAAAGTGTCAAGAACAAGTGCAACACTAGTAATGACAAAAGCATAAAGAGATGCCCCTGAGCCAAATCCAAGAGTTTGGAAAATGACAGGTGCATAAAAGAGGATGGAGTTGTTTCCTGTTAGTTGTTGGAATGCAGGAATAGCCAAAGCACCAATTATGAATTGTGGTCTATTCTTTTTCAAAAGAAGGTTCTGAAATGGGTTCTTGATGGCTTGTGCTTCTCTGCTAGCGTCAATAAGATCTTCAAATTCAGCATCAACATTGGAAGTACCTCTAACTCTCTCCAATATCTTTCTCCCCTCATCCATTTTGCTTTGTTCCACAAGACTGTTTGGTGTTTCAGGACACAACAAACCACCGATAAACATAACAGTTGCTGGAACTGTTGCTAATCCAAGAGATAATCTCCATCCCCAAGGATGAATTTTCTCAGTAGCATAATTTACGAAGGTAGCAACTAAAATTCCCAAACAAGTTGTAAGTTGAAAAAGTTGGTTCACTGCTCCTCTCACTTTTGCATGAGCCATTTCTGATAGATATAAGGGAACGGCCTAAACAAAAACAACAACACAATAACATGTTAGTAAATTAATGAATAAAACCATGTGTCACAACTTATAATATACATGATATTCATTTACCATGATTTGCGTTCAAATATATACACTTTAAATTTGTGTTCAAATACACAATTGAAAATTGTGATTAATAACACTCAAAAGCATGGTTATTTTGTTCAGTATGGAAAACCTTGTTATATTATTAACCATCACATAATCTAATTAACAACATACTTAAACCAACTTGTCGTCTAAATTTATGTCAAATTTGTTTGTCAAAATAGAATAACTATAAATAATATATATTTTCTGACACAAACATAATTTATCATTTTTTAGCAGTCAAGTTACCTGGTTACCAAATCCAATTCCAACACCGAGAAGGACACGACCAACAATCAACATTGAAATGTTGACAGCAGAAGCATTCATAACAGCTCCTATGAAGAAGCTAATAGAACCAACAACAATACTAGCTCTCCTACCTTTATTTTTTGTTAGAGAAGAAGCACCAAATGTGGACACCAAGGCCGCAAAAAAAAGAGATGAGGTAAAAACTGTCATCATTTGATCATCGTATTTACAATAATCAGTTTCTTGCATATGTGCATGCTTCCTCTCATACACTTGGGGGAAGAATTCTAACAAGAAATCATCCATGGAAGTAACTCCACCTGAAAGGATAATTAGTTAATATTCTAACATGTGTTTGTAATGCAACGATGCATAATCATTAAACTCTTAGAACTTATACCCACAAGGGGTAACTCATACAACATTCTTACCTGAAACGCCAAGATCATATCCAAAGAGAGAGCCACCAAGAGCACCAACAATGCAAGAAAAGATGAAATACCCTGTAATCTTATATTCATAAAGATGAGCCCTTTTGAGAGTCCCTGCATCAGAAAATCCTCTGAAGGTGAAAAACACAAGAAGGGGGGTTGAATTGTGTTTTGAAAAATAATTCTTTTCTACCTATCAGATTGTAACGCAGCGGATAAAAGAAGCTAGTCAGAAAGTAAAACACAAATAAAACAGTGAGAGAGAGAGAGAGAGAGAGAGAGAGAGAGAGAGAGAGAGAAAAGAGAGTGCACACACAGAATTTATACTGGTTCCTCTCACACAACGAGAGTAGTCCAGTCCCCTTGCACTTCCAAGGGATTTCACTATAATCTCACAAGATTACAATTCTAATGCTCTAAGTCACACAAGACAGAGAGACTTCCTTGCTCTAAGTCACACAAGACACAGAGACTTCTTTGCTCAAAGTCACACAAGACAAAGAGACTTCCTTGCTCAAATCACACAAGAGACTTCACACACTAACTTAATACACAGATTAAGTAGGACTGAAAGTTCTAAGCTAGACTCTCTTAACAATAGTTCAGAGCCTAACAATATCAAAAGATATTTGACTTAGAAATTACACAAGAAAGAAACAATTCACAGCTTGAATACAAAGTAAATCTTTCTCTGAGTTTCAATATTTTGCAGTAGTCTTTCTTTCAGCAGCTTTCAGTAGTCTTCTCTCAAGTATAATGTCTTCTATTTATACTCTAAGTATAATGACGTTGAAAAAGGAGCGTTGGTAGTACAATCTTCTTTTGCTGAGCTGGATTTGATTATTTCTTCCAAAAGGAGTAAATCAATCCCACTACTTCTCTTTGTCAAATAGCGCTTCAGTAAAATAGTACAGAGTACTGCACGCTCCATTTGATGATAAGATTGTTGTACTATTCCATTAGTTATGAGCTGTCTTTCTTCAGAGAATGTCATTCAGAATCTTGTAATAACATTTCATTGATCTTCTGAATGGTGTACGCAAGCTTCAGGACATGTTTCTCTCTTTGGCATCTGAGGACTTCTTCAGAGTCTAAACGCTTCAGACTGTGTCCTTCAGAGGCTCAATTGATGATCTGAGTGAATAAGATTTTTACTTTGTTCCTGCACACTAGATCATTAATTAGTAATACCAATTGTCCATTTAATACTTTGTTAATCATCAAAACTTAGGGTGTTTTATAACTAAAACTCATTTTGTTCCAACATCCTCCACCTGCCATAATTTGATGTTTTGTTTAAAAGGAGAGATAAAAAGAATATAAGTTTTCAAATGAACCTCTTTTGCAAGACTTTATATATAGACTCAATTAAAACAATAAAAGTGATTACATGGTATTATCTATCTACATTCATGATTCATGTTATAACCAAAACACACTCCCAAAATAGATTTAAAAAGATAAAATATGAAAACTAATTTTAACTATTTTTTAGCACATACGAGCGTTGGTTACAAGTCATATCCTTGTTTGATAGGGAAAAAGGAGGATCAAGAGTGGTGGTGACATGTATAAAACATATTTTATATTGATTTTGTTGAATAAAAATACCATTAATTAGTACTACCTTCGTTCCTTATTATAGAAACCTTTTACAAAAATCACATATATTAAGAAAAGTTGTTAGAGTTATAAATTTGTTTGAAATGTGTGTGACTATTACTATAATACCTGTTGGGTTTTTGAAGTTGGCTACAATTTTGCAAAAAACTAACTATTAGCCAATATGCTAGACGAGATGTTATATAGCATGTTGTGCAGCATCACTGTCAGACTGAAGCACGCGCTCGCCATTATTTTTATGCGATATCTTTGTGAAAGATTGAGTTCAAAAAAATTACACACATGTGTAATACATGCCTGCGCGAGCCTTGTTCCTGAAGTAACCTAAGTCGGCCTGCAAATATTTAACACAAAAATATAACTACATATTTTTGTTTTAAATCAAATCTTTTTAGAAGAATTATTTCTCATAATCTTGTGAGCTGACCAATGAAGATTTCAGCTGTTTAAAGCCTTTGCTTATTGTCCAAGTTTCTGTAAGGTGGTTTGTTTGTTCTAATTATTTACTCCAAAAATATATTTTTATATATTTGGTTGTACTTCAAATATTTATTTGGAGTAAATCTTTGTCATAGAATTATTTTGATGAATATCTTGTAGTTGGCCATCGCTTTCTCCAACTGTCAACAAATATTTACAAGGTTGATTTGTTCCTTAAAGTTTCTCAATTTGTTATAAAAAGATTAAGGAATCAAAAAGATTTGATTTAAATATATTTTTTACTTCAAGGAAGTTGTTACAAAAATATATATTTATGGACAAACAAAAATATTTGATGGAAATATTTTTGTGGAAGATTTGATTTTAAAATATGTCCAACAAAAGGTTCTTGGAGGAGAAGCAAGCTATGCCTATATAAAGAAGACTCAAGACCTATTTTTATTTGAACCGAAACTTGAATCAAATTAGAATATCAAAGATGTAGTCTTTTAGGGTTTCGTGTTGATGTAGCCACTCTCTAGGAGAGTTGGTGTAAAGTGAACCACTCAGATTATGAGATGGTCACTGTGTAATCACTCAGAAACCTGTAGGTAATGAGTGAGTATTGTCATTGGAGGAAGCTTGTAAGCAACTCCAAGTTGTGTGCTTAGTCAAGAGTCTTGGCTACGTATTTGTCATGGAAGTGTGTCTTCTAACTTGTTCACAGTGTTGTTAAAAAATCCTTGCGGGTTAGTAAGGTGGTAGGGAAGTGAGACGGGGCGTCTCATATCTAGGAGTTCCTAGGTAGAATTGCATGAGGTAGTGTCTAGGCGATAAGATAGAAACGGGGCGTTTTGGAGTCTTTGAACTAGAACTATATTAGTGGATTCATTCCTGGATTGGTATCCCCTAGAGTAGGAGAGGTTGCTCCAAACTGGGTTAACAAATTCACTGTGTTATTTACTTTCATGCCCTTTATTGTTTATTTTTCATATTCTATTAGTCTGATGCGGTAGAAGATGCTACAACATGATATAGAGCATCTTACCACTGCACGCCAGAATTTCAATTGGTATCAGAGCAGGCATCCTGTTCTGTTTTTCTGGGTGAGATCCTAGGGAAGATACTTTCTGGTTATAGACAAGTAAGGAATACTGAGAAGATGATCGGACTTGAAGAAGTTCATATTAGTTGAATGGTCCCTAGAAGTGGAGGATGGACTATTATGACTAGTTGAGTCATGTGTTTATCGTGGATATGTTATGAATCTAGACATCCAGATATGATCTATGTGAGAATTTATTTTTCTCAATATATGGAAGTTTATCTCTCCCCATGTGGTTCTTTTGTGAAGAATTTATTTCTCGCTGTTGATGTGCTCTGAGAGGTTGAGGGAAATTTCGCTGCTACATGCCTCTGAAATTTTCGGTGAAGTTTGTTTCTTTACCTTGCGTGTTACTTCCAGTTGAAGATCTTCTTTGAAGTAGCATTGACGAAGTTTTTACTTTCTTTCAAAGATGTGTGTTTGTGTGAAAAGAAAGAAGGTATTTCTTGTATCCCTCTCTCCATTATCTAGTGCACACTACTATAAGGAAATATGATGTGTACTCCTCTGCAAATGGTAATACTTCTGCTAAGGCCATAAGTAAAAGAAGAATATCTCAAGGAAAAGCATCTATGTGACTGATGCTGCACCATGTGCTACAACATCTGTAAGTGGATAAAATTTGTAAGAATACTGATATACCTGAATCTCCAGAACATGTGCCTATTTGGTTTATTACAACCTACACTTATGATACTGAAGGATATGCTTGGATGTGCTTATTGTGCATAAAAATATTTAAAGGCATTAACACTTTCTAAAAAGCATATAGCATGATCATAATCTTACAACCACATAAATGTGGATGATTCATCGTGCTTATTCATCATTCATAGGAATATGGGTGACTTTTTATGCTTAAGTCATCATTCATAGAAATATGGGTGACTTAATTAGTTATCATTCATAGCAATATGGGTAACTTAACAATGCTTAAATATTCAAGGTAGACAAGTGTATTTAGAGCAACCACTACGCCTCTATCACTTTGATTAAGTGCTTTTGATGCAAGTCCTCTTGTTTTGTGTGGGCTATGGCTTGATACTCATTGCATCTGTGTGTGCTCTCTGGTTTGCATTGTGTTCTCTGTGGTTTTCTATGTTCTGGTACTTTCTATGACCTTCTTTGTCAAAATTTAGCCTAAAAAGGGGGAGTAATATTTCTGAAGGTTTTCTGTGCATGATGTGACGACAAATGTTATAGCATCTGGTATAGCATATTCTGTATGTTGATGATATGCATGTTTTGAGGGGGAGTAATCTCTATGCATGTACTAAGGGGGAGTAGAATTTATTTTTCTACTGTATGTGGTATGTCTGATGAATGTTTCTTTCTACTTTCTTTCCTAGTTGTGTGCTTATGTTGACTCGAAGGAAAGTATGATCTGCATCTCTCCACAAACTGGTCTAAAGTTGTTTTAGCCAAAATTTGCCAAAGGGGGAGATTGTTGGGTTTTTGAAGTTTGCTACAATTTTGCAAAAAACTAACTATTAGCCAATATGCTGGACGAGATGTTATATAGCATGTTGTGCAGCATCACTGTCAGACTGAAGCACGTGCTCGCCATTATTTTTATGCGATATCTTTGTGAAAGATTGAGTTCAGAAAAATTACACACATGTGTAATACATGCCTGCGCGAGCCTTGTTCCTGAAGTAACCTAAGTCGGCCTGCAAATATTTAACACAAAAATATAACTACATATTTTTGTTTTAAATCAATGCTTTTTAGAAGAATTATTTCTCATAATCTTGTGAGCTGACCAATGAAGATGCCAGCTGTTTAAAGCCTTTGCTTATTGTCCAAGTTTCTGTAAGGTGGTTTGTTTGTTCTAATTATTTACTCCAAAAATATATTTTATATTTTTGGTTGTACTTCAAATATTTATTTGGAGTAAATCTTTGTCAAAGAATTATTTTGAAGAATATCTTGTAGTTGGTCATCGCTTTCTCCAACTGTCAACAAAGATTTACAAGGTTGATTTGTTCCTTAAAGTTTCTCAAGTTTGTTTATAAAAAGATTAAGGAATCAAAAAGATTTGATTTAAATATATTTTTTACTTCAAGGAAGTTGTTACAAAAATATATATTTATGGATAAACAAAAATATTTGATGGAAATATTTTTGTGGAAGATTTGATTTTAAAATATGTCCAACAAAAGGTTCTTGGAGGAGAAGCAAGCTATGCCTATATAAAGAAGACTCAAGACCTATTTTTATTTGAACCGAAACTTGAATCAAATTAGAATATCAAAGATGTAGTCTTTTAGGGTTTCGTGTTCGTGTAGCCACGCTCTAGGAGAGTTGGTGTAAAGTGAACCACTCAGATTGTGAGATGGTCACTGTGTAATCACTCAGAAACCTGTAGGTAATGAGTGAGTATTGTCATTGGAGGAAGCTTGTAAGCAACTCCAAATTGTGTGCTTAGTCAAGAGTCTTGGCTACGTATTTGCTCCGAACTGGGTTAACAAATTCACTGTGTTATTTACTTTCATGCCCTTTATTGTTTATTTTTCATATTCTATTAGTCTGATGCGGTATAAGATGCTACAACATGATATAGAGCATCTTACCACTGCACGCCAGAATTTCAATTCCCTTTATGTTATATGTTTTAACGTTGACTTTTCATATTCCAAGGATAAGGTGACTAAATTTAAATTCATAGTACTTCCAACCACCATAATAATTTGGAGTAGAAATATCTTGTTTTGCTATGCTTTCAAGAGGAATCAGAAATTCATACTTCACTTACAACATGAACAATGTTAATAATATGCTTGATGGCTGAGAAAACAAGCTTCTTTTTTTCACTTAGAGAAAACAAGCTTTTTAGCAAGCGGGGAGAATTACTTTGACATTATTTGTGATATTTGTTATTCGTGCTTAGATGTAGAAATAGGTCAGGCCGACCTATATAAACTTATGGTCTAGCCTATATAGGCTAAGGTCAGGTTAGCCTATTTCTTTAAGTAGATCTGACCAAGAACTTTTTATAAGCCTTTTAGCTAAATAGATCAGGCTCCAGGCCAATAAAAAATTATTTTAAGCCTATTAGATAACCCTATTTAAGTATATATGAATAATATTTACATCTATTATTATTATTATTATTATTATTATTATTATTATTATTATTATTATTATTGCTACATATTAAAATTTGTACTTTTATTCAATTATAAGTCTATATACTTCACACACACACACATTTGTTTTGCTTATCAAAAAAAAAACACACACACACAAATGTATTATTATAAACTAAAATTAAAATATGATGTCCTATATAGTCAAATTCTCCAAAATTAAATATCAAAACGAAATTTAATCTCGTTGGTTTATTTGTTCATTAGTATATTTAAAATATATATAATTATTTATTTAAATATTTTATGTGAAATAGACTTTTAAACAGGCCGATCGGCCATATCAGACTTTCAAATGGCCAGACATAGGATTAAAAAAATAAGTTTATGATAGGCCACAGGACAGACTCAGATCTTCAATTTTTTGCCAAGACAAACTCAAGTTTGGCAAAGCCTAGCTCGGTCTAGCCTATTTTCACCTCTATCCGGTTGACACTATGTATAATTTGTAACCAAAATTATCATTAGGTGAATTAGAAGATTATTAAAAAAGCTCTCATTCAACTCAATTATCCAATACCCTCTCTAGTATTTTTAATAAAAAATAATTGACTTTTTAAATTTATTGAATAATTATTCATTGTTTATAAAAATGCTTTAGTACGTAGCCAATGAGATGTATGCAGTTAAATTTCTTTAGGTTATAAACACCGGTGGATCCATTCTGGTGTGAGGGAGTAGGCATGACAATGGGGCGGGATGGATTTTGTCTTCCCCAAACCTAAATCCAAAAATTTCAGGTATCCTCAAACCCGTCCAAATTGTCAACGGGGATAAAAAGTGAAACCCCAAACCCATACCCAATGGGGTTCGGGTATCCCCGTGGATTTTGGGTATCCCCTTTCTGCCTCACCTCCATATAAACTTAGGTTGAGTTTTAGTACTTTTTATTAAAAAAATGGGTAAAAGTCGAAAACTATTTTGTTTCGACAATATAACTTTTTTAAACAAAAAATATAAATAGAAAAAACAAACATATGAATATAATTTAAGACTTTTTCTAAGGGTTTATAATTTAAGGAAGTTAAAATGTAACTAGATATAAGTGGGGTGGGTACCAATGTCCCCATTACCCGCCTCATCCCCATATTAAATAGAGAAAAAGTCAACTCGGGTTTTTCCCGTCAAAATCGAGACGGGGCAGGCGGGTACCCGCCGATATATATGAGTTTTATTGTCATGCCTATGAGGGAGTGTAGTTGCACCCTCTGAAATTCTCAACTTTATACTAAATATTTATTTTGCACCGGATAACATTTTTAATTTGCACCACTAATAATGAGAAAATCTCCCCTGACAACATTAATGCTATGCGGCTGCGCTAAATGCACAGATTTCTTTTTTGTTACAACAATATGTGCATTTTTTTTTTTGCACTAAATGCACGTATTAATTTTTTGGTTTTTCCCACCAGTTTAATCTAATTCGGTGGTTAGTTCTAATATCAAGTGGTTCTAACCCCCTTTCGATCTCAGTTGCGGGCGATCGAACCGTAATGCACATATTGATTTGCTAATTACTGGATTTTGCGTTTCATGCTTTGTATTTATCTGAAATTTTACTTGTTTTTAATTATTGTTTTCATGCACAGATTAATTTATAAAAAAAAAAATTATTGTCTCTAATTAATTTTTTAAAGCCAAAAATGTGACCATAGTATCAAACCCACAACCTGTGTCTATTCTAACACAGTTTTGGCACTGAGCTAAATTTGTAGACATGACAAATAGCGCAAATATACACACATACCACAATTGCTCTACTATTTTGCACATATGTTATTATTTTTATAATTTCTTTTGCTTCTAAATACTAACACTTTGATTAAATTTTTTAATATTGATATTATTCCTATTTCAATTTTTAAGTGATAATGACTAAAATTTACATTTTATAAAATTTGGTGTGGTTATTCAAATTTTAAAAGTTTCAATTAATTTCTATCAAAAAAAAAATAAAAGTTTCAATTAATAATTATTAATATAGTAAAAAGTTTACACCCCGATTTAACGTCCTGGATCCGCCGCTCGTTATAAATAAGACCTCATACTTATATAAAAGTTCATCTCTCACTAATACGAAGTAATCTATATCAAAGTTATAATATATTTTCTAAGTTTTACTTTTATTTCTTTTTTGTTCTTATTAGTAGTTTATGCAGTGGCTCACCATGTCTAGGTGCGAGTAATTCTCTTTTTTAAAGGTAAATTAAGATCATTTAAGTCCCACAAGTGTAGCTCAAATGATAGCTACCAGAGACATTATTGGAATGGTCGGGGTTCGAATCCCGAATTCCACGTTTCTCCAATTTAAATGTGTGAGTCTTGTCATTTAGGCTACTTGACAAAAAAAAAAATTAAAACCATTTAAACAAAAAACAATATATTTGGTCAAGTTAGATGGGTGCATGGGGTGTTCAGTCAAGTTAGACTGCAAATATCCTAATAGTATCAAAGTCATAGTCATCCATTTGTGTTATTTGTCAACTAGTTCATATTCATATCAATTGTTTCTTCTTTAAGTTGGTTGAAATGTGTCCGTTTGTTAAAAATAAATAAAAAATTATTTTAATATAAATAATTTGAAAATTTCTTTAAATATTAAAAAACAACTAATTATAATTGAAAAAGTATTGAAGTTTTTAATTTTTTACAACAACAAAATCATTTTCAAGGTATGAATAATGTAAGATGTAATAAAATCAAAATAGTAGAGACGAGCGTACAATTTTGACATTTTTTTTACGAAAGGGTGCTTAAAATCTGGTATTGAACACATTTCATTAATTAAAATGTGTTCAATACAATTTGGTACATCAACCAAAATCTGGTGACTAGCTAACAATGTAGCCGCCTTAGCTAGATTATGGACAACCTCATTTGCTTGTCTCTGTACAAACTCGTCACTAGAGTTTCTATAATAATTGGAGAAAATAGATTTACAATGATTCATAATAGCTCCAAATTCAGAAAAGTCCTTAACTGAAGAGTGAAAACTATCAACTACTCTCTTAGAGTCCAACTCGAAATCAACAGGACCTAACTGAAGCTCATATACTCAATCAAGTGCTGACAACAGGCTTAGTGCTTCACCAATATGCACCTCGCTTTTCGGATTAAGCCATTCAGTCTTAGCTAAAATGAAAGCACTGTGTTCGTCTCTGATACAAATACCAATATCAACTTTGTCAGAATTAGCCGGGAAAGAAGCATCTATATTGTATTTCACACGTCCAACCATCGATTTACGCCACTTTCTCGCTAAAGGCTCCTGAGTTTTAGAATCTGGATTGGATCCAACAATGTACATGCAAAATTTTGGGCATCAATTACATTGTTCCAAATCCGATTATTTCGTTGCTTCCAAATACTCCACAATGTACATGCAAACACTGCTGATTAATCCTTCAACAGCTGATGCAGAATATGGAAAATAATATCTTGGACATTGTTGTTATTATTAATAGCATTTGAGACAACCTGAAAAAATCCAGTCATACTCCACACATTTCGGCTACTTGGACACATGAAAAAAAACATGCTCACTATCCTCATTCTCTTCATTACACAAAGCACAAACTTGCGTACATTCCACTCCTTTATCTCGAAGATGGACACGGGTCGGAAGACATTTTCGACAAATACGCCAAATCAGATTTTTACCTTTTGGCGGTACTTTAATATCTCACACCAAGTTCCAGTTGCCATTAACACGCAGATGAGAGGTATCAATAAGCTCTTGAACACAAATTCTATAAGCACTTTTAACCGAATATTCACTTTTGCTTTCACCACGCCAAAGGCGTCTATCATCCGTAACAGAAGGATAAAGAGGAGTAGCAAGGATTCTAGCTGCTGAAGGTTAATCAAACATAGCCGATATACGACGAATATTCCATTCCTTAAAGTCATTCTCCATAAGATTAGAAACCATCAAACCAGAATAAGTCAAATCAATGTTATTGATTGGTTCAAGAGGAAGAGCAACAACAAGCCAATTTTCATTCCAAAGTGGAATATTATTGCCATCACCAATTCTCCATCTGCATCCTGCTCTAAGTATAAATTAAGAATTGCAAATACTTCTCCAAACAAAACTTGGATTATGCCCAACACTAGAATGGAAAAATTCACAATTTGGGAAATATTTAGCCTTGTACATTCTAGCAATAAGAGTATTAGGAGTAGTTAGGATACGTCATCCTTGTTTACCTAGCATAGCAAGATTGAAGGCTGAAAGGTGTTTAAATCCCATGCCTCCATCATTCTTATGCATAGATAATTTTTCCCAGGACATCCAATTAATACCTCTGTTCTGAGCACCAGAGTGACCCCACCAGAAAGAGTTCATCATTTTCTCAATCTCATCACACGGTGAGGAAGGCAGGGTAAATATACTCATGAAATAAGTTGGTATCGATTGAAGAACCGATTTAATAAGTACTTCACGTCCCGCTTTCGACAAACATTTACTACTCCACGAGTTAATCTTCTTCCAGACTTTGTCCTTTATAAAATTAAAAGTTGATTTTTTGCTTCTACCAATCAAGGAAGGCAGACTCAAATATTTACTTGTACCAAGAACAGCTTGAACACCAAGAGTATTAGAAATATTATTCTGAACTGCTGAACTAACATTACGGCTACAAAATATCTCAGACTGTTGACACTTTTGTTTATGTGTAAATAATAAAATTCGATTCTCTCTTGATTTTTTTTTTAAGTTTAAATAATGAACTAGAAGCATTTTGTTAGAAATTCGGTATGATAATCCTGGATATCTTCGAAGAATCGTGTTCGTTCACTTTCCGAACAAAGTATTTCGACCCTATTCTTGTCTGGGTTCACGAAATCTTTGCGGGGATAATTCTCAAAGAGCAATCTGTTTCTGACAATAGAGAACAGATCAGAATGTAGAGAGGAAGTATAATTTCGTATATTTAAATTGAGGCCAAATGACTCCTTATATAGGAGACCAATAACAGAAAACGAACAGACACACCTTTTCGGAAAAACGGTCATGTCTGTTGGGAAAGGGTACAACTATTCAAACGACACACCTTTTCGAAAAACGGCATGTCTGTTGGGAAAGGGTACAACTATTCAAACGACACACCTTTTCGAACCCCAGCCAGGGGCGCTGCCCCTTGGACCCCGTTTCAATTATTCGTATTCAATTACACATTTGGCTCGACGAGCGTGCACTCCGCACTACCCTAACTCGTTTCAAACTTAACGCATAATTGCATTGGCCTATAGTAAATCACATTACTACCAAAATACATTGTTGATACTAAAATAACCAACAAACTCCCCCCATTTTAGTATAATCCTTGATTTACTTACAGTTATAACGATCAAACAGATGCATAGACGAAAATGTCTTGCGATTGAATTTTCATCTTAGTACAAATACACATTCCAAATACTCGAAAATCGGGGTGTCACAATGATTGAACCCGTCAATCCATATGAATATCTGAAGATATAGAACACATATGTTTATTACAATTCTCTACTATTCATACTTGACACTTTACAAGCCATGTGTCCTTATCCATTAATAAGCATATAGGAAGCCAAGTCCAAGCTTCTTGAAGCGGCAAAACTTCATGCTCATATAGGTGATCCTTTTAATCTTGCACCTGCATTTGCAATTTTTCAAAAGAACCATTAAGAAGATATACTTCAACCTAGCCATCACTTGCAGGTCTGAGAACATACCTTGGGAAGATAAACACAATTGCTCCAATCTTTAATTATGATCTTTCCACATTGAATTCTGTAACAACCCAGCCCCCACCAACATAGGTGGTCCTGGCACTGCCACCTCACGATCTTCTCCACCCCCCTCTCTAGTGGAGTTTTTGCCTTCCGTGGGAATCGAACCACGTACCCTGGGGTTCAAGTACATGTTCAATCCATTCCCACTACCAATTGTGCTAGTAGCACAATTGGTAGTGGGAATGGATTGAACATGTACTTGAACCCCAGGGTACGTGGTTCGATTCCCACGGAAGGCAAAAACTCCACTAGAGAGGGGGGTGGAGAAGATCGTGAGGTGGCAGTGCCAGGACCACCTATGTTGGTGGGGCCTGGGCTGTTACAAATTATGCTTCTAACGTTGTATTAGAAGGGAATTGGGTATACCATAGCTAATAGATTTAAATGGACTTTAATCCCATCCCAATTACCGACTTCTTCACTAAGTCTCTAGCTAACCCCTTCGTCAAGTGGTCAACTAAGTTTTGTTGCGACCGAACAAACTCAATAGATATCACCCCATTCATGATTAATTCCCTAATTATACTATGTCTAATACCCAAATGTCTAGACTTTCCATTGTATATTTGACTATATGCTTTAGACAGTGTGGCACTACTATCACAACGGATAGAAATTGGTGATATCGGTTTAGGCCATATCGGAATCTCATATACCAAGTTCCTTAGCCATTCTGCTTCTTTACCAGCAGCAGATAATGCTACAAACTCAGATTCCATTGTGGAACTAGTTATACATGTTTGCTTCTTGGAAGCCCATGAGATGGCACCTCCCCCAAGCAAGAACACCCATCCACTTGTAGAGGATGAATCTTCAACATTATTTATCCAATGTAATGAGATTGCGTAATTACAATCCCCTTATTCTCCCGTTTAATCTTAATACCAAGAATAACGTCTGCTTCTCCCATATCTTTCATGGAGAACTTTGATGACAAGAAATTCTTTGTTTTATCAACTTGATTTTGGTTGGTGCCAAAAATCAACATGTCATCAACATATAGACAAATGAAAACTCCTTTACCGGATGAATCAAATTTGCTATATAAACATTTGTCAGCTTGGTTTAGAATGAAATCATTAGATAAAACAACCTCATCAAACTTTTGATGCCACTGCTTCGGAGCTTGTTTCAGCCTATACAACGACTTAACTAGCTTACACACTTTATGTTCATTACCAGGCATTACAAATCCTTCAGGTTGCTTCATATACACTTCTTCCAAATCACCATTCAGAAATGTTGTTTTAACATCCATTTGATGAATCACTAGATTATGAATATCCGCCAAGGCAATTAACAATCTAATAGTAGTGATACGGGCAACTGGAGCATAGGTATCGAAATAATCAATCCCTTCTTTTTGTCTGAAGCCTTGGATAACTAATCTAGCTTTAAACTTGTCAATTGTACCATCGACTTTCATTTTCTTTTTGAAGATCCATTTGCATCCCAATGGTTTGCAGCCTGGTGGTAAATAAGATAATACCCAAGTATTGTTTTCCATGATAGAACCAATCTCTTCATCAATGGCTTCTTTCCAAAAAATAGAATCTCGAGATTTCACAGCTTCATCATACGTTCTTGGATCCTCCTCTATACTATAGCAATAATAGTATTGAGTTTCAATCTGATCCTTTGATCCCTCAACTAAATATAGTTGAAAATCAGATCCATAAGATCTAGATTTTCTAGCTCTTTTGCTCCTACGGGGTTCAAGTGTCTCACTTGGCTTATCATATGAATGATCATCCCTTAGAGATTCATCTGAATTAGGTATAGATATCTTTGGTCTAGGTATAGAAAAGAAACAATTCTCATCAAATATGGCATCTCTTGATTCTATAATTGTGTTAATAGAAATCGAGTCATTAGGTTCTATAACATAAAACCTATAAGCCTTGGAGTGTTCAGCATATCCAACAAAGATGCAAGCTACACCCTTTTCGCCCAAAGTTTTCCTTTTTGGGTCCGGGAGTCTAACCACGGCCCTACAACCCCAAACACGTAGAAATGTTAAGTTTTGTCGTTTCTTATACCAAAGTTCATATGGGGTAGTCTTGTTCCTTTTATTAGGAACCCTATTTAACAAATAACAAGCCGTTAACATAGCTTCTCCCCAAAACCCTTTACTCAAACCAGAGTAAGATAACAAGGCATTTACCATTTCTTTAAGAATTCTATTTTTCCTTTCAGCCACACCATTTTGTTGAGGTGTATAAGGTGTCGTAGTCTCATGAATGATTCCTACGGATTGGAAAAATACAGGATCATAATATTCACCACCTCTATCGATACGTAATGTTTTAATTAGCACATTCAGTTGCACTTCAACTTCAGTTTTATAAATTTTGAATTTATCTAAGGCTTGGTCCTTAGCGTGCAACAAATAAACATAGCAGAATCTAGATGCATCATCAATGAAAGTGACAAAATATTTTTTATTCCCTAATGATGGAGTAGCATGCGAATCACATAAATCACTATGTATTAACTCAAGAATGATAGATTTCCTTGTTATACTTTTAAAAGGTTGCCTAGTGATCTTTGTTAACATGCAAGTTTTACATTTTTCGTTATTTTCATTAAAAACGTGAATTAAATCGTCTTTAGACATCTCATGCATTCTTTTATAATGAACATGTCCTAAACGAGCATGCCATAACGAAAAATTGATAACATTCGAAGAAGACATAAATATAGAACCAGAATCTTTAGGAACTCCATTCAAATTCATCATAAACATTCCATTATTATAATATCCAAATCCTACAAACACACCAGACTTTGATAAAACATATTTATCGGATTCACACACTTGCTTGTATCCAAGCTTATTCAATACAGGACCAGAAATTAAATTCTTACGTAACTTAGGAACATATAATACATTAAACAAAGTAATAGTCTTTCCAGAACTGAATTCTAGCACCACGTTTCCTTTGCCTTCAACGGGAGCGAAGTGATCATCTCCCATGTATAGAATAGAACCATCTTCCACTGGAACAAAAGTCTTGAACCAGAAACGATCCTTGCAAACATGTGTCGTGGCGCCAGAATCAATCCACCACGCGATAGCGTCATCCTGCACATAAAATGCCTCAGAAGTTAGTGAAACCGAATGTTTAATCAAACTATTCAAATCACAAATTGATTTCTGACCTTGGTTTCCGGATTGGTCCTTAGACCCCTTTCCTGAACCACTTGCGTTCGCATTGTTGTGCTTTTTACCGGAGCGGCAATCCTTCTTGAAGTGGCCTGTTCTGCCACATTTCCAGCATTCTAGTTTCGGTTTCTTGTTAACACCGAAATTGCCCTTTTTGTTATTGAAAGCACGCTTCTTTCCTTTGTTTTTGTTGTTATCGTTCTTACCACCCTCTTCTATCATATTAACCGAGGGTCCAGCAATTTCTTTGCCTTTTCCTTTGTTATCCTCATGCGCTCATAGAGATTCCTCTATGCGCAAGTGACTTCCAAGTTGGACCAAAGACAGTTCGTCTTTTCCATGTTTCAGATTGTGTTTGAAATCCTTCCATGAAGGAGGCAACTTGTCTATGATGCTTGAGACAGATATTGTTTCATCCATCTTCAATCCATGTTGTGTGAACTGTCCAAGGATTCGGAGGAGTTCATTGAACTGTTCCATGACAGACCTCGATTCAACCATTTTGTAATTGTTGAAATCGGTCACCAGGAACTTTTTACTTGATGAGTCATCTGCCATGTACTTGGCTTCGAGACAATCCCACAATTCCTTTGCAGATTCCACGTTTTGGTAAATATCAAATAAGGGATCAGACATACCATTAAGAATGTGCCCTCTGCATATGTAGTCGTCGTTCTCCCATTTTGATCGGCGTCTCAGATTTTCAACCGTTTCATCCTCCTCAAGTTCTGGAATCGGTGTAGACAGGATGTACACCACCTTCAACGTTGTCAACATGAAATGCATCTTCTTCTGCCAACGCCTGAAGTCTTGTCCTTGAAACTTGTCCAATTTTCCGAAACTTTTAGTCATCTCCTTGACGGTGCTTCCTCCTCCAGCCATAATTATTAGAAAAATTACTTTGTTCGTTTGTTAGAAATTCAGTATGATAATCCTGGATATCTTCGAAGAATCGTGTTCGTTCACTTTCCAAACAAAGTATTTCGACCCTATTTTTGTCTGGGTTCACAAAATCTTTGCGGGGATAATTCTCGAAGAGCAATCTGTTTCTGACAATAGATAACAGATCAGAATGTAGAGAGGAAGTATAATTTCGTATATTTAAATTGAGGCCAGATGACTCCTTATATAGGAGACCAATAACAGAAAACGAACAGACACACCTTTTCGGAAAAACGGTCATGTCTGTTGGGAAATGGTACAACTATTCAAACGACACACCTTTTCGAAAAACGGCATGTCTGTTGGGAAAGGGTACAACTATTCAAACGACACACCTTTTCGAACCCCAGCCAGGGGCGCTGCCCCTTGGACCCCGTTTCAATTATTCGTATTCAATTACACGTTTGGCTCGACGAGCGTGCACTCCACACTACCCTAACTCGTTTCAAACTTAACGCATAATTGCAATGGCCTATAGTAAATCACATTACTACCAAAATACATTGTTGATACTAAAATAACCAACACATTTTACATTCATGCAACATATTTTCAAAGTTGATTTTATTTCTAGAACTATCATCAATTGATAATCTTGATGGTTCCAACTTCCCCTAGCCATGAAATGGCTTCAGTTAATCCCAAAGCTCCAGCTTCCAACGACGAGGGTAATCCTCGAAGCTCTTGCAAAGTGTAACTGCTCATTTTGAATGCACATTCCAATCTCATTTTGTGTTGATTAAAGTGTTGCTTCCACATTATAGTGTAACCTGAAGTGCTGCATATGCTTAAAATTAACATTTTAATGAAGTTTTTATTATTGTAAAAAAGCGTTAACTAATTTAAGTGATACTAATAGTTGACTATTTTAGAATTGTCTTTGAGTAGATCGAACTCAACACCATGAAGTTAGTTAAACTCTTAGCCTTAATCTGACATAAATGATACCGTATACTTAACACATAATCAAAATAACCACAAAGTCGTATCAAAATTATTAAACACAACGCTATCTTATCATGCGACACAATGTTTTAAACAAAATTTTACTATAATTACAAATTTGGAACCGCATTCATCTTTTCTCTCAGGTACACATTGTACTGTTGTTAAATGTACTGGTTCCACCTATCACGTTATTGTGACAGACTAGATTGACCCGTTATGCTATAAGTACCTCCATATTCCACTTAGTGAGATTCGATTCAACCGTGGATTTGAGTGAATGATTGAAAAACTCTTCTTTTTTTTTTATGTTTGTCATTAGTATTTTCTGCTGCAGTAAAGTTCAAACATATATATATAAACTGCTCCATACTCAATTTTTCCTGTCAAGTATTCACCTATCCATATGCAAACCATTAGGCAAAAAATCATTTTCCACTATTGCGACCATATTAGGAATAATAGAAATATTTTGTCCACTAGTCAGACAACTGGCAGTCACGTAACCTACATTAAATATCAATGCTTTTCCATAAATAAATAGTGATATATCTGTCCTGTATATGTAAAGACAAAAGTCTTATTATATCAAAAAACAAAATAGAAAAGTCTTAAATATTACATTTATTATATTTATTTTAGATTTTAATTTGGTATATTTATCTACGTGACTAATAGATTTGCGTATGCTAACAATTTAGAAGGGTAGTATATGTGAAAAATTTAGAATAAATTAACTCAAAATTTAACAAAAATGACGAACTTATGTTGATATCAATAACGTATAAGACTAATTTAAAACTTTTTAAACATAAGGGAACAAATTCAAACCTAAAATAAACAATGGACTCAATATACAATTAAGCAATGTATAAAAGGAAAAATTCTTAAATACCACATGTATTATTACACGATAAATTTTATTTTCAATATGTATCAGTAGTACACTGTTGAAGGTGGAAAATTCTGATAATTTTATAAATAATATTTAATATAAAAAAATTAATAAACAACTATTTGTGAACCTATTAGAATTGTTCACCTTACCGAAATAAGTTGTGTAACAAAATATTCACCTTATTTTAAACCCAATAGAAATTGACGATAGGGATGGCAATTGGTGCCCGAAAATTGCTTTTCCGACCCCCCCATTTCTTTTTTACCCCCAAATTAAACTGACGTTTTTACCCTTGGGGGTATCAAAAATTTGTGCCATGGAAATTCGGTTTTTAAAAACCATAGCGTATCTTTATGAAAATTTGGTGCTCATTCAAGGCTTGGATTCAACATCAAAGGTTGCTCTAAAGGTTCCAACACTCATTGAAGCTCGAAATTAAGGTAACCACCGATTTAAATTTTGTTAAATGTAGCTGTCATAGGTCTAGTTTCGTAGATTTGTCTGACAGGAATATTTTTACTAAGGTAATATTTTTTTTAGTTTGGAAAGACAGTGCTGTAATGAGTAATGTGTCTTTTGATAGCAGTTAATACCTTAATTTCATAGTGAGTGAAGTGACCAAGTGAGTGAAGGAGGTGTTCAAGTAGCTGGGTGAGTGATTCGTGTGAACTGTGAAGGAAAATGTGAACCTTAATTTTGACACTTATATATGCTTATGGTTAATTAGGTAATTTTACATATATAGGTGGGTGTGTGAGTTTCGGGTGTGGATTTGAGTGATCCCAAACTCATACCCATAGTTTCGGGTGTCACCCAAACCCAGTCAACTCGGGTTTCGCCCGTTGACTTGGTTTGAGTTCGGGTGGGTCTCCTGAGTTTGGGTTTTCCTGCCAGACGATACCAATTCTATTATTTTTTCAAATAGTCTAATAATTAGAATTTATTTTTAAAATTATCATAATTTATCATTATTTTTTTATTTTTGTGAGAGGATCATTATTTTTTTATTGACTATCTTTTTTCTTTTTTTTGACCAAACTATCTTTTGTTATTCTATGTGAGTTTTTTTTTTTTATAACGGACCACCAGTTATCTTCTTATTGCATATAGTCAAGACTTTGACACCGCCCCTGTTCAATCTATTCTAAAGTCAGGACAAACTTCATATATCCAAATGATAAGGGTAACTTGTCAATAATAAAAAATACAAAATGATAAGGGTAACAGCATGTAATAATTAAATAAAATTAGAGTTTATGAAACAATCATTGTGATACCAACGTGAATAAGAAATTTAGATTTTAATTAAATTTCCGTTAAAAAATATTTAGGACATTTAATGGGTCACTCTTAACCAAAACTTTAAAAGGGTGTAATATTCTTACCACTTTTGACCAAATTTTATTTATTTATTTAATTTTTTTTCAGGTTAAATAGTCGGTGTTTAAAAAATTCAATTTTAAGATGAATAAGTATAAATCATCGGAGTTCAAATTTTAATTCCTACATATGTAATGCAATATGTCTACCAACTGAGTTAAGGTTACGATACAAATTTTGTCTGAGTTTAGGGATGACAATGGGTACCCATGAGTTTGGGTTCGGGTGGGTCTTCTGGGTTTGAGTTATTTTATATATACAAGAGTTTTAAGTTTGTTTATAAATATCTATAAATCTTAGCTCAACTGGTGGAAAGAAATATTAAAATTACTAGCATCGGATTCTATAACTGAAGTTCGAATTTCGATCATTTCATTTTGTAGGTGTGAATTCCAAAGACTTTTCTCATTTTCATTTCATCTATCAACTAAAAAAATGTTTAGCGTATAAATCAAGATACTCATAGACTAATACATCGAATTTTATAGTATCACTAGAATAAATCCACGTAATCTCGTCTAATAGCATGGGTTTATATCTGTAGATTTTTTTACAAACATTAATCACAATTATAAGTCAAAAAAAAATTAATCACAATTAAACTACGGTAATTGTGATGAACTTTGTGGGTAGGTACACTGCGCTCAACACACTGCATTGTTTCTTATGCGTTTTTATTTTATTTTTAAGTCATAAGTTTCTTCTATAAAGTAGGATAGGAACCAATAAGATTTGGTAAACTTGTGAATAGTGAAGAGAAAATCTCTCATGGCTTCATCAATCAAAATCTCAAAGCTCATCTCTCGTTCAATTTCCTCTGCTTCTTCTACCTCCTTCTTTTCTCGTGGTAAATTTTTCTATAGTTCATTTTTTTAATCATCCAACACAATTATGTCACTTTTTTTTTGTGTTTTTTTTTTCATTTCTTTTCCAATTTTGTCTTTTTTTGATTAAATAATTTTCTGGAGTTGTTTTAATTGATCATGGGATCAGTATCATGGTTTGAATTTTGAGAAAAAATTGTATAGGATTTTGGAAAAACAAAGTACATGTTGGTATATGAAAAGGATATCAATGGAATCTGTGTGAATATAAAAGGGTTCTTTCATTAATTGTACGGAGTAGTGATGTATAGTCACTTTTTCCTAACTGTACTTTTTTATTCTCCCACTTCACTTATGAGTCTGTGTTGTGTTAGATGATTTTTTGGGTGGAGTAACATGAGGTTGAATTCTTGTATGTTTAGATCATCTTGAATTTGGTCGAATCACCTTGTGTCACTGTGATTTCACATAAATACACTTTATGATAAATGTTACTATGTTTAGATTGACGGTGAGATTAACGAGGGGGAACAATGATTCTGTTGAACTTATAAAATATAGTTTTGTTAAAATTGAGGTAATTAATCCACTTTGATTTTGACAAATTCATGTCAATTTAGACACACATTTAACAACATCAGGGTGCCAATGTGATTTTGTAAAACTTGGCTAAAATTCACGGCAATCTATGACACAAACTCATTATCATTTAAAACATGCACTTGAAAAATTAGAGTGTCACCTTGATTTTGTCAAACTCTGGTATCAGATATTTTGTGGTAAAACTCATGTTGTGTCAGTTGGAGATGTTAACCCTGATTTCAATTGGTGATTAAACGGGGTGATTCAATTTAGGTTTTTCATTAGGGGCATACGCTCTTTATAAGCATTAATTGATGCTCAATGACTAATTATCAGGTGGTAATGGTTATCTTGGTGGATTGCTCTCTAAATATAGCACTGCTGCTGCATTTGATGAACAACCAATTAAACCATCCGTGCAAGTAGAACACACACAACTCTTAATTGATGGTAAATTTGTGGATGCTGCTGCTGGTGAGTATTTTTCTTTTTGTCATTTCACAGTTTTAGAAAAGAGATTCAATTTTGATAAGGGGAAAAACAAAATGAAAAGAAGGGTTATTTTGTTTTTGTTTTTATTTAATGTTTTTGTTGTATCTTACATTACTATTGGAATTCTGTATCGTCAGGTAAAACATTTCCAACATTGGATCCAAGGACCGGGGAAGTGATTGCTCATGTTGCTGAGGGTCACTCTGAAGATGTTGATAGAGCTGTTGCAGCTGCACGGAAAGCATTCGATCTAGGACCGTGGCCTAAATTGCCAGCCTATGTATATAATTTGATCATTGCTTATTTTTCTTTTAATTGTGACTTTTGGTTTATTTCAATGAAATTGCAGTTGAATTCACTTTTCTTTTTTTTCTTTTTTTTTTTGGTTTCTGTGGTTTATAGGAAAGGCAAAGGATATTGTTGCGTGCTGCTGATCTGATTGAAAAGCATAATGACGAAATTGCAGCACTTGAGACTTGGGATAATGGGAAGCCGTACGAACAATCTGCTCAAATTGAAATTCCAATGCTGGCTCGACTATTTCGTTACTATGCTGGTATGTGATGTGTAGAATTCGGTACTTCTCGGTTCTTCTCATTGTTTTGGTGAAACTATACTAACACTTGTATTTTCATATTCTCCAGGTTGGGCAGATAAGATTCATGGTCTCACAGTTCCAGCTGATGGACAGTATCATGTGCAGACATTGCACGAACCAATCGGTGTTGCTGGTCAGATCATTCCATGGAACTTCCCTCTTCTCATGTTTGCTTGGAAGGTGGGACCCGCATTAGCATGTGGCAACACTGTCGTTCTGAAAACTGCTGAGCAGACACCATTGTCTGCTTTGTATGTGGCAAAACTATTTCATGAGGTAAGTGATAGAGTCAGCAATCTTGTTTTAATTGTTATAAGTTTAAAAGCGTGGTTTTTGGTGGAGCTTATTTTAATCATAAAATATATATTTTATCTTCATTCCAGTAAAAAAAAAACTTTTATTATATCTAATTTGTAAACTTTCTTGTAGGCTGGACTTCCTCCTGGTGTGTTGAATATTGTGTCTGGCTTCGGTCCAACTGCCGGTGCTGCTCTTGCTAGTCACATGGATGTAGATAAGGTACTAAAATATTTAGTTCTGCTGTTGCGTGTAATTAAATGATTTTCGTAGTGATACAAAATTTACAAATGGGTTTCTTCTGGAAAAAAAAAAGTTGCTTGTATATTCAAACTAGGTTCACTCCATATACACTGCAATACGTAGTACTGTTACTTCAGACTGAAAGCATGTCTAGTGTTCGACACATGTCAGTGTATGACATCTACATGACACTAACACATATGGTCACATTTAATCTTTTCTATCTTCTAGAATTATTATTACCAGTGCCGTGTCTGTGCTAGGGCTTCATAGTTGCAGTTACATGAAGTCATATGTTAAAATTTCAATGGATCTTTGACTTGTGTAGAGGTTTCAATTGTGATGTTCATCTTGGACAATCTTTTGCAGCTTGCATTTACTGGCTCAACCGATACCGGAAAGGTTGTCCTTCAACTGGCAGCTAAAAGCAATCTTAAACCTGTAACTTTGGAGCTTGGTGGGAAATCTCCGTTTATTGTTTGTGAAGACGCTGATGTAGATGAAGCTGTTGAGCTAGCTCACTTTGCCTTATTCTTCAACCAGGTATGTACAATCGCAGAGTTCTTGTTATCAAACAATTATCTTTCGTATAATCCAGATAACATTGAATGGTGTTCTTTGTGACATTCAGGGACAATGTTGTTGTGCTGGCTCTCGAACGTTTGTACATGAATGCGTGTATGACGAGTTTGTCGAGAAAGCAAAGGCCCGTGCTTTGAAACGTGCTGTTGGCGATCCATTCAAGTCAGGAACAGAGCAAGGTCCTCAGGTAAAATTACAAAGAATCACTTGAGTGATTGATCTTGGAGCTTTGTTTTCCTATTCCACTACTGTCATTTTGATATTTAAATACTTTAGGCTTCACAGAATTAAAACTCATAGAAAGAAACCAAGAATACTACATTGCTGCTACTTTGATATTATCATGTTAAATCTTAATGCATGAGTCTTTTGAAATGTCTGACTGAATATACTGAACTTTTTTGATGTGATTCATACAACCAGATTGATTCAAAGCAATTTGAGAAAATACTGAAATATATTAGATCTGGTGTTGAAAATGGTGCTACACTTGAAACCGGAGGAGAAAGGCTTGGCAGCAAAGGATTCTATATTCAGCCTACTGTCTTCTCAAATGTTCAGGTGTGTGTACACTTGTCTATATTTAAATTCTGATCTTTGCAAAGGATTATGAAATCACAGTTCCTAATGTTTTTAATTGTATTTGTGACAACGAACCAGGATGGTATGCTGATTGCAAAGGAAGAAATATTTGGTCCAGTGCAATCCATATTTAAATTCAAGTGAGTGCAATGACTCTTATTCTATAAATTCTATTGTTGTCTAGTTCCCAATTTGATACAATGTGTTCCCATTTTGGTTTGTATACAAAATTTCCATTGCTTAGTTCCCAATTTGATGCTACTCTATCAAATTTGGTCTGTACTCTGTATACAAAATTTCCATTGTTGTTTAGTTCCCAATTTGATGCCACTCTATCAAATCCTATTTATTTTATGGTATCTTCTGGTAGGCAAATCCTACCCGAAGATATCATCTCTCCCCATGAATTGCGTAGCAATCCCCCTCATCCACCGGAAGATCTGGTAGACAAATCCTACCCAAAGATATCTTACGGTAGTGTAATTTTTACCATAACGCACGTAATTTTTACCATATGTTTTCTGGTAGTATAAATCTTACCTGAAGATATATTCTGGTAGTATAATTTTCTGTGTGAGCAATGTGAGGGGGGATAAGAGCAATCACCTTATTTTATAGGGACGAACAATATATTTAACTTTGTTTACGTGCTTTTGGCTTTGTGCTATGCAACTAATTTTAATGTTGATCCTAGGGACCTTGGCGAGGTAATTCAAAGAGCAAACAACACAAGGTATGGTCTTGCAGCAGGGGTGTTCACAAAGAACATAGACACTGCAAATACTCTGACTAGAGCATTGAGAGTTGGAACAGTTTGGGTGAATTGCTTTGATACATTTGATGCTGCAATTCCTTTTGGTGGTTATAAGATGAGTGGACAAGGCAGAGAAAAAGGAGAATACAGTCTTAAGAACTACTTGCAAGTGAAGGCTGTTGTTACACCCTTGAAGAATCCTGCATGGCTTTGAGCATATGTAATATAGATCAATCACTTAATAAGGATTTTGTGATGATAATGATGATAAAAGCAAAATCTTGTTTAGTTGCCATTTATACATTTGACTTTTTCATCTTTGGTTTTTTGTATGCTTGAATAATTTATCTAGAATTAAATAATAATTTTGTTTTCATTTTTTTCTTTTTTATTATCCATGCCATTTTGTACTTATAACAAAATGTATCAATAAGGAGAACGACCTAGAGAACCCGGGTTCGAATCTTAGTGGAAGAATTACCTACAACCAAATAAAATTTTGTTCAATTAACTAAACTTACTCCCATAGTTGATCTTAAGGGTTGAAGCTATGGGACAGTCGTCGTAAACTCAACGGAGTGTCAAAGACCCTGATTAATTAAAGAGGTTTTCAAAATAAAAAGTGTAAATGTAATGAAAATGTATCAGGTAAAAAGTTATCCTAACAATGTATCCCCAAAATTAATCATATACTTTCCAAGTTTCAAATATATTTACACCTATGGATCAATGATGCACCATGATACTAGTGTACATAGCTTATCTTGTGCAACAATTGAGGTAATTCCAAGATTCTCCTATTAGTACTCATTATATAAAGCTGCACATAAAGTTCTAAGATACTTAAAAGGATGTCCTGGTAAATGGTAATGGTCTTTTCTTTTCTAGAAGCTCACCACTTCAAGTACTTGGTTTCTCAGATGTCGATTGGGGTGGATGCATTGATACTAGAAAGTCCATCACTAGTTACTGCTTCATTGGCGCATCTTTGGTAAGTTGGAAATCAAAGAAGCACCAACAGTTGCCAAATCATCCTCTGAAGTAGAGTACAGAAATCTAGCATCGTCAACTTGTGAGTTAGAGTGGCTTACTTACTTAGGGATTTGTAGATAAAATGCACAAAGTTACTAGCTCTATTCTGTGACAGTCGAAGTTCCCTACACATAGCTTCTAGCCCTGTGTTTTATGATAGAACAAAACATATTGAAATAGATTGCCTTGTGGTTAGAGAATGACTGCAATAAGAAGTGATGAAGTTACTACCTATTTATTGACATGAGCAAACTGCTGACATATTCACTGAGGCATTACATCCACCTACCTTCAATCGACTCATTGACAAGCCTGGCCTTTTAGACATCTATAAGCCTGAGCTTGAGGGGGACTAGTGAAGACATTAGGGAAAATTAGCTTAAGTTGTGAACTAACACTTGTAACAAAGTTACAAGTAATCTGTTTTACACTAGCTAGTTAGTTGCCAGTTGTGCTAAATATTTAGATTGTTAGAGGCAGTTACACCTACTTGAGCTTGTATATAATAAGTCCTCATTGTATTCTAGACAATTAGTTGTTGAATAATAATGAATACAATCATCTTTTCTCTATTCCTTTGTTATTAGGTTACAAGATATTGTATTAATTGATTGCACTACTATTTTCAAACTATAGATGAATCGATGAAAAATACATTGAGATAGATGTGTTTTTCTAATTTCGTTCACTACAAAATGCTAATAAGAGAATCAAGGAAGGTTGAGTTTAACAGAAAAATGTTAAATCTCGTAACTTAACACATTTATTTAAATTCTAACTAAAAGAAATACTCACGTTTAGTATAAATTCTTGAATAGAAGATTACTCTCCTTAAAAGAAATCTATGGAAGAAAAAAAAAACTAATATAAGCCCTAAGGACATATTTTAAGGTACTTCATACATCATATTGAAAATTAATCTCAAAAGTTGTACATTCAACTTTTACAAAATCAAATTGTTTTTTCCAGTACTAAACTTCTTTTTTAAACTCTTTAACACGTGTCTAAAGGACACATGTTAGCAACGAAAAAAAACATTAATTAAAAAACATCCTACAATACAACAATATCTTAAAAACAATTATCTCGTGATCTTGTGATACAACCAAACAAATGTCTGTATGTTACTTGTGTCCCACATGCCTAAAGGTTCATATCATATCATATCATATAGTATATAGTTTGTGTGTGTATGTATATAGGCTGTTTGATGCATGCCGAAGGTTCCAACTTCCAACAAAGGAAGCCATTCAGTCACATGGTATGCCCACAATCATCACACTATATTAAGATGCCTTGTCTATTTTTGGTACATTGCTCTGTCTTTTATCTGTTTAAGGTAAAGTTATGATTTATAATTATATTAGATTGCCAAATACCCAATTTCAGATGACTCTTGTGACCTATGTCTAAGATTTGATCATATGAAACGTAACTTCTTAAATTACAAGTTTAAGACTTCAAACAATAAAATACAACTACACTTTTTTAGTGTTTTCTTATTTTTGTTCTTTTTCAGGCTTTGCAGTTTGATTCTAAATTATGGACATGTACCCTAACTTTTTTTAAAAAGGATTTGGGATATATGTATGAGAAGGAATAAGATGAAGCTATATATATGTCTTGGTGAGCCGTTAAGAATCATGATATTAGAGAGCAAAAGGAGACAAGATCATGCTAACGCACATGTTAAAGATTCTACAAATAGTAATTATTTATTAAAACAATCAACTTTTGACTTAGGGAATAATAATATTGTCAATACAAAATTTCTATTTTCAATACATAAACATATGCCCTTAAGGCACATGTTAGCATCCGTCTCTTATATACAAACTAACTAATGGTATGTACTACTACTGACTAACTAATAGCTTAACTCTATATTTCAACATGAACCAACATATTCTTTATCCACATAATACATTGGAAATTGTCACAAGTGAAAAGTTTAATGGAAGTTGCTAAGAATGAGCCCGTTTGTTTTGGATTTTTTTGAAAATAGATTTTGTAGTGTTAGAAAATTTTCTATAAAAATAATTTACAAAGAAATTTTTTATAAAAGTTTCAAATGAAAATTTTGTTTGAATAGTTATTCTTAAAATGTTATTTTAGGTATTTCATCATTTTATTGAAAAAAAAAATTGGATATCAAAATTTCAAAAAATCACTTATTTTTAAAGCTATTTCAAATAGATTTTCACAAAAATCATTTTTGAAATACAACTTTTTGAAAAAATTGTGATTTTCACTATGTTTTGAACTTCAATAATATACATTTATGTAATATGATGTCAAAATTAGTATTTCAATTTAGAAAAAACGAACACAAAAAAACTTGTAATATTTTGAAAAACGGTTTTACAAAATCTATTTTAAAAAATACAAAGAAAAAATCTATTTTTTTAAAGCTGAAACAAACAGGCCCAATATCAACGGTGCAATGTAACATAAAATATCAATTAAAAGAAAAAAACTTAGAAGGACAAATCTGAAAATAATGTCAACTTAAAAGACTGCAGATGTAATTTTAGATTTAAAACATAAACACATTAGAGAGTGATAACTAGCACTTGGCTGTTTAAGTATATATCAACTTGTATATAGATACATGAAAGTACATTATATTGATTTGTCCATATTCCTCTCTCTTGTCTCTTCAATGCAAAGAGTAATTCAACTTATATAAATCATTACCCCCCTTAGTTTAAAAAACTAATTTAATTAAAAGACAGAGTATAAATTATTAGAAAAGATAAGAAAAAGAAATTCCTCAAAAATATTTATCATGAAGGATAATAAGGTATGAGATTTATAAAATAAAATAAAAAATTATAGTAAATTTTTTCCTTCATGATAATTGAGGAATTCCTTATTCTTAATTTTTCTAAATTAATTTTCTTTATCTAGTTTAGTGACATTCTGGTGGCATAACTTTGTATCTAGGTCTATCATTACAATAAGAATAAAACATGAGTTTTCTTCTAGCCCAATCCATAGCTGCTATTTGTTGCTGTGAAAGCTTAGTAAACTCTGATCCATTAGCAGGGTCTAATCCTGAAGGATTTGAATTAGAACATGAAGAAGAAGTTGGTACTTTTGGATCAGCTATGCAACCACTCAATTCCATTTCAGTTAATGAAACAACAAATGGTCCATATTTATAGTTAACAGGGTATTTTCCTCCATGTGTAGCCCATTCTGAACCATCCCATATTGTTGCATATAATGACATTGGTTTTGATGGATAAATAAATGGATATGTGTTTTTGTGTATGAATTCCCTCACTGGAATATTGTCAACAAAAAACCTAAAAAAACCAAAATATAAATTCATCGGTGTCACAAAAACTTTTTAGCAACTGTTCTAAATTTATCGTCAAGTAATAATATTTATAATAAGTTCGTCTTCACAGACTTAGAATTAAAGACAATAAATTGGTGGTTTTCTCATCTAGAATCCAAAGTGGTAAAAATTTGACATTGTGTATTAATTGACCAATAATAATTTCCTCTATGCTTTTAAATTAATTGCAATTGGGGTTGTTGTTAGGTTACACTGCACACCTTTATATTTCCACAAAATACAGCTAATGCATTTGAAATTGCAACTACGATGACCTGCTGAGACCTCAAAATTGGCTATATTGCCGTTGCAATTACCGTTGCAGATTGCAATTTAAAACCATGATTTTGTCTTACTCCAAAATATTTTTAATAAAAAGAATACAAAAATGAAAAATTTCTTCATAATTGAGTCAATAATCTATATTATGATGAGATATTTGAAGATTGAAAGTCTTACACAGTGTGATAGCTGTTCCACAAGATGCTATAATAATGGTGCTGCTGTGTTGGATCAAACCAGAGATAGAATTTCTCTTCTCTTCCTGTGCTGACACTTCCATTGGCATACAGGTTTGTTTGAATCACCCAATCATTTCTTTTGTCATGACCAAGCAGTTCAATATCTATCTCATCATGGCTGTGAGGGAATTTATCTGCATTTGACAACTGATAATATTTTCTCCGGTTAAATATAATTTCTTCAAAAATCATAACCTCAAATATAATTCAATGGAGATAATCTCTATTCAATAGTATCAATAATCTATAACATAACCAATCGTTAGTTGGCTTAGTGGTGATTGGCGTTGGACTTGGTTGGGAGGACCACGGTTTGATCCCCGCAACTGCGATCAGGAGGGGGTTAGAACCACTTAATGGAAGAACTGACCCCGAACCAGATTAGGTCCAGTGGGCCGGATACTGGTGGTGAAAGCTATTACATATAATATATATAATGCTTTGAAAAGATTCATAAGCAAATTGAAGAACTAAGAAGGTAGCTTACATAAAAAGCAACTACAACTCCAGGTGACAAACCAGCAGGTAATTTGATTGCAGCACTAAAGAAACCATAGGAGTATCTATTTTGAGAGACCAAGCCAGAGCCTATGATAAAACAGAACATATTCTATAAATAAAACGAACAAAGAAATTACAAGATATTAATTTCATTGACAAAAGTGGTTTTAATATAAACCTGAGATTTTGTCAAGAGCCAAAGTGGCCATGGACCCATTACTAAGAAACTTAACATGTGAGGCTCCAAAAGCATTAGAAAAAGCACTTTCTATTAGTACATGAGGAAATGAATCAGTTAAGTGTGTGACACTTGGAGTTGAATAGGGCCTGCTATGTGAAGAAACAAATGTTGTTAAGGAAAGGATTAGTAGAAATGGGAAGAGTAGTTTTTGTCTCAAATGAAAATGAGCCATGTTTATTTAGGATACAAAGATGAGGAGAAAATTAACATGTTAGATTAGGTATATATAGTGTGGTTGGTTTGTTTAATGGGGTTCATATACTTCATAATCTTTGCTTAGTTGTTTTCTAGCTGGCCAATGTCTACTTGGCTATCTCTTTCAATCTATAGTAGTGATTCCAATCACATTTTATGTACTCAAATTTGAGATTTTCTTGTATATAATTAAGATTATTTTCAAAATATCACATATATGCATTAATAATTTCAATACAAAATTCCACATATGTTTTTTTTTCAAGTGGCTTAATGACAAGAGTCACATTTAAATATGGAGAACCGTGGAATTTGGGGTTCGACCCCCGACCACTCTAATAATGTCTCTGGTACTGTTTGAGTTATACTTATGAGACTTGTATCTTTTTATTTTAACCCTTTGGTTTTTGAAATTTGCTTTTTAGACCCCCCTATTTTACTCTTAGGCCCCCCTTCCTGACAATATTGCCCTTGTAAAGGGATTTGGAATTTACAATCTAAAATGTTAAAATTTCGTAACGTGCAATCCGAACCCCCTCATGGCTTTGTATCCTTACTTCTTAGCATTTGTTCGTATAAAAAACATGGATGTGGAATTGTTCTTATTTGAGTTTCAGTACATCAAATGTTTATGTACAAACAACAACAACAACATTCCCAGAAATCAGGATTAATACATAAGTTTTGTCAAACAGCAGCATCCTAAGAAATTTCACACACTCACTCAAGCATTTTGTCAAACACTTTGTGCACATTCATATAATTTCTGGGCTTCAAACTTAATCTCGCAGTTTCGGAAGCTACGATACGAAATACAGCAGTTTCGAAATTTAGGTGCCGAAACTAAGCATTTTCTGAATTTAAGATCCGAATCTAAGTTTTCGTGAGCTACGTTCCGAACCAAGAAGGATTTATGTGTTTCAAACGAAACTTGTTCTTGTTGTTCTCATCATAGGGTCCTTCATAGACACCATAACACAATTTAGAGGAAGCATAATTGAACCAATTTCAGGAAGCATTGGAACTTGGAAGCTTGGAGGAATTTCAGGAAGCAAATGAAAACCAATTTCATGAAGCTGGAAAGGAAATTTCAGGAAGTAAATGAAAACCAATTTCAGGAACAGAGCATAATCCATCAACTAATAGTAAAATAAAAATAAAACAATTGTTCACTGATATGCACGATATGCAAATATGAGCTGCTGTTAACTGTGTATTTTCAAATGATTTCATGACACAGTGATTTCTTTATATTGGTACCTTGGTACCTTTATACACTTCTTGATTGATATGATTCCTTTTCTTGTTGAATTGGTTTTTTTAATGAATTAAAGTGATAAATTGTAACAGTTGAGAATTTGAGTAGGTTTGTTCATGAATTCCATGCCTGCGTGGGGCTTTTGAAGCTCTGTTTGTCATTGTTTATGAGATTATGGTTTGAATGAATTGGAGTGAAGAATTGTAAAGGTTTCAAATTTTGTTCAGGAACATACCACAATGATTCGGAAGATAAATTCCAATATGGAGCGTTTTCGGAAGCTAAGTTCGAAAGTTAATTGGATTTGGATTATAGAATACCAATGTTGTTAGTCTCAAATTCAAGGGTACTTTCGGAATTTTGGGGGACTTGGGAGTAATTAAGATTTAAGGGGGCCTAAAGAGCAATTTTCTTGGTTTTTTATAGAAAGAAGATTCTGGTAATATTGAGTTCGGTAAAAAGATAAATAAAATTTGATAAATGATTATTTTAATTAGTATTCGAACTCAGGTTTTTTTTAATAATTTATCATTAACTGAATTCATTAACTAATTTTTTTGACAATAAGTTCATTAACTAATTAAGCTATGCTTATTTTACAAATGAAAAATATAAATTTGTTTTTTCTATTATAGTGATATCAATAATTGTAAGAATAATTATAAAATACGTACAAACATATATTTATGACATATTTATTATTAGGGAAATACTAACTAGTACCCCTAATTAAGGTACTAATTAGTAATTACGGAACAAATGGTAATATAATCTTGAAATTAATCCTTTCAATGTCTTGAAATTTTTTTAAAAAAATCTTTGGTACTTAAATCCCTTACTTTTACTTCTATTTTTGTTTGTTTTAACTATTGCTTTAAGAGCACCGTTTAGTATCATCCATATTGTTACAATATTTTTTCGTAGTTGATAGACGAAATGATAAAGTCATTGAAAATTCACACACACAAAGTGGAATGACCGGCATTCAAACCCCGATCCTGATATCTGACACTAGTAATTTCAGCATTTCTGCCAATTGAATTAGGATCTGTGGATAATTATAATACATTGTTAATACCGGTAAATTTTATAAATTGGTTTTATAATTAAAGAGAGAGGGAATATAATTTTTGGTGGGTGTCTTGGATCTTAATGGCAATGTTGTAAAGTGACATGTGCAAGGTGATTTCTTGGTTTGGCAGGGTTTGGGTAGTGGGGACTGGCCTAAAGTGAGAGGTATGGAATAGAATGGATTTTTAGTTAATGTTTGATGGGAAGTCTCAATCTTCGTTGCATGGTTGTAACGTCCATTACATTGTCTTGTTCCTTAATTATAGCTGTAATCCTATTGGGAACAACTAATACAGTTTGGAACGTGTACAATTTGATTATGATTACCCTCAAATTTGCATGGAGAGAATGGATCGACATGTACACATTCTTTTTTTTTTACCATTTTCAACATAATTACATTTAATTTGTAGTTTTATAAAATCATGTGGCTCACTATATAGTTCTGAAAAAAGTCAACCATAATATCAAAGATGCACTAATTTTTTTCATAATATGTTCAACCATCTTTCTTTTGTGAAGTTGAGAATCAACTTTGTTAGAATTATGCTATTGTATTGGAGAATTTGAAAGTTTTGACCAATTTTTTTTTTTTTTTTATAAATTCCTAAGAAACGAATATATAAAATGATTATTAGTGTCACATTAATTTATAATAATTTTTGGTTTTCGAATTATTTATTTATATAGAATTTCATAAGACACCAAAATATAGCTGAAAAATTCAATTAATAGGTTATTTTTATAAACTATGTATTTACGCTTAGAAGTTTATAGACTAATATTTTAAGTCAAATAGGAACAAGTAGACCATATAGTTCTCATTAAGAGTTTTAACTTTGTCTGTCTTTTTGGTGGTTGATCTTTGTCTCTTTCTCTCTGATGGGTTATTGGATCTTCTTGTAGTAGTGAGCTCGAGTTGTTTAGCTTTTGGTGTGTTTTCTTGTAAGTTTATATGTGTTTAAGATGTTATTAGGTGTTGGCGGGTGTACTTCTGGCAATCCTATTATTCTGAATTTACGTTTGTTCTTTTTGCGTATTATATATTATTTGTCATTAAAAAAAATTAAGAGTTTTAACGATTTTTATTTTTATAATTGAAATCAAACTAAAAACTGCAAATTTAGTTAAAAGAAATTTGAATTATCTCATTCAATCGTCTTATATTTTTAAATGGGTTTTGGAAAATCATATCCCTTTTTATTTTTTATATCAATCTTTTTTATGGTTTTAAGTTAGGATATCAAATTTGGAGGCTTTAAATTTTAATGATATATCAAGAAAAAAAATAATACTTTGTTTATGGGAGAGTATATATTAATATGCATATATACTTCTATTTTTGAAATGAATATGTAGCATACTATATATAGTGTAAGAAATTTTGGGTGGTTGAATTGAAATGGCATAGAAATTCCCTTTCAGACGGATCAAACAATCTTAAATGCTCTAGTAATTTCAACTTAAATTGCTAAGCTGAAAATGGTTAAGAGGTGGGTAAAGCACAGTTATATAGATTAATCAAGCGAATCAAAATGAGGAATCTATAAACTTCAATTAAATAACTATATATTAAAGCTAATTATATAAATGCATGCTAGGAAGAAGATGTTTAAGTATCTTTATGTATGAAAATGATCAAATCTGACAGGGATTACTTAGCTGGCAAGCAGAGGAATCTGGTGCCAATGAAAAACATCAAAAGACATATCAGAGATTCAATATTGATTTTGTAAATTTTTTTAATCCTTTGTTTTTAGGAGAAGGGATTCTCAAAATTCATCTTGAGTTCGGTCATAAGGTGAGTAATATTTTATTAAAAATGTTCTTACTTTTAGAATTGAGTATTGAGTCAAACTTATTCTTACAAAATCAGCTTTGATTGCCTCTACTTTATAAATGTACATTCAGGTCATCTCGCAATCGACGTGAGACTTCTTAACACATCTCCTCGCACCCAGTGCTATTGGGCATGGGACGCGGATATATATGGTGGATGACCCAATCAGAAATTGATAGCAGACGGCTCAGCGGATCGTGGAGAAACTTTGATATCATCTTAGAAATGGGTATTGGGCCTAACTCATACCTACAAAACTGGTTTGTAAGGTTAGAATTGTCTCTCCTTTATAACCATTTGTCCAGACCATCTCACAACCGATGTGAGTTTGGCTCAATACCCATTTCTAAGACTTACTAGATATTAAACTCAAGTTCTCCTAAATGATTCATTCGAAGGGGAGCTCATTAACTGCTTCAGCGGTGTATTTTGGTTATTGATTTTGTAATTTTATTTTGCTATTAAGAAAGAAAGAAAAAGTTGCATGCATATGATGCATCAAATTATGAAAAGTGACGTGCAACTTGGGGTCCGTTTAGCTTGGACCAAAAGATCTTTTGACTCATGTTGGACCAATCCAAATGACCTCTTATTATAGGTTTTTCCGGTTACAATATACCCCACCATTATACACACAGCAACATAGTAATCTCCCTCCAAATATTTTATTATCAAAATTAATTCAATAAAGTATGATGGAGTTAAACCATTTGCAGCATATTATTGTCAGTCATCGTACCACGAGATTGGCTAAACTGGAAAACAATAGCTTTGTAGGAGTACTTTTGTTTTTTTTATGACAAATAGAGTTTGTACTTAATTGATTATAGGAAAATGCTAAACATTGTTTCCGGGACACTTTTTAAACACTTTAATTATTAAGTTTTTGTGAATTTTGTATGGAAATGTGTGAAGTCAACACATTGGGAATTGAAATGTTTTACTTTTTGAATAAATTATTTCCTTAAATAGAATGCTTAAAGAGTGCTCCGGGGGCACGGTTTAGCAAGACCCTTGATTATATTATTAACCCTGATAATGAACCGAACCAACTCGATCACAATTTGAAATTTAATTTGACAATTGCATCATTGAATCAAGTTTACGAACCAAATAAGTCGAATTTAAGTTGAAAATTAAGTTTGTTAATTAAATGAGCTGAACTCAAGCTCTATATACTTTGACTCGTTTGGTTCACGAGCCGAATAGTTTATATATAACATTTCAAATATTTTTAAATTTACATATTTAATTTAGGGCTGAGTATCAATCTGTGACCCAACTCGAAACTGATATAACCGACAACATATTGAATCATCTAGTTTGGTGCAGGTCTCTAATATCCTATCTCTTCGTAATCAAAACCGACCGAACAATTATTGAGATGAAAATTAATTTTTTTTTTCATTCTCTCCGTCAATCTTGTATACTCTTTGCTGAGAAATGTTATATTTTATAAGTTTATAATACGTTGATGTAGCAAGTGTGAAAAATATTCTAATATTCTAGATCTATTTTAATTTTCACTTTTCTTCTACTTAATCTATTAATATCTTTAGATCTACAAATTTGAAACAAATTAATTGCATCTCACTATTTACGCTGAAATTTGGTAAACAACACAAAGTTCTTCATTTATCATGGCTTGTCGAAAATACAGGCCAACACTTGCCCTCTTTGTTTTTTTATTTAATTCTTCTATCATTTTTTGCATTATGTATACGAGGTATTGAACTATTTGAAAATTAATTAGGAATTTTTAGATAATAGAGTTTTAGATACTAATAAAAATTGATTTCTATTTTTTTTTTTTTTTTTTAGTCCAACTAAGTTGATGTCGACTATATTATATATATAAAAATAATTACACATTAACAAAAGGTAGTCGGACAACAAGCTGCGCCGCTAATCCTTTTTGAATAGCAAAACCTAATCTTTGAAAAACTACATCCCTAGACCTAGGCGTCACGACATTACAATGCATAACCTTTTGAACTCTTTTCAAAAGGTTTACAGCCTCTGGTGCTAGAAATCCAAAAGTGTCGAAAGCAAAAGGTATAAAAACGTGTTGATTGTCAGAACATGCTTTCTCATGTTTTGCCATTTTGCTTGAAGCAGCTTTGAGGGTTGCCCGTCCCACGGTAAAATCACCAACCCCTAGTCCCACAAGTGGGGAAACTCCAGTCAAATCTACACAAGCATGCTTCCCACCTACCCATCCAAACACTAGAACATCCGCTGGTCGAAGTGTCGATCTCGCTTCTTGTGGGTCAGTCAAGAAGTTCACTGGTGCCTCTTTCTTAACAGAGATTCCCGCACGCTTAAAAATATCAAAAAGCACATCTCTGACCAAGTCATGCCTGTATTTGAAGCAAGGAAGCTCCCTACAATGAACTGCATGTTCCCCAAAAAATGTCGAGACATGCTTTACGACAAACAGGACAAATTTCGAGACATGTTTTAGATATAAACAAAATTTCAATCGAACCGTAATAACCGACCCGTTATACCCATCACCCGCACAGAGTAAACCAAAGATGTAGACGGTCAAAATTACATCTAAATTAAATAATTGCGATTTTTATCGATTCGATAATTTTCGGCCCGAATCTAACCGATGCTCGGGCCTAATTTAATTTTACAAATTTATATAATTAATTTTCTATATTTAGATAATTATTATATATATAATAATTTAAAAAAAATTAAGAGAAAAGCTTTTTTAATTATGTGATTACTAATTAAGAATTTTAGAGCAACAAGAATTTTTTCTTCTTCTTTACGTCTGAAGCTAAATGCTCCCTACACACACATTTTAATTTAGCTTGTTCACAGCCATGATTAAAATCATAAATATGACACCAATCAAAAATAAAAATATAATTAAAATGGCAACAATCATGTACGGTCCAGTTTACATACACCCTGTCCTTGTAAAAACCTACAAGATAACAAACTTTTAATCCCAGCCGTCGAAGTATATTAATATTAGGAAAATGCTATTTAGTAAGAATTTTTTGATGCAAGAAAGAGAAGAATTTTATATGGCAACTTTTGATTGGTCAAATTCTAATCACTCTCTCTCATATATGGTTAACCAATGTTTGATTGGTTAAATTCCCTAATTTTGTGAATTCTTCTCTTTCTTATATAATTTTTTCTTCCTAAATAACAATTCTCTTAATATTATATATATGGTAGTTACATGCATTGGTCTAAGATGGACCAATAAAGTGATGGGTGCAAATTATACGGAACCTGCAAGTTGATGGTGGACTGGTGGTCACAAGGAGATTTATTTATGGCATAGAATTGCTTTTTTGGATATAGCACTAAATTGCTGACTGAATCTTAAATAGGTGAATGAAAACAAGAAAGAGATATAGATGGTACTGAGTGAGTATTGACAATATACAAGTAGGACCAGTTGTGCTTACATATGGAAAGAGTTTATGAGGAATCAAGAAATGTCTCCAATTAATTGATGTTATTATTGGAATTTTATGTTGTTGAGAGTGAGTCCAGTATTGAGATTTATCGCATCTTATAAATTAAGGGTGAGTCCACTCAAAGATGACTCACTGAATTGACTCCTATGAGAGATAAGTTAATACAACTTAAATTTAAATTTAAATATAATAAGAAGCGGCAGCCAAATTAAATAGTTGATTCAAGTGGTTAATGACATTCTCTAAAACGAATTTTTTAAGAAAACACAAGTTTGATTAAAGACGGCCGTAATTTCTTTTTAAGAGATAAGTTCTACATTTTATTTGAATTTTTCCATTCTTTTTCTCCATTCATGGAAAAAGGGATTGATTTAGGTTTAGGTCATTCTAATTATGAACTAAAATGACTCCTCTGTACATTTTTTTCTTCCATTTTTTAATTTAAGTAAGCGGTTTCTGTTAGCGCAACGAAATCACAAACATAGCTATTCCCTGTTTTTCTTCTCTCGACATTGCACCGATTCAAACCACACTATGAACCGATACACCAACGCAGCTACCAATTAATCGAAGCACATAATAATGGAGGTTCAGGGATGAACCTCACACACACACACACACACACACACACATGTACATACTGTATATTGAAGAAGAAGATTAGAGAGAAGAGGAAATTTTATTCTTCCACTACTGGGCCAAAGAAAGAGAGTACAATTACTAATGAGAATGCACACTTATATTTACTAGAACTACGGCCCGTGCGGTGCAAGGGTCTAATCAGCTGTAATATGTAACAATAAAATAAGAGTAAATACCTTTTTGTCCCCTGCAAATTAACGAATTTTGATTTAACCCCAGGACCGGGTGTAAATATAAGGGGTGTATTTAGTAAGGCCCAAACATTATTTGATAATCCATACAACGGCCCAACGCAAACACAACACTCAGCCCTGAAGGGGTGGGAGAAAAACATAAGAAGGGGGGTTGAATTGTGTTTTTAGAGTTTAAAAAACTTTTCAAGATTATAGAATCTATCAGAGTCTTTTAGCAGCGGAATGATGAACACAATCAAACAATAAAGCAATGGCAAAGCAGAATAAAAGAGAGAGTGTGAGAGAGAGAGACACGAGGATTTTATACTGGTTCCTCTCACAAATCGAGAGTACTCCAGTCCCCTTGCAATTCCAAGGGTGTTCACTATAATCACACAAGATTACAATCCTAGTGCTCAAGCACACAAGCAAAAGACTTCTACAAATTCTCAAGTCACACAAGACAAGAGACTTCTCTGATTGCTCAAGCACACAAGCAAGAGACTGAAGGTGCGTGGAGAAAACACAAGAAGGGGGGGGGGGGGGGGGTTGAATTGTGTTTTGGATATTTAAAAACTTTTCAAGATATTAAAATCTATCAGAGTCTTTAAGCACAGCGGAATTGTTCACACAATTAACTTAAGGCTAAGTGAATGATGAAGGAGTAAATGAGAGAGTGAGAGAGAGAAGAACACACAACAATTTATACTGGTTCCCCTCACAAATTGAGAGTACTCCAGTCCCCTTGTTTCCAAGAAAGTTCACTATAATCACTAAGATTACAATCAGATGCTCAAGCACACAAGCATGAAACTTCCTTGCTCAAGTCACACAAGACTTAAGACTTTCTGCTCTATGTCACACAAGACAGAGAGACTTCCTTGCTCTAATCACACAAGATCAGAGACTTCCTTGCTCAAGCACACAAGCTCAAGACTTCCTGCTCTAAGTCACACAAGACAGAGAGACTTCCTTGCTCCTACACTCAGCATAAGACTTCTTTGCTCTAATCACTAAGATTGAGACTTACTTGCTTCTACACTAAGCAGAAGACTTTCTTGCTTCTACACTAAGCAGAAGACTTAAAATTACTCACGCAGGAGTAATACTAACTTATAAGCTTAAACTTATTACAAACATAATAACTTCAGAGGCTTAAGCTAATTTCTATTCTTACTTCATTTGAGAGATATTTTCTATTACAATTCAAGTTCTCACTTTATTCTGAGAGATGTTTTCTAATGAAGATCGTTAGTCATCAATTCTTTCTTTTGCATATTTATATGAGTTGAGAAAGACATTGAGACGTTGGAGAAATTCCCGTTGTAAAATGGACAGCTGTAGTCTTTGTATATCCGTTGAGTAAAGCCACGTCTTCTTTTGCAGTGAAGCTTCACCTTTACTGTTTGTCCAAAGTACAGTAATAAGGTACAACTAGCTCCTAGAGAGAGTAGGATCACATCCTTTGTGACCGTTGTAATTGGTTGACCTTAGAGCAAATCATCAGGCTTGATAAGAGTTGTTGATGTAGCCCTTCTGATGATTTGGGGAATTCCTTCGCTTCTGATGAACCTTTGATAACTTGGAGTCTGATTGGTCTTGAATGGATGGCCTCTGATAGTCCTTCGTAATTCAGCTTCTGAACGTCTTCATCTTCTGAATACCTTATGACTAACAGATAGCTTCTGAACTCGTGTAGGCATCTGAACATCTTTGAGCTTCTGAACTTGTCTGAGCTTCTGAACTCTTGCAGACATTCTGATCCTCTTTGAGCTTCTGAACTTTGTTTAGCTTCTGACCACGTTGTAGCTTCTGAACTCTTTCAGAGTGTAAAGATTCAGACTTCCATAGGTTTCATCAGAGTCTAAATCAAGTGTGCTCTCAATATAACGTTGGATTCTCCCGCACTCTTAATTTAAACATTAGTACCATCAATTGTCCATTTAATACTTTGTTATCATCAAAACTTAAGGGTGTGTACTAACACATATTTTGTTCCAACAATCTCCCCCTTTTTGAAGATGACAGACATAAGTATTAAATACAATTGTTGTTGATAAAAATCAGCTATGTTGACATTAGGCTTCTGAGTTTCGCAAGCTCCCCCTAAGTCTGATATCCCATAGGGTTAGGTTTGTAAGCTCCCCCTACTTTGTATCCATAGTTAATTTTAATCAGTTTCAGAACTACTTTATTATATGACTTAAATTATTCATATTTCACTATATAAAGAACAAGGTTTGAAAGCTTCTTCTTTTCATAGTGTGATAATCTTTGAATAAAGTTGCACCCTTACTCAAGAACTAACTATGAATAATAAACTTCAATTAATAAATGTATTCTCCTTGAAATTATGCTCTTAATGCATATGCAAGATGAAGCAAATATTTAAATTAAATGACACTAGGATTAGAGGCACTAGAAACGTATACACACACACACTTGGTTCTGATGGTTATCATTAACACTTTCAGAGTTCAAAATATTTTTCAAACAGTTCAGAGCTTAACAAAATCTTTTCAAAGAAAATAGCTCAGAGCCTGAATCAAACAACTTGAAAACAGTTCAGAGCTCTTTAGTACAATATTTTGAAATCCTCAAGGATCAGATTGTCATATCAAAGCATGTACCTCATGCTACTATTTTGACCACTCTCCTACGTTCTCTCTCTGAAGCACTACAAAGCCCTAAAAAGCTAAGTAATTTCGCTTCTTCCAACAATTGATTTACCAATATTCTTTCTCCCCCTTTTGTCATTATCAAAAAGGTAATATAAGCAATTAATAAACATTTCAACTTTCAATGCCGTCAAATCAGGAGCGGTTGAACGCATTTAAGACTCGGCACTTGAAGTATGCTTATAAAAGGAGAGAGATACCTAGTCATTTAATTCACACAGAATAATCTTAGGTTATTGATAGATCTCTTGAGAGAAAAAATGAAACGCTCAGAGAAGAAGAACGCAGTTTCAAAGAGAATCAGTCAAGATAGGAGAAAACATAAGCAGGAAAAATCAAGAAAAGCAAAGCCAGAGTCTGAGATTCCACTAAGTTCAAAGTCTAAAAAGTCAGATTCTGAAACAGAGTCTGATAAATGGGACTCTGATTGGTTTGAGTATTTGAATACAAATTTTCCTGAAGAAGATCAAGCTGATGTTCAAATCTCAGATGGGTTAGAGTCTTCTCCTGAGGAAGAGAGATCTGATCCAGATGAGTCAGATTCCCCAAGAGAGGTGCCATCCAAGCTAGGTCACCCAACTCCACCATCTAAGGATACCAGTTGATTATCTTTGGATTATTTGTAACATTTACTCAAGTTTTCAATAAAGTTTTAATTTCTTTGGCTTGTTTAAATTGATTCTCTTTATTATGTTTCTTCTCTTGTTATGCAATATGAATCTTCAAGGAATATCCAAATGTTGTATAAAAGGAGAAACAATTTAGTGAACACAAGATTTTAAGACAGAACTGTTTGTAGATGGAATAATAAAAGTTAATTTAAAAGTTTAAACTTAAGAATGAGATAAAATAGAAACGCTTGGATTATCACAAAATGAATTAATATTTCAGATAAGCACAAAGAAGTTAAAGAAACATACAAAGTTATGAACTTAGCCCTATCAATGTGCCTAACAAAATATCGATCATATATCATTTAAGCAAACAAGAAGTCCTAGGGGGTTAATTGGGGTTGGCTACCAAGAGAAGCTAGAGTTCTCATGATTTCCTTCTGTTTAGCATTAACTACCTCCATCAGTCCCACATACTTTTTCATTTGTGCTCTAATGTCTTCAATCTCAGCCTCATATAATGGGTTTCTAAGATGCTCTTGATTTGCTTCCAGATTGTCCAAAATAGGCTCATTCAGATTTTTTTCAAGTGATGCTAACCTCTCCATTAGGTTTTGCTCATCACTTGTTCTTACAGAAGAGGATTCATGTTGATTCCTCTCTGTGTCCTTCTGAATCTGAATGACCTCTTCAACTTCAGTAGTACTAATTTTGGTAGAACTCTTCAGCTCCTTAACAGCAGCTTCTTGAAGTCTATACATCTCCTTTACCAATTCTTCTGTTAGACTCACCCATTTTGCAGCATACTCTGATGGAGATATGTCAGATTTCCTTAGCTCATGTAATTCATGTACCTGCCTAAATAGGCTGTTGCATTCACCCAAGACATCAAGGATTATGGAATTGGTTTGAGGAGGTTCAGAGTTAAAGGGTGTGTTGGTATGTTGAGGTGATTTAGATCCAACATAGTCAGATGCTGAAGATATCCCAACCTCTTGGGTTTTCTCAGCAGTCTGATAGTGTTGATTGGTTGTTTGTAGTTGATCATGATCAGGTTGACCAGATGAATTTAACTGCGCATTAGTCAATTCTTTGATCATTTCATCAACCTGATCTCTGGTTGGTAAGTTTGGGGTCTCATTTGTTTCAACTTCAAATTGAGATTCTGTTTGTATTTGAAGGTTAGATTCTGTTTGTTGTTCAGGGGGTGGTTGAGGTGTAAGCTGTGAATGAACATTTTCAGGTGAGATATATGGTTCAGGTTGTGGTTGAGCATGTTCTAGTTGAACTATCTCAGATGTTTCTGGATGAGTGATTTCTGAGATAATTTGGTTTGATGGGTTGGTTTCAGAATTGATTTGGTCTATGTTTGAAGTTGAATTCTGATTTTGTTCAAAGTCTGGAATAGTGTCAGAGTCTGGAACATTATCAGATTGTAGAGATTTGGTTTGTGGAGGAAATTTACCTGCTAGGTGTTGTTCAAGAAATTCTAGAGGTGACTCTGATGGTTTGTTTGAAGTTGGTGGGTTCTGAGTCTCATTAGTTAATGCAACAGGACCTTTAGGATCAGGTAAAGTACCTGAATTAATACTGGTGGAGCTCTCAACATTCTTCTTTTTCTTCAGCTCCTTAGAAATCTTTCTTCTCTTGATCCTCAGAGGCTCATCATCATCATCTTTATCTTCTAAAACCGCCACATTTGTCTTCACAGCCTTTATCTTTGCCTTGCCTTTATTCTCACCCTTTTCAGACTCAACCCTAGTTCTTACCAATCTCTTCCTTTTCCCTTTCACCTCTTCTGATTCAATCTCAAAAGGTTCTCCTTGGTTTCCAGTAGTTGAATGTACTGGTTAACAATACCTTGAGCAACAGAAGGTATGTTAATGTTAAGTCTCTTTATCATTGACTCTTCTGAGTGAGGTAGCTGTTCCAAAGGTTCTGAAAGCATCAAGACTTGTCCTGGTAGGAAATACATGTTGGACAATGTATGCACTGAGATGATAGAGGCTCTCAGTTCCCTTAACAGGTTATCTTGCCCAGCAGCCTTGATCACATCAATCACACCACACTGATAGAAGATTTCACTAAGAATCCTTGGGTAAGTGATGTGAACATTGGGCTTGGTTTGCCTTTGGATAACATTAACAGCCTTACACAAGTGGTTGAAGATATACTTAGCCCAGTTCAGTTGATATCCTTTAGTGAGATAATAGATAAAGTATCTATGATCCCAAGAAAGTTGATCAGAGCTTCCACTCCTTGGGAAGATTGATCCAAGCAAGATTCTGGCTAACAGTTTCTGTGTTGGCTTCAAATCACCACTTTTGTTGCTCTCACAAGTTTTCCCTTCTTCATAACACATTTTTGTCATATCAGTTAGACATCCTGTGTTTTTGGCTTCAACAGCGCTGAAGGCATTGAATTTTCCTTCATTGGGAATTTGTAGAATGCTGGCCAAATTTGATTGAGTCAGAACTATTTCAAATCCGCACACCACTGACCTAATTTCTTCTTCCTTGACTTCTCTTAGGCCCAATTTCAGCGGGAGTCTTGTCCTTGTTTTCAGGCTTTGAATTCCTTAAGACAGCCACTTCTTTATTGTAGTCTTCCAAGGTTACTACCTTGCTCCTAACCCAGAAATCTTTACCAGCGTAGGGTAGATTGGACCATTTAATAACTTCATGTATCTACCACCTCCATTTTGGTCAGTGAAGAACTTCTCAATGTCGTGTTGATTTAATCTAAGACCTTCAAAATCAACCGGTTGTTCCATAACCAAGTTGAGTGATTTCCCTTCCATTTCGAATGATCTTTCTCTGTTAAATAACTCTGAGCAGTTGATGATGTTGACTGCTACATCCCTTGGAAACAAAAATGACGTAGTAGAAGCTGATGAGGTAGAAGTTTCCATTTCGGAAGTTAGGGTTTTGGATTTTCTAATTACAGAGAGAAGGGATTTGTTCTAGTTTTGAAAGACGAAAGTAAGGGATGTGATAGTGTAAAGTGTGCAAGTGTTTAAGTGATTTTGATTAAGGCAGTAAAACAAATTAAAGCACACAATATATTAAATTAAAAAAATAAAGCGAACCATCATTAACTGTTTCAACCCAATCAGAGCGTGTGTACGTGTTGTCTATTTAGCGCCAAAACGTTTCAGTAAAAATACTTAAACGTTTCCAATTCATTTCCTATTCAGAGGCTTATTTCTCAGAGGTTGAAAAGTTTCCATAGTCTGAACTTCTTCAGATGCTGAATTCTAAAGAACTTCAGAGTCTAAAAACGAATCTTTCAGGACACAAAAATATATGTTCAGACAAGATTTTTCAAGGTTTTATTTCTGAACACTTTGTTTAATTAAATCAGGTGTCCTAAAAGAATATTTTAACCTTTGAATGTTATTCCTCTGAATTGTCATTGAGACTTTAAGAATACTCACCTTGCATTGAAGCTTTCTTGTTTCAATTGAAGTCAGTGTCATAGCCTGAACAGTTACTCCTCCAAGCTGAGTTACTGTCATCTTCAGAACAAGCTTCATATTCTTCATCTTCTTCACCATCAGATTCATCAAAAATGTGCCTTCTGTGCACAATTTCTCTCCTTCCATTTGCAGTCACATGAGTCCATGTGAGTGGAGAGTATATTTTCCTCATTTGTCCTGCAGCCAAATAAACAATTTTGTCTTTTGGTACCCATTTGCAGATGGGTCCTAGACTGTTAGTTACCTGACCTCTATTGTCCATTTGTACCACCTGAAGGTTCTCAAGTACAAAAGTTGAATATAGATCAGAAGGTGAAGCATTTTCAAATATGCTTGATGAACTTTGTTTTTCATATGTATCAGCACATGAATAACCAATTCCATTTACACCATTGTTTTTAAGAGAAGACAATAAAGAAATAATGTCACTACTGTCAATGTGTGTATTACAGAGGTCTTTAGGATCAATTGAATTCTTATAAGGTTTGCTACTGCTGGCATTCCCTTTTTCAAGAACTTCAATCTTTTCTAGAGCCGCTTGAAATAAACACTTAAATTGACCTGCTTGTTTACTTAAGTGCTCACAATTAACTTTGAGCTTTTTAAACTTACGTGAACCAGCATTTAGTAGTTTTATGAGTTCAAGTTTGGAAAGTTGAGAATATACCTGATTCAGGATGTCTTGGTCAGAGTCATAACTTGATTGTTCAGACTCTGAGGCCACTTCAGACTCTGCTGCTGCTTCAGGTCTTGCTTGCATTTCAGGTCTTGATCTCCTTGGTAGCTTGACTTTCTTTTCTTCTTCAGAAAGTTTGTCCAGCTCTTCCCAGGTTGTCAATTTCTTCTTGCTAGCTATCTCTCCTCCATTCTTCTTGAATTCAGACCATCTTTGAAATTTCTTGGAGAAATAATCAAAGTATTCTTCATCAGACTCTCCCTTAATATCTTCAAGCTTCATTTCTTGCTTCCCTTTTCTAGTTGCTTCCTTGTCTCTTGAACTTGAAGTACAAACATCAGATGTTGATGTAGATACTTGCTTGTTGCTCAGATCTTCATTCATATTAAGTCCATCTTCCATTCCTTTAATGAGATCAGCAACAAGTTGATGAATCTTCTGCTTCCAATCATTCACTTGTTGAGCCATGGTGTTTTTCTCCTTTAGATCTTGACTGTCTCACGGTTAAGTGATTTACTAACAGAACCGGAGCTCTGATACCAATTAAAGGTGCGTGGAGAAAACACAAGAAGGGGGGGGGGGGGGTTGAATTGTGTTTTGGATATTTAAAAACTTCTCAAGATATTTAAATCTATCAGAGTCTTTAAGCACAACGGAATTGTTCACACAATTAACTTAAGGCTAAGTGAATGATGAAGGAGTAATTGAGAGAGTGAGAGAGGGAAGAACACACAACAATTTATACTGGTTCCCCTCACAAATTGAGAGTACTCCAGTCCCCTTATTTCCAAGAGAGTTCACTATAATCACTAAGATTACAATCAGATGCTCAAGCACACAAGCATGAGACTTCCTTGCTCAAGTCACACAAGACTTAAGACTTCCTGCTCTATGTCACACAAGACAGAGAGACTTCCTTGCTCTAATCACACAAGATCAGAGACTTCCTTGCTCAAGCACACAAGCTCAAGACTTCCTGCTCTAAGTCACACAAGACAGAGAGACTTCCTTGCTTCTACACTCAGTAGAAGACTTCTTTGCTCTAATCACTAAGATTGAGACTTACTTGCTTCTACACTAAGCAGAAGACTTTCTTGCTTCTACACTAAGCAGAAGACTTTCTTGCTTCTACACTAAGCAGAAGACTTACAATTACTCACGCAGGAGTAATACTAACTTATAAACCTAAACTTATTACAAACATAATAACTTCAGAGGCTTAAGCTAGTTTCTATTCTCACTTCATTTGAGAGATATTTTCTATTACAATTCAAGTTCTCACTTTATTCTGAGAGATGTTTTCTAATGAAGATCGTTAGTCATCAATTCTTTCTTTTGCATATTTATATGAGTTGAGAAAGACATTGAGACGTTGGAGAAATTCCCGTTGTAAAATGGACAGCTGTAGTCTTTGTATATCCGTTGAGTAAAGCCACGTCTTCTTTTGCAGTGAAGCTTCACCTTTACTGTTTGTCCAAAGTACAATAATAAGGTACAACTAGCTCCTAGAGAGAGTAGGATCACATCCTTTGTGACAGTTGTAATTGGTTGACCTTAGAGCAAATTATCAGGCTTGATAAGAGTTGTTGATGTAGCCCTTCTGATGATTTGGGGAATTCCTTTGCTTCTGATGAACCTTTGATAACTTGGAGTCTGATTGGTCTTGAATGGATGGCCTCTGATAGTCCTTCGTAATTCAGCTTCTGAACGTCTTCGTCTTCTGAATACCTCATGACTAGCAGATAGCTTCTGAACTCTTTTAGGCATCTGAACATCTTTGAGCTTCTGAACTTGTCTGATCTTCTGAACTCTTGTAGGCATTCTGATCCTCTTTGAGCTTCTGAACTTTGTTTAGCTTCTGACCACGTTGGAGCTTCTGAACTCTTTCAGAGTGTAAAGATTCATACTTCCATAGGTTTCATCAGAGTCTAAATCAAGTGTGCTCTCGATATAACGTTGGATTCTCCTGCACTCTTAATTTAAACATTAGTACCATCAATTGTCCATTTAATACTTTGTTATCATCAAAACTTAAGGGTGTGTACTAACACATATTTTGTTCCAACAGAGACTTCTACAAATGCTCAAGTCACACAAGACAAGAGACTTCTCTGATTGCTCAAGCACACAAGCAAGAGACTTCTACAAATTCTCAAGTCACAGAAGACAAGAGACTTTTCCAAATTACTCACACAGGAGTAGATACAAAACTTCTAAGCTTAAAAACTATTACACAAAATAACTTTCAGAGGCTCAGACAGTTTCTTGTTTTTCACTTAGTTTGAAAGATAGTGTAATGCTTAAAACGTTTAAGATCATTAGTTGTCAACAAATTCTTCTTGTTCAATATATATATGAGATAAGAGAGAATTTGAGACGTTGTAGAATTCCGTTGTAAAATGGACAGCTGTTGATTTCCAATTTGCTTGAATTGTGGAGTTTGAATTTCTTCCTAGAAGAGGCAATTCTGCTCCACAATTTTGTCCATGCTTTTTTGCTTGTCCAATTGCAGAAATAAAGGTACAGCACGCTCCTTGATGATAAGATCAAAATCCATTTGAACGTTGCAGTGTGTTACTCCATATTTTTGTTTGAAACAAAATATGAAATAAAGAAAAGTTAATGGCAAAATTATACATGTCATCAATATGTATATTTAAAAGGTTAATGTAATCTTTTATCAAAAGTTTTTTCTTTTCGATTCGATTTTGATATAAATCGAAATCTGGCTGGACTGAAAGAAGTTTGGAGTTTCACGAGAAGACTAAGTACTTTCTGAATGATTTTCAAACTTGACTCACTTCGATTTCGACTGATTAGCAACGGATGCAACGGTTCAAAACTGAGGACAGCGCATGAGAATCAAGGACACGCGTCATTTGGTCAAGCAGCAGCCGTTATAGAGCAGTTGAATTAAGAAGTCTATATATATGTATTTTGTAGTCAAAATAAGGGTCACAATTTCACATACAAAAATCCTTACAAAAACTCAGAGTACCCATGCGTTCGAGCGAAATGAGTAATGACATGGAAATGTATGATTCTGTGAACCAATCTTTATTTGTGAATGTTTACATTTAAATGCAATTCTTATTCCAATAACTTTTAATTCATTGTTTACTTTAAGAAATCCATTCATTCGAATGAATTTCGCACTTGTCTTTTAAATTCATTTTAGTTTTTCTGCAAATCTTTTCATTCAAAGTACTTTACTGCATTTCAATTTTCATTTACATGCTTTCAATTTAAATCTTTTTAACAAGAAAATTCAAATCATGAACATTAAATGTTTTCTCTCCATAAATGCACAAACATGTCCCAAGATTTTCTAGTTGATCTTACCAGTAAATAAACTAGCGGTTGTTTACCAAAAATCAGTGTAAACAAATTGGCACGCCCAGTGGGACTGGTTTTGTGCATTTTTCTTTAAATTTTTTTTTTTTTATTATTTGATTTGTTTGACTTTCCTGTCCGTTGTTTTGTATGCATTTGAGGAGTGGTAAATCTTTACCAGACTTCGAAAATTATAAAACTCGTAAGAAAATGGTTAGACCATCAACAAGTCTAAACGTAAATTAATCAATTCCAGAAGGACAACCATCGCAACCTTCTGGCAGCAATGCCAATATAGGTTCTGGAAATGGGTCTACGACCCTTAACCAAAATGCGAGTACCACAGGCTCGAGTGGTCCTTCTGTAATATTGGAACGAATACCAACTGTTCCAGTGAATATTCCTTCGATTCCCTCACCATCTGTGCAGTTAGGTGGAGGAAATTTTTCACAGTCAATGAATGGCGATCAGAGAAGCCCTCTCCGCCAGTTTCAATTATCAAATAGTGAGCGTCCCTTTGTCATGCCTCCAGAACTTATGGCTGGCCTTCATAATTCTAGTAATGAAGGACCAAATATGTTTTCCCCTTCGACTTCAGCAGTAGGAAATCAGGGAAGACAATTTCAGAATTTGACTAATACATCCTTAATGTCTCTTAGACAGCAAATGGATGATAGCAATCACGAAATGGTTCATATGCTAACACAACAAATTGGGGCAGTCTTCAACCCATTGATACAAACTACCAACGATAGTTATCAGTTGTTAGCCAACCAAATGGGAAGGATGGCAGATTTTTTTGGAGCACCCAATGTTCCAAATAATAATAGGCCTAATGGTCGAAATGGGCCGTTACCTGATGAAATTGAAAATTTTAACCAAAGGCAAGAGCCATTGCCGGATATTATAATGAATGCCAATCCTAGGCCAGACCCGATCCCAGAGGCTCAACAAAATATAAATCAAAATGTTGTAGATCAAAATCGAAGGGTGATATTGGTAAATCGAAACCAAAATGCTGACGAAGTTGTTAGAAATGTCCAACAAAACAATTTTGCTGGACAGAATAATTTGGCCCATTTGGTCGAAAATATTCTTGCACAAAATGGCCTTAATGTTGGTTTACATAGGCCAAACTTTGTATCCGCTTTGTCTGAATTTGTGCTTCAAACTGAATTACCCAGGAATTGGAAAACTCCTAAGTTAACAAAATTTTCTGGGGTTACTAATGAATCTACTGTCGAACATATTGCTCGATATTTAGTAGAATGTGGGGATTTAGCAAATAATGAAAACTTAAGGATGAAGTTTTTTCCAAATTCTTTGACCAAAAACGCTTTCACTTGGTTTACAACTCTTCCCCCCCATTCGATTCATAATTGGGCCCAATTAGAAAGGTTGTTTCATGAGCAATTTTACATGGGCCAGACTAAAATTAGCCTCAAAGAATTGGCTAGTGTTAAGCGCAAGGTACCAGAGTCTATTGACGAATACCTTAATAGGTTTAGGATCCTTAAGGCAAGATGCTTTACACCAATTCCTGAACATGAATTAGTCGAAATGGCCGCTGGTGGTCTCGATTATTCAATTAGGAAGAAATTAGATACACAGTATCTAAGGGATATGTCACAATTGGCTGATAGAGTGCGACAAGTCGAAAGGCTAAAGATCGAAAAAGCAAGAACATCTAAGTTTCATAAAAAAGAGAAAATTGCTTATATAGAAACTTATGATAGTGATGACGAAGTTGTTTTCGATTGTGAAAATATTGAAAATAGCGAGATAGATGTGGCTGAATTAAAACCAGGCCCTCCCTATATGTGTAAATTACTAAAGCCATCTAATGGAAAAAATCCTATCGAACCCAAAAATGATAAATATGTTGCAAAAACCTACACGTTTGATATTACTAAATGTGACGAAATCTTTGATTTATTGGTTAATGATGGCCAGATAATTGTTCAAAAAGGTTTAAAAATTCCTCCTTTAGAACAAAGAAAGAAAAGAGGTTATTGCAAATTTCATAATTTTGTGGGTCATAAAACATCTCAATGTGTTCTTTTCAGGGATCTTGTCCAAAAAGCGTTGAATGAGGGGAGATTAAAATTCGACGAGAAATCAAAGCCTCCAATGAAGGTAGATACTGACCCTCTCCAGATTGCTGATACTTCGTTTGCTGAACCATTCGAATTCATGATGGTAGAAGCTATGGAAGTTACGACTCTCGAATCAATTCCAGAAGAGGATTATATCGAGAAAATTAAGGTGGTTTACCCTAAGGCTGAAGAGGATTTGCTAGACTTTCTTATGAGATGTAAAGCAAAGAATCACCAAGTCATGCTATGCCCTAGGTGTAGTGCTGTATGCGACAAAGAGGCTACTGCAGGCCTCGAGAATTATCTGCCTTATGTGAAGCCAAAATTCAATGGTCCAAACAGAAGACTGAACTTCAATAGTGGACCAAATCAATATCCTGACAAGGGAAAAGCTATAATGCCAAAACCTTCGATTCAGGAAAGGATTGGTCGAAAACAAACTTTCTTGCCATCAACAAAAATACCCATAGGTCAATGGGGACATGGTAGGTATGCCGCTTTCGACAAAAGAATCAAGCATCAGGGAAGTTCTAGTAAGGGTCGGCAAACTAATGCTCAACCTATTATGGCAATAAATGCCAGTAAATACTCTTATAAGAATAACTATAAGGGTAAGAATCCAATGACAAGAACACAATGGCGTAGGTTCCAGCGCCAGAAAAAACAAGAATTCCAAAATGTTCCACAAGAGAACAACTCGAAAGGAATTAAGATTCAAGAAAAGGCCAAGAGGCCTGTAATCGAAAGACTCTCACAGCCAAACATTCCAGAAGAAAATAAGGAAAAACGAAATGAAGAGGAGTGTTTTGATGGTGAAGATGATGACTTTGGGTCAGAAAATGACTTCGATGTGGTTTGTAATGTGGTGTCTGTATTGCCACGAGAGTTTGATGTTTGGTCTTTCTCGGATCGAGAAGAAGACTGCTACGAACCACCACTGGTTGATATCAAACCAGTTTGTTACTATGTAATGGATAATGGATGCATTGAAGAGCAATGCGCCAGTTTTGCAAGGCCTGATGAAGGGATGAAAAATCATCTTAAGCCTTTGTTTGTTAGAGCAAAAGTCAACAATGTTGGCATAAACAAGGTGCTAATTGATGGAGGAGCAGCTGTGAATCTGATGCCTTCTTCATTAATGGAAAAAATAGGGAAATATGACACAGATCTTATTTCTCACAATATAGTCCTTTCGAACTATGAAGGGAAAAGTGGCCACTCTTGGGGTGCTCTCCAAGTTGAAGTTGCCATTGGAAGCACAGTTAGGCCAACACTATTTTTGGTGGTTGAATCCAAAGCAAACTTTAATCTTCTGTTAGGAAGAGAATGGATTCATGGAGTGGGGGCAGTGCCTTCGACTCTTCACCAAAACTTGGCTATTTGGAGAGATGATGGTATTGTCGAATATGTGGAAGCAGATCAAAGTTATTATCTATCCGAGCAATACCAAATAACGAAACAGACTTTCGACAAGAACCTTGCTACAATTGCACCATGTGGCGACAAAGACGCCGCTTTTGATAAAGTGGTTTCTGAAAATGTATACCACTCTGTAAAACTCCACCCAACTCATGGATTTTGTTGGAGAAGAGAGGAAATAGATCAAAATTCCTCTGAAGATGGAGTAATTCCACCATCTGGGTGGGATTGTGAATTCTACTATCCCGATGACTGAGCCCAACCCATGGGCAAGAATTTCGGCTTATATGGCCGAAAATAGATTAAATACGGCACTAGAAGCTGTAACAATGAAAGAAGAAGTGGCTTTCGAAGCCAATGATTCTAAAAAATTGGCAAATAAAGCCAATGATCTTGAAGATGGCAAGAATATGCCAAACTTGCAAAACTTGGATTGTATTTATGATGACGAACCTTTGGGTTTCGAAAAAGATCCTTTAAATATAAATCATAAAATGCAAGCCCAAGACTCATTGCAAGAAATAGACATTGGAGATGGCCTAACAAAAAGGCCAACTTACATCAGTGCCAACATCAATTCTGATTTCAGGACAAAGCTGATCGAACTCCTTAAGGAATATAAAGACTGTTTTGCTTGGGACTACAATGAAATGCCTGGTCTAAGCAAAGAATTGGTTGAACATAGGCTGCCTTTGAAGCCAGAAAAGAAGCCAATCAAGCAATTACCAAGGAGATTCGCGCCAGAAATAATGTCCAAGATCAAAGGAGAAATCGAAAGGTTGCTGAGAAGCAAGTTCATTCGAACTGCCAGGTATGTTCAATGGTTAGCAAACATAGTTCCTGTAATTAAAAAGAATGGAACTCTTAGAGTATGCATAGATTTTCGAGATTTAAATAATGCTACACCTAAAGATGAATACCCTATGCCTGTAGCAGAAATGCTTATTGACTCAGCAGCAGGCTTCGAATACTTAAGTATGTTAGATGGTTATTCAGGATATAATCAAATTTTTATTGCTGAAGAAGATATTCATAAAACTGCTTTTAGATGCCCAGGAGCATTAGGAACTTATGAATGGGTAGTAATGCCATTTGGTTTAAAAAATGCTGGAGCTACATATCAAAGAGCAATGAATTTGATTTTCCATGATTTTATTGATAACTTTATGCAAGTCTATATAGATGATATTGTTATCAAATCTTCATCTGATGATGGCCATTTGGAACATCTTAGAAAATCATTCGAAAGAATGAGAAAATGTGGATTAAAAATGAATCCACTAAAATGTGCTTTTTGTGTGCATGCAGGAGATTTCCTTGGTTTTGTTGTACATAAGAAAGGCATTGAGATAAATCAGAATAAGACAAAGGCAATAATGGAGACGCAGCCTCCAGTGACTAAAAAGCAACTTCAATCTTTGCTGGGAAAAATCAATTTCTTGAGGAGATTCATCTCGAATCTAAGTGGTAAATCCCAACCCTTTTCACCACTACTCAGATTAAAGAAAGATGATGTTTTCAAATGGGAAGCAGAGCACCAAAGAGCTTTTGAAGATATCAAGTTATATCTTTCAAAACCACCAATACTAATGTCTCCCATTCGAAACAAATTCATGAAGTTGTATATTTCAGCGTCTGATTCGACCATTGGTAGCATGATGCTCAAGAGGATGAAAATGGGGATGAAAGAGCCATCTATTATTTAAGTAGGGTTCTAAATGATGCTGAAACTAGATATAATTCTATAGAAAAACTATGTTTATGTTTATATTTCTCTTGTATGAAACTTAAGCATTATATAAAGCCTATTGAAGTTTATGTCTATTCTCATTTCGACGTAATTAAACATATGCTTTTGAAACCAGTTTTACATAGTAGAATTGGAAAATGGGCATTAGCCTTAACTGAATATGCTTTGACATATAAACCTTTAAAAGCAGTTAAAGGTCAAATAGTGGCTGACTTTATAGTTGATCACTCTGTAATCGAATCAACTCAAGAAGTGGTAGAGGTCCAGCCTTGGATTTTATACTTTGATGGTTCTAAACATAAATTTGGAACTGGAATTGGGATATTAATTATTTCACCACTGAAAGTCCCAACCAAATTTAAGTATAAAATAAATGGTCTTTGTTCGAACAATGAAGCTGAGTACGAAGCTCTAATAGCAGGTCTAGAAATTTTAATAGACTTGGGGGCAAAGAACATAAGAATCAAAGGAGATTCAGAATTGGTATTGAAACAATTAACACAAGAGTATAAATGTGTAAAAGAACATCTTGTCAAATATTTTGAAACTGCAAGACAAATGTTACTTTGTTTTGATACTGTTGATTTCGAACATGTTCCTCGATTGCAAAATCAAGAAGCAAATGACTTAGCTCAAATTGCTTCAGGATACAAAATGTCAAAAGAACAATTATATGAATTAATCGAAATCAAAGAAAAACTGGTATTTAATGATTTATTATCTCCAAACTTGTCAATGCCAAAACTGGTGGGGGCAAATATACCTCAAGAAACAATTGATAATAAATGTCATGATGAAGAAAAATTTCAAATTTGGGCAATTGACAATTTAACAAACACTGATTGGAGAAAACCAATTGTAGATTACCTACAAAATCCAACAAGTGATACTGCTCGAAAGATCAAATATAGAGCTTTAAGCTATGTGATCATTGGAGACAACTTATTCAAAAAAACTATTGAAGGAGTCTTACTTAAATGTCTGAATGAATCAGAGGCTCATATAGCCGTCTCTGAAACGCATAGTGGAGCTTGTGGATCTCATCAAGCAGGTCACAAAATCAGATGGTTACTATTTCGACAAGGGTTATACTGGCCTTCTATGTTAAAAGATTGCATAGAATTTGCTAAGGGTTGCCAAGATTGTCAAAGACATGCAGGAATACAACATGTGCCTGCAAGTGAATTACATTCCATTATTAAACCTTGGCCATTTAGAGGTTGGGCTTTAGATTTAATTGGTGAAATAAAACCTGCTTCATCAAAAAATCAAAGATTTATAATAGTTGGAGTAGATTATTTCACAAAATGGATCGAGGCAGTACCCATGCAAAATGTAGATCAAGAAGCAGTTATTAGTTTTATTCAAAAGTATATTATTTACAGATTTGGAATCCCTGAAACTATCACTACTGATCAAGGCTTAGTTTTTACTGGTCGAAAAATGCAAGAATTTGCAAATCAAACTGGTTTTCGTTTACTAACTTCGACACCATACTATGCACAAGCAAATGGTCAAGTTGAAGCAGCCAATAAAATCTTTATTGGTTTAATTAAAAAACATATTGCCCAAAAACCTAGAAATTGGAACAATACTTTGGACCAAGTATTATGGGCATGCAGAAATTCTCCAAAAGAATCAACTAATACTACCCCTTTTCGTTTGACATATGGTCACGACGCAGTTTTACCAGTCGAAGTACATTTGCAATCACTTCGAATCCAAAGGCAAATGGAAATACCAAATGACCATTATTGGAATATGATGTTTGATGAATTAGTTGATTTAGATGAAGAGAGAATACAAGCTTTGGAAAGATTAACTCAGCAAAAAGAGAAAATAGCCAAAGTTTACAATAAAAAGGTCAAGTCTAAAACCTTTAGTATTGGAGATTTAGTCTGGAAAACTATTCTGCCTATGGATCGAAAGGATAGGGTTTTAGGAAAATGGTCACCCAATTGGGAAGGTCCTTTTAAGATTTCACAAATATATTCTTATGGTGCATTCGAGATCGAAGAGCTAACTGTTGAAAGACGCACTCTTAATATAAATGGTAAATATTTGAAAAAATATAGGCCAACATTATGTGAAATAAACATAAGCACAGAATAAGAAAGATAATGACATCAAAATGGCAAAAATAATAAATTGCCATAAAAACAGGATATTCTCAAATATTACGGATTTATTTAAACCAATCAAATAATAGGAATTGTATTTCGAATACAAGAATTGGTTACATTCGAAACCATCTATGGTTTTATTTGACCTAACAAAAATCTATCCTAATGCATCTTTATTTTAAACAATAAAGAGAAAAGCAAGAAAGAAGGTGCAACTGTTAATCCTTCCCAACTGGTTGAGAAGTTCCACCACACAAAGAACAATCCCCAACAGCAGTAAGGTGGATTGTCACACCTCACTTCATCTTCGAAGAACTGGACTCAATGTCCTTTCCATTCTTATGAGAAGAGTTGGTAGGACCCTCGATCAATATAAGGGAATCATCTTGATCTTGACAGAGATCTTCTTCTGGGACGTAAGTCTTTAAAAATTCAGCATAATCTGAATCAATCTCATCTGAACCAGAATCATCGTGTTCTTGGATATGGCTTTGAGATTTCTTCTGAATCTTATGTGAGGATTGGATAGGTTTAGATTTGGGGGTTAGATGTTTCTTGCGTTTAGAAACAGAAGAAGGTTTGCTAGTTTTCTTAACAGAAACAACACCTTTAGATTTTCCTTTCATGGTTTCTTGAAGAAAGGAAGGAGGTTAAAGGAAAGAGGAATAGTGAAGGAGATTTGGATTAAAAAATCACAACAGAGACGTTCCTTTTTATAGAGAAATTTGGACGGTTGGCAGTTAGATTTCCCTTGTTTCTCGCAAATAATAAATTTGGATTGACTTGACTGTTTTGGAAACAGAGTCAACCACGGTCTTTGAAGAATATTTGTCAGTTGCACATATCAAGAAGTGGAAAAGATTTTCCCGCCGTGAATTCTGAGGTTTTTGTTATAAAAAGCTCCAAATTCGAAGTTTTGAGAGTTATCTGGATTAATAAAGCCTATCAAATGATTCGAGAACATCGAAGGTAGAGAAATCGAAATGGCAAACATAAATAATTCGCCACAAAACAGGGCATTGTTAATTTTACAATCCAATTCAAAACTTGTTCAAAAAATTAACATAACAAATTGTTCGAAACAAAAAAAAAAAATTTTTAAAGGAACATATTCAGGCTTTGGATTTCAAATTAGCATAATGGGTTTTGAGCAAAGCCAATTCGACGTCGATAACTTGTACATTGCTCTCAAGGGATTTAACATCTTCCTGCAAAGCTTCAGAGGCACTAAAGTATCTAAGACCTTCTCGAGCTTCCTTCTCGATTGCCTCTTGATGAGTTTGAGTAGCAGCTTCCTCGAGTTGTTTACGCTTTTCCTGCTCAGAATGAATGAGGAGCTCTCTTTTCGCTATTTCTGCTCGCAATCCCACAATTTTTTCTTGCCATCTACCAATATTAGAAATACACTCTTGGACTCCTTCACTAGAATTGGCTTTTTGGGTCCTCATTGCCTCTACCTTTTCGACAGAGCGGTTAGCTTTATCGAAAACAATAGCTTGGGCCAGTTTCTGATGACTCATCCTTCCAAGAGTATATTCTTTCTTCTGTACAACTTTGGCAAATTGCTCGATTATCGACTCGAATTGAATGACTTTACTCAAAGTATCCTGATCAGTGAGAGGATTATGCAGCTGGTTCAAGAAATTTTTATGGGCAAAGGCAGCATTGGTATTTTCTTCAATGGACTTTAACATATCACCATTTATGTATTCTGAATGAAACTTGAGCAACAGAGAATCCTGGCGAACGTTTTGTCGAATACTGGCCTCAGATTTGCTTGAAGTATCGCCAGTATCACTGCTTGAAGCAGGTTCCCATTTTTTAGCCATGAGAAGTCTTAGTGCAAGGTCTGGCTTCGAATTCCTCATGTTGTCGAAATCCCCTTCAGACATGCCAAGGCTAGCTGAGAGTTTCGAAGTCGAAGACTCTGGCAAAATTTCTGATCCACCTTCCTCTGCTTCAGGAATGAACTCAGCATCAAAGTCCATTTGCTCATTCGAGTAATCTGGGTTGGCTTGAGAATTGGAAGTTGTATGAACAAATTCCATATTCGAAGCAGCAGCATTAGCTGCCTCCAGATTCTCTTTATCAGTGACAGTCTTGTCACTATCATCCTGCAAAGATAAGGATAAATTAGTAAAATAAAGGCTAAGGCATTAGCATTGAAAGAGAGTTCAAAGTTCATTTACCTTTGTAACTTCATCAGTAGATTTTCCGACTTCATCTGTGGGTTTATTTTGGTCTAAACTTTCAACCAAAACCTCTTTAAGTCTATCTGTTTCTTCTACAACCTTAGGGAGATCATCTTTCGATGTCTCTGTCGAAGCAACAACAGCAGGTTGAGTCGAAACACTCGGATTTGCTTGAGAACGATCCTCAGGAGATTTGGATTTGGACTTGGATTTGGATTTCTTCTTTTTCTTCTTTTTCTTTGGCACCCTCTCATTTGGTTCAGGACTTTTCTCTTCAACAGAGGCATTGTCTTCACCTTCAGTTTTGTCTCTATCTTTTCCTACATCACCTTCAATCTCCTCATCCATAACTTCAATAACTGGAGGACCAACAACCTCAGCACTTGGTGCTGGATTCGCCTCTTGAGCAGCAGGCTTTACAGTCGTTGTCCTTTTCAACGGGGTCACCACTTCTTCTTCCTGTTTTCGACAAGAAATTTTTTCAGAAAATAAGAAACAAAAATCGAAAACGAAAGGCATCATGAGAAAGAATTGAACTTACAGATTCATCACTAGAAATAGTGACAGTTGGTCTGGTCTTCTTCGAGGCATTTCCAGTTTCAGTTGAACTGTTTGCTCTCTTCTGACCCTGAAAATATGTTTAAGGCTTTATAAACATGTTTTTTAAGGAGCAAATTCTCGAAGGGAAGAAAATTCGGAAACTTACCTTCACCTTCACTTCCACATTCTTCTTATCAGCAGGCTTAGTCTTGCGGGTTTCTTTCAAAGCATCTTCCAAAGCTTGTTTCGAAACTACAAAAGGTTGAATTAAGAATTAATATAATGTGGAAGCATGATTAAAAGAGAAAGTAAAGAATTACCTTTTGGCTTCGATTTCTTTGCCTTCTCGACAATTGGTTTGCTCAGACCAGCTTCCAATCCTCGAACAATCTCTTCAACACTTTTAGTTCGAGTCAAATAATAATTCTCCCACCAACTATCAAAGTCCGTGGTACAAAAATGAGAAATATTAAAGTCAAAAGAGTTGAGGTTGTATGAATTCTGTTCTGTTATCTTGAGATAACCTCTAAACGTCTTTTCAGAAAGACTCGATCCTAAAACCATGTCCTTTTCTTCCTCAAATAAACTTTTGGGACGAATCTGGGACATTCCAAATTGTCTTGAAACCAAATTTGGTTGGTATCCTACCAATCCAAAATGTTTTGCTTGAGAACCTATCCTACAAGATAGCACAGAAGGATCCAGATAGGCTGACCATACCTCATTCACTTCATCTTCATTATCAGGATCGAAAGCTGGAAAGTCCTCAGTAAACCAATTGGGACCAAATTCCCTAGTAGCAAAAGGGGCGTGATGGGGTTTGAAAACATTAAAGTTGAGAAAAAATTTCATGTACCTCATGAAAAGGGTCTTGTGATCAGTCTCTAATTGTCGAGGGGCTAATCGAATAATCCTCCTTCCTTCGATTGGACGATCAGCCATTTCAGTTTCAAATTCTTGGGGTACCTTCAAATCGAATTCTTGTTCAAAGGTGGCATTCAACCACAATTGTAGCAACCACATGGGTCCGGCGACCAAAAATGAAGAGCCATTGGTAGATTTCTTAATCTCATCACAGGCTAGTCCAATAGACTCATATAAAACAGCTAAAATTAATTTCCCTAAACCAAAATGCCTACCCTCGTGTATCTGGATGGCCATGGGAATAAACATTTTCGCTACTTGTAAGGAACGAGAACAGAAAACCTAGTAAGACAGCCAAAGGGTTAAAAAAGCTACATGTTCGACACTGCTAGTTTCTCCCTTCTCCATGTTTTTCTCGATGAACTTGGTGAATAACAGTTCAGTTGGGTCGAAATCAATGTTATCACTGGTATTTGCTGGATCAAAGGTTTCGTCATTTGGTCGAAGACCAGTTAGGGCAGCTACGTCTAACAGAGTTGGGGTAAGCATGCCACATGGGAATTGAAAGGTGTTAGTAGACTTTTCCCAAAAATGCATTGCAGCAATGATCAGCTCTTGTTGTACTTGGGGTCCAATTTGAGTAAATTGAATCAAATCATAGATTCCATAAGTTTTCCAATATTCCCCAAAATCTTTTTCCATTCGATTTAGCCATGGGATAAAATGCCTAGTATTGGGAATAACAGGGGCAGATCGAAATAGCTTCACATTTAAAAACCCTAAATGGCGTGTTTCGCTAGAGAAGATTGGGGGTTCACATGTTCGAAAGCAAGGAAAAATCGCATTTACCTTTGAGCTCAATGCATCTTCGTCTGGTAGAGGACCTCCAAACGCATAGACGTTTTTGTTCACAGCAAATGGAATCATCAGTTCCGAATGCCAAACATCCATTTTTTCGGGATCATCATGTGGTTGAGGAACCATGGGCTCTTTATCTTCGTGAAGTATGAAATTCTTCCATTTACCAGCAAAGGGAACATGGACTTCACGATTGTCGTTAGCCATTGGTGATTTTTGAACAGAAAAGTCTTTTGGAAAATCACGATTAGAAGATTAAAACTCTCTAGGAAGTCTTTTGAAATGTTTCAGATCTAAATGGAATGAACAATGCGTTGGTTTTGAGTGAGTTAAACTTGAAATCGTTGTTACAAGTTTCTGGAAAAAGCTCAGAATAATGGAGTTTTTGTTTGGAGTTTGCAGAAACGTTTCAATGGCGAGGAAGAAGGCTATTTATAGATTTTGAATAAAATCTTGAATTAAATAAATCAAAAAGAAATTACACTGTTCACATGCAGTTTTCTTTCAACTTCCGAAACTGCCACCTGGCCCACTCACGCGAAAAAGCAGGATTTTTTCTTTGATAATGGTGAAAATGGCAGTTGAAAAGACTGCTAATGACGTCAGCGCAGTCTTAGGAAAGCGTGAAGACTTTTTGTGGAAAAGCAAACGTTTCAATCTTAAAATGCCAACTCCTAAATTTCATTCGAATCATTCAAATCGAAATTGGCATTTTGGGGGCAATTTGTTACTCCATATTTTTGTTTGAAACAAAATATGAAATAAAGAAAAGTTAATGGCAAAATTATACATGTCATCAATATGTATATTTAAAAGGTTAATGTAATCTTTTATCAAAAGTTTTTTCTTTTCGATTCGATTTTGATATAAATCGAAATCTGGCTGGATCGAAAGAAGTTTGGAGTTTCACGAGAAGACTAAGTACTTTCTGAATGATTTTCAAACTTGACTCACTTCGATTTCGACTGATTAGCAACGGATGCAACGGTTCAAAACTGAGGACAGCGCATGAGAATCAAGGACACGCGTCATTTGGTCAAGCAGCATCCGTTATAGAGCAGTTGAATTAAGAAGTCTATATATATGTATTTTGTAGTCAAAATAAGGGTCACAATTTCACATACAAAAATCCTTACAAAAACTCAGAGTACCCATGCGTTCGAGCGAAATGGTAATGACATGGAAATGCATGATTCTGTGAACCAATCTTTATTTGTGAATGTTTACATTTAAATGCAATTCTTATTCCAATAACTTTTAATTCATTGTTTACTTTAAGAAATCCATTCATTCGAATGAATTTCGCACTTGTCTTTTAAATTCATTTTAGTTTTTCTGCAAATCTTTTCATTCAAAGTACTTTACTGCATTTCAATTTTCATTTACATGCTTTCAATTTAAATCTTTTTAACAAGAAAATTCAAATCATGAACATTAAATGTTTTCTCTCCATAAATGCACAAACATGTCCCAAGATTTTCTAGTTGATCTTACCAGTAAATAAACTAGCGGTTGTTTACCAAAAATCAGTGTAAACACAGTGATGTTGTCCTTTATACAGACATCAGGCTTAGAATGTTTCATAGAGAGTGACATAGCCTTATGATGAACTTTGGAATTCTTTGGCTTATGATAAACTTGGATTCCTTGGAGTTTGATGGTCTTGATTCTTTGGCTTCTGATAGTCCTTTGTAATTCAGCTTCTGAACGTCTTCGTCTTCTGAATGACACTTGACTACGTAGCTTTGAATATTAATACCAATTAGCTTCTGAATGTTGTAGGCTTCTGAACTCCTTTGAGCTTCTGAACTCCTTCAAAGTATAATACTTCAGACTCTTAACAAGTTCCTTCAGAGCGTAAATCAAATGTGCTCTTTCATAAATATGAGTTTGTCCTGCACACTTAATTTAAACATTAGTAATACCAATTGTCCATTTAATACATTTGTTATCATCAAAACTTAGGGTGTTTTATAAATAAAACTCATTTTGTTCCAACAATCTCCCCCTTTTTGATGATGACAAACTTAAGTATTAAATACAATTGTTGTTGATAAAATTCATCTATGTTGACATTAGACTTCTGAATTTTGCAAGCTCCCCCTAAGTCTGATACTCCATAGGGTTAGGTTTGTAAGCTCCCCTATTTTATATTCATAGTTGATTTTAATCAGTTTCAGAGTTATTTTATTATATGACTTAAATTATTCATATTTTACAATGCAAAGAACAAGGTTTGTAAGCTTCTTCTCTTCATAGTGAAATAATTTTTGAATAAAGTTGCACCCTTACTCAAAAACTATCTATGAATAATAAATTTCAATTTAATAAATATATTCTCCTTAAAATTATAATAAAAAATAAAGGCTTAAATATGAAAATAGTCCCTGCACTTTCGGGTCATTTTAGTTTCAGTCCCTGCATTTCAAAATCCTTGCAAATTGCCACTGCACTTTCAGTCTACTTTAGAAATAGTCCCTCTGCTGACTTTTTTGATGATGTGTCATCGTTTTTGACAGATGACGCTGATGAATAGGACAGGAAGATGCTGACTCAATTAAAAACAACTTAGAAAGACAAAAATGCCCTTCTCTCTTATGTGGGGTTCTAACACTTTCTCAGATGCCTTCAAATTGTACTCTCATCTATTCATGTTAAATTCTGTTTTTCACCTCTCTGCAAATTCTGTTTTTTTTCTTAGATATCACTATTTTTAGTGACCCTTTTGTTAATTCTTTCCAAAAGTTTGAAAATTTAATTGTTTTGAAACTACCCATTTGAAAAAAATGAAGGATTTTCCATCTTGTTTTGGTGAAAATGCAGTTCAAGTATCAGATTCATCATCTTCAAGTTCAAACTCAAGCAAAACAGCACAAAATCTGGTTATTTGTGTTTATCAGTGTTTAATTAGAGGTAGATCTTGCTTAATTACAATCACATGGAGAAAAAGTTTAATGGGTCAAGGTTTTAGTGTTGAAATTGATGATTCTTCAAATCAATGTTTATGTAAAGTTGATATAAAACCTTGGGTTTTTTCTAAGAGAAAAAGTTGTAAGAATCTTGAAGCTTATTGTTGTAAGATTGATGTTTATTGGGATCTTTCTTCAGCTAGATTTGGTGTTGGACCTGAACCATTGGAAGGTTTTTTTGTAAGTGTAGTTGTTGATAAACAAATGATTCTTCTTCTTGGTGATTTAAGGAAAGAAGCTTTTAAGAAATCTAATGTTGTTCCATTACCTTTGAATGCTGTTTTTGTTGCTAAGAAAGAACATGTTTTTGGTAAGAAGTTTTTTGGTAACAAGGTTGTGTTTTGTGACAATGGTAAAATTCATGATCTTGTTATTGAATGTGATACTTCAATTGCAAAGGATCCTTGTCTTATAATTCGAATCGATAGTAAAATTGTGATGCAGGTTAAGAGGAAGAAGAAGAAGAAGAACACGAACAAGCAGAAACGAAGAAGAAGAAGAACACGAACGAAGAAGAAGAACACGACGAAGAAGAATTACACAACCACTGCCTCCATTGTGAAGCTCCAAAACCTAATTTAAACAAGGAAGAAGAAGGGCATTTTTGTCTTTCTAAGTTGTTTTTAATTGAGTCAGCATCTCCCTGTCCTATTCATCAGCGGCATCTGTCAAAAACGATGACACATCATCAAAAAAGTCAGCAGAGGGACTATTTCTAAAGTAGACTGAAAGTGCAGTGGCAATTTGCAAGGATTTTGAAATGCAGGGACTGAAACTAAAATGACCCGAAAGTGCAGGGACTATTTTCATATTTAATGTCAAGGTAATTAATAAGAATAACTGAATTGAATGACAATAGATTCTGATACGTATACATTGGGTTCTCAGAGGATGTCATGTGATACGGTTTCAGAATTTAAATATTTCAGATCTTTAAAAGAATAACAAAAACATTTAAAGCACGCAAGATCAGATTGTCATAAAAAATAAACATATGTTCAGGTTGCAAACAAAATAGACCACTACTATTTAATCCTTCTCCCCGAAATAATACAAAGCTCTAAAAAGCTATTCAAACTCTTTTTCCAACAATTGATTTACCAACACTCTTTCTCCCCCTTTTGTCATTATCAAAAAGGTAGTATAAGCAATTAAAGACAATTGTAACGACCAATGCAGATCAGTAAAAAAAAATGGTTCCAACTGAAGCGGGTGGAAAAATGCGCGAGCGTAAAATGCTCGCTAGACAGTAAAGTCGCCACCGAACTTTATTTATTCCCGGAGGAAAAGGAAAATATCAATAAAACCTTAAAAGCAATGGAAAGAGGGTAATCACAACCATTTCCAGGTTCGGGAGTCGATTATGTGAGGGGAAGGTATTAGCACCCCTCACATCCGTTGTACTCAACGGGAACCTTCTCGTTAATTTTAGGGTTAAAAAAGCGTCTAATTTGCTTCCATGATTTTAATTAATTATTATGTACAAAGGGGGAAAAGTTAGTTTTTTATTAGTGTGCTTGACAGGATGTATGAATCCCGCTCCTACGTATTCCCGGGTGCAGTGGGAAATTCAAAGCTACACGCAGTTCTGGGTAGAAAATAATTGTTGGTTGGTTGATTTTATTTATGAGAATATGCTAGTCGCGCTTAGGCGGAAAAAATTTATTTGATTGAAAAATAGACGCACGGGGGTGCAAAAATTAGTAAGGTTTGGTGTGTTGAAGTTTATTTTAAAGTTTGGAATGACAACTACCCCAGTCACGAGCCATACGTCAAGAACACGGGTAATCGGGAGAAGGAGTGATATACATCAAACCATCTCTTTTTCATCCATTTATTGTTTATTTTAAAAAAAAGATGTTTTATTTTTTAGAATGACGGTTATCCGGACCACAAGTCATACGCCAAGTATCCAGATATCCGGGGAGCGAGAAGGCCATACGTCCGACCGCTCCTTTTTCATTCGATTTTATTATAAAAACTATTCGATGTAAAATAAAAAAATAAATAAAATAAATAAAAAAAAAAAGAATTGAAATTGAACTTTATCTCTTATGCTTTTATATTTTTTTGTTTTTTATATTTTAGGATTTGGAAATATAAACATACAAAATAAACCAATAAAAACTAAATAGCTCAATAAGTGGAAAAAGATTAAAAGGAAAGGGGTGCAAACCGAAATAAGAGAGTGCAAACAGCGAAGAGGTCCAGACCCAACAAAAAAGGCCCAAGTCTGCTTTTCTAATCTTGTGAGCCTCTTCTATGAGGGAGCACCATAAGAGGGAAGATCAGGTACGTATAACCAAGATCATAAGTCCCTGATTAGATCACACATGTAGCCAATATTGTGTTGACACATGGCAGACTTATAGTAATAGAAAAAAATAGAAAAAAAAACAAATATATAAAAAAGAACAGAGAGAACAGATCTTCTTCCTCCTCATTCACATGTTTCCAATCCTTAAAACTTCCATCTCTCTCACGATCCTTACCTCACCGGCGGCGGAGGTTCCGGCGCCTGCTACCGCCGTCGCCGGTCGTCCCTCTCCCTCTCTCAGTATCCCTCTCTCAATTTCTAGATCTTTCTCTCGATCTCCCTCTCTCAATTGCTAACTCTTTTCTCTCGGACTCGTCGGAGCAACAACGCGGTGGTATCTCAGCGGCGGCAAAATCTCTTCTTTTGTTCCATTTCAATTTGAATATTCTGCTTTCCTTTTGAATCACTGTGTTTATTTGTTATGGGTGATGATTTTTGTGTGAGTTTATTTGATGAAGAATAGTGGGTGGTTTGTTGTTGTTGTTAATAGAGGTAAAGATTGAAATATGAGGATGATTTGGCTATGGTGTTGGTGAGTGAACAGAAGTTGATAGCTATTGATGGATGTGGAGATTGGAAGATGGTGATGGTGATCGATGTGAGGTTGTGGTGGTTATGTTGTTTTATGGTTACTAATAGTAGTGCATGGTGGTGGTTTGATTTTCATGAAGATGGTGATGATGGAAGGTTTGAAGGGGTAGTGATGAGTGGTTATGATGTTGGTGAATGAATATGGTGATTGTAGTTTTTTTTATGGAGGTTTGGTTGTTGGTGTTAATGTTGGAGGATGATGATGATGAACTCAAATATGCAGCAAGGCTGCGTGTTGTTTTATTTCTCTTGCTGTGTTCCTCCCCCCTTGTTTGAAAATCTATTTGTTATTTATAATGATGAAAATTAGGTTTAACTTGCAATGGAATGAAATTATATGAATTGAATGTAGTTTATGAGTGAATGAGAAATTTCTCCATTGAGACAGATTTGCCATGATTGCAAGATTCTTCCTTTTTATTTATGTTGACTTTTCTTGAATTTTTTTTTATGATTTTTTTAATTTCTTTTGATAAAAAGTACAAAAAATAATGAATAAAGTTTTCTGAAAAAATGCCTAAAATAAAAAAAACGAAAATTAAAATTAAAATTGTATTTTTGTGATTTTTGAATAAAATACAAGTAAAGTAAGAAAAATACAAAAAGATGGAAAAAGTGGGACTCAAACACATGACAGTAGACACAAAACTCCTTGAACATTCTCTTTATTACCAAATAGGCTAGCTCAAATACTTGAAACTAAATGCGACAAAAACCTATATGATAAAAAGTATGGGCAAAATTTGGGGTATGACACCAACTATGTTCACAGTTAAAGAACTTGTTCAACGTATTAATGACATTGGCGTTGAAATGAGCTTATAAAAGGAGAGAAAACCTATTCATTTTATTCACACAGAATAATCTTAGGTTCTAGTAGTTCAATTGAGAGAAAAGAATCATGAAGCTTTAAGAAAAGTGAAGTTTCAAAGAGAGTAAGTCGTGAAGAGAGAAAAACTAAGCAAGAAAAATCAAGAAAAGCAAAGCCAAAGCTTGAAGAAAGTAGTTCAGAGTGTGATGAAGAAGATTCAGAATGCGACTCTGATTGGTTTGAGTATTTGAAGACATATCTTCCTAAGAGGATCAGTCTGATGTCCAAGTCCCAAATGGGCTAGAGTCTTCTCCTGAAGAAGAACAATCTGATCCAGATGAATCAGATTCCCCAAGAGAGGTGTCATCCAAGCTGGATTACCCAACTCTGCCATCTAAGGATTCCAGTTGATCATCTTTAGAATTTTATGTAGCAGTTACTCATGTTTTCATTGAAATAATTTTTTTATTGTTTGGCTGCTTTAATTTGATTCTTTATTGTTTTGTTTTTCTTTCTTTTGAATAAGTTTAAAAACAACCATTTGAAATTAAATACCAATTGAAGAAAACAGGATAATCAAATAACAATTATAGACATATATCACAGGATAAATATTAATTGAAGTAGAATAGATCAGCATGAATATCAATTAACATTTTTATAGCACAAAGATTCATAACAATTCATATCAAAAAGATAATCCTAATGTGCTTAACAAACAAAATGTTCAAGAAAGACATAGATAACAATCAAAGAAATCCTATGGGTTTTAGTTTAGATGACTAAGGATGGTTTCCATGGTTTTGTAGAGACGCCCTTGACTTGTAGAGACCTCTTCTAATAACACAATATGCTTGTCCACCTTAGCCTCTATTCTGTCCATATTAGCTTCATACTCTGGATTCCTCAGATGTTCTTTGTTGATGATAGGTTCAGCATTGAAATCTATATTGAAATGATCCTTGAGATGATTTTTCAATACTTCCAGATTCTCTTTCAGACTTGAATTTGTATTAGCTTCAGTAGGACCAAATTCAGAATGTGAACTTCCTAATTCATTCAGAGTATGAGCTTCAGGAATAATTTAAAGTACAGATGATGCTTTGCCCTTCTCATTCTTCTTATGCTCTTCTATGTCTGTCTTCTTGATTGCATTAAACTCCTCAGTTAGTTCTTCCCATTGTGCAACATATCTTTCAGAGGGTATATCTGAATGCCTTAGCTCATGTAATTCTTGTACCTTCCTAAAAAGATTGTTACATAACCTCAAGAGATCAGGGCTTGTAGAGATTTCAGGGTGTGTTTCAGAGGTTGAGGGTATTGTGTATTGAGGGTTGGAATGGGTTTCAACACAGTCAGATATTGGTGATGTCCCAGCCTCTTGGGTTTTCTCAGTAGCTGCACAGTGTTGGGTTGGTATTTGTTGTTGTCGTTTTTTATCAGGTTGACTAAACGAACTTAACTGTATATCAGAGGTAGTTAGTTCTTTAATCATTTCATCAACCTGATTCCTGGTTGGTGAGTTAGGGGTTTCATCAAATTGGAGTACTTCAGTGTGTACTGACTCATTAGAATCAGTTGCAATCACTTCAGTGTGTGTATTGATTTGTTGTTCAGGTTCACTTTGATGTTCAGGTTGTGTTTGTTGTTGTTCAGGGGGTGTTTGAGGTTCAGGTTGTGTATGAACATGTCCAGGTTCAGTATATGGTTCAGGTTGTGATTGAGCATGTTCAGGTTCAGAGGGTATGTTTGGTTCAGATTGGATTATCTCAGGTGTTTCAGGTTGGGTTTGAATGTGCTCTGAGATAGTTGGGTTTGAATGTGCTCTGAGATAGTTTGGTTTGATATTGGGTTGGTTTCAGGACTGATTTGAGTTAGGTTTGGGTTCTGATTCTGTTCAGAGTCTGGAATGTCAGAGTTTTGAACATTATCAGAAGGTAAGGATTCAAATTGTGAAGGGAGTTCACCTGCTAAGTGTTGTTCGAGGAGATCTAGAGGTGACTCTGATGGTTTGTTTGAGGTTGGGGGGTTTTGAGTCTCTTGAGTTAATATAACAGAATCTTCAGGTTTAGATACAATACCTAGATTATCAATAGTGGAGCTCTCAGCATTCGTTTTCTTTTTCTTCAGCTCCTTAGAAATCTTGCTTCTCTTGATCCTCAGAAGCTCATCATCCTCTTCCACATCTTCTAAAACCACCACACTTGAACTCTCAGCCTTTGTCTTTGTCCTGCCTTTGCTATCAACTTTTACAGTTTCAACCTTTGCCTTTACCAATCTTTTTCTTTTCCTCTTCACTTCCTCTGGTTCAATCTCAAACGGTTCACCTTGATTTTCTAGTAGTTGTATGTACTGGTTAACAATACCTTTAGCAACAGAAGGTATGTTAATTTTGAATGTTGTTACCCAAGAAGGTCCTGAATGTGGTAGTTGTTCTAAAGGCTCTGAAAATATCAATGTTTGTCCAGGTAGAAAGTACATATTGGACAATGTGTTTACTGAGATAGCAGAGGCTCTCAGTTCCCTTAACAAATGATCTTGACCAGCAGCCTTGATCACATCAATTACACCACACTGGTAGAAAACCTCACTTAGAATCCTTGGGTAAATGACATGAACATTGGGCTTGGTTTGCCTTTGAATAGCGTTAACAGCCTTGCATAGGTGACAGAAAATGTACTTAGCCCAGTTTAGTTGATAACCTCTAGTGAGAAAATAGATAAAGTATCTATGATCCCAAGAGAGTTGATCAGAGCTTCCACTCCTTGGGAAGATTAATCCTAGCAAAATTCTGGCTAGTAACTTCTGCGTTGGTTTCAAATCACCACTCTTGTTGTTATCACAGCTTTTCCCTTTCTCATAACACCTCTTTGTCATATCATTCAGACACCCAGTGTTCTTGAGTTCAATTGCGCTGTAGGCATGGAGTTTTCCTTCATTTGGAATGTATAACATGCTTGCCAAATTGGATTGGGTCAGAACCACTTCAAATCCGCACACTACCGACCTGATTTCATCCTCCTTGACTTCTCTTAGACCCAGTTCAGCTGGAGTCTTATCCTTGTTCTCAGACTTTGAGTTCCTTAGAGTAGCCAATTCCTTGTCGTAGTCTGCAACAGTTACAACTTTGCTCCTAATCCAAAAATCCTTAACCAGCGTAGGGTAGATTGGACCATTCAATAATCTCATATATATAAATCGTCCATCTTGATCAGTGAAGAACTTTTCAATATCATGTTGATTCAATCTAAGACTTTCAAAATCAACTGGTTGTTCCATATGAAGGAAAACATAACTGTTTATATCAAAGATAAAACGCAGCGGATTTTAAAATTTTATTTTCCTTCAATGGATCCATGTGAAAGATCATGGTCAAGAATATATTATTACCTTTGAAGAACTGATGCTTTCTTTCGCGAACAAGGAGCTTTCGATCACGAACAGAAACTGCTTACGATCACGAACACGAACTGCCTTTCGATCATGAATAAGAAACACTGTATGATCACGAACAAGAACCTTCAATCGATGACGAGCACCACAATTGCAGCGCCTCCACTTAGTCCACACGAACAGGATCCTTCAACCTTCGGTGCTAGTCGTTCTTGGATGAAGAATGAGGGAACTTGAGCGGATTAGGGTTTAGAGAAATTCAGAATTTCTCAAATACGAATTAGGGTTTAGAGAAATTCAGAATTTCTCCAAAAGTGTGAGAGACTGAACTTCATAAGGCTCTATTTATAGAGTTTCTTATGTGGGCTTCAGTTCACATGAATTTGGACTTCTTAAGCCCAATATTCGTTTTTCACTAATTGCATCCCCGCAATAAGTCTTACTTATTTTTCCCGTTTTAACTGTCCTTATGTGTGTGACCCTGTAGGTTCTTATAACGTTGGCAATAATGTTTATCTTAATATTATAAACAGTGAGCGGTATCTAGCAACACATCACTGTTACCCAAGTTATAGCAATGTCATGTGATCTGACTAACCTTTCTGTGATAAACATCTTGTGCATAATTACCTTTTTGTCCTCATGTCTATATTGAACACAAGGCATAGTATGTCATCCTTGTCTAGTTCAATATTGGGCCCATAGACATATCTCCCGTTATGTAGGAGGGACAAATCCCATCTAGGTCACTCATGTCCCTCAGCATGATTCGTGGGATACCCATAAACCAACTTTATAGTTATCCAGTTACGGATGACGTTTGAATGGCAACAAGGTATTACAGTCCTACATCTAGGGTACACAGTGGTTTCAGGTCGAAGGATGGAATGCACCTTTTATCACTATGAGAATAACTTATGACTTTTCATAACATTCTATGTAGTATTCTCATGGTGGGTCAATCCGATATAAAGTTACCCTTAACATTTATATCTATGTGAAGACTAGATAACTCATTATCTATGCTCAGCTAGACGTGATCATCAGTCTACCAACATAATAGTCTCTATGCTTTAATGTTATCCCATTTCACAATAAAGCTTGACTACGGATACGTTTAAGAATAGTGTTCTTATATTTAATGGATTCTCACGTTTAAGTCACACTTAACGTTCCATTAACCCGAATCAACTATTCTAGGGACTTTTATTATTTTAACACATAAACATAATAAAGAAAAAGCCTTTTATTTGATGAGTAAATTATTCAATAATTAATTGGCCTCTAGGGCTTACACCAACACCATAACCAAGTTGAATAATTTCCCTTCCATTTCTAGCGATTTCTCTCTGCTAAATAATTTTGTGCAATTGATGATGTTGACTGGAAAATCTTTTGGGAATGAGAAAGCTGTAGTACAAGCTGACGAGGTAGACGCTGCCATTTCTGAAGTTGGGGTTTAGGGTTTTGCTAATTTGAGAGAGGAAAAATTGCTCTGTGGTATTGAAGAAGAAAGTGTATGTAGTGAAGGTGTAAAGTGTGCAAGTGATTAAGTGATTTTCTTAAAAACAAAATAATGCACACAATAAATTAAAAACAAAATAAATTCAAACCATCATTAACCGCTTTCTATCCAATAAGAATGTGTATACGTGTTCAACAATTTAGCGCCAAAACGTTCAGGTGCTCAACACTAAACGTTTGCTATTCTATTTTCATCAGAGGCTTAACCTTTCAGAGGTCAAAAACTTTTCAGAGTCTGAACTACTTCAGATGCCAAGATCCAAAGTAATTCAGATTCCAAAAATTAATCTTTCAGGACTCAAAATATATGTTCAGATATAGTTTTCAAATTGTTTTCTTCTGAACATTTATTTATCAAAGAATGTGTCCTAAAAAGAAATTTTTAAATTGAATGTTATTCCTATGATTTGTCATTCAAGAGTTAAGAACACTTACCTGGCATTGAAGCTTCTTTTTTCAATCATAGTCAATGTCAAAGTCTGAACAGTCATCCCACCATACTGAGTTGCTGTCATCTCTGACATCTTCAAAACAGGCTTCAAATTCTTCATCATAAGGATCATATTTCTTTCTATTCATTATGAAATCCAATTCAGATTCTTTACCATCAGAATCATCAAAAATGTGTCTTCTATGCACAATTGTTCTTCTTCCATTTGTAGTCACATGCAACCATGTGAGTGGAAGGTCTAATGTCCTCATTTGTCCTGCAGCCAAATAAACAATTCTGTCTTTTGGTACCCACTTGCTGGAGGGTCCTAGACTGTTAGTTACTTGACCTTTATTCTCCATTTGTACCACCTGAGTGCTATCAGGTACAAATTTAGAATATAGATCAGAGGGTGAAGCATTTTCAAATATGCTTGATGAATTTGGTTCTTCACATGTGTCAGCACATGAATAACCAATTCCATTTACACCATTGTTTTTAAAAGAACACAATAAAGAAGAAATGTTACTACTATCAGTGTGTGTATTACAGAAGTCTTTAGAATCAATTGAGTTCTTATAAGGTTTGCTACTACTGGCATTCCCTTTTTCAAGATCTTCAATCTTTTCTAAAGCCTTTTGATATAGACACTCAAACTGATATACTTGTTCACTTAAGTGCTCACAATTAACTTTGAGCTTTTTAGACTTATGTGAACTAGCATTTAGTAGTTTTATTAGTTCAATTTTAGGGAGTTGAGAGTATACCTGATTTAGGATGTCTTGGTCAGAGTCAAAACTTGTATGTTCAGACTCTGAGTCCACTTCAGACTCTGTTGTTGCTTCAGGTCTAGCTTGCACTTCAGGTCTAGATATCCTTGGTAGCTTGACTTCCTTTTCTCCTTCAGAGTTACCTTCAGAGAATTTGTCCAGCTCTTCCCAGGTTGTCAATTTATTTTTGCTAGCCATCTCTCCTCCATTCTTCTTGAATTCAGACCATCTTTGAAATTTCTTGGAGAAATTTTCAAAGTATTCTTCATCAGATTCTTCATTATGTGCTTTTTATTGATTAATGATTTGCTTCCCTTTTCTAGCTGATTCTTTGGCACTTGAGGTATGACCAGCACCAGATGATGTAGAGACTTGCTTATTGCTCATATCTTCATTCAAATTTAGTCCATCTTCCATATCTTTAATGAGATCAGCAATATGTGTGTAGATTCTCTGTTTCCACTCATTATTCAGTAGCTTAGCCATATTGTTTTTCTCCTTTGGATCAACACTGTCTCACTGTTAAGTGATTTCCAACAGAACCGGAGCTCTTGATACCAATTGAAGGGGTGGGAGAAAAACAAAAGAAGGGGGGGTTGAATTGTGTTTTTAGAGTTTCAAAAACTTTTCAAGATTATAGAATCCATCAAAGTCTTTTAGCAGCGGAATGATGAACACAATCAAACAATAAAGCAATGGCAAAGCAGAATAAAAGAGAGAGTGAGAGAGAGAGAGAGACACGAGGATTTTATACTGGTTCCCCTCACAAATCGAGAGTACTCCAGTCCCCTTGCACTTCCAAGGGAGTTCACTATAATCACACAAGATTACAATCCTAGTGCTCAAGCACACAAGAAAGAGACTTCTACAAATGCTAAAGTCACACAAGACAAGAGACTTCTCTGATTGCTTAAGAACACAAGCAAGAGACTTCTACAAATGCTTAAGAACACAAGCAAGAGACTTCTACAAATGCTCAAGTCACACAAGACAAGAGACTTCTCTGATTGCTCAAGCACACAAGCAAGAGACTTCTACAAATGCTCAAGTCACACAAGACAAGAGACTTTTCCAAATTACTCACACAGGAGTAGATACAAAACTTCTAAGCTTAAAAACTATTACACAAAATAACTTTCAGAGGCGCTGACAATTTCTTGTTTTTCACTTAGTTTGAAAGATAGTGTAATGCTTAAAACGTTTAAGATCATTAGTTGTCAACAAATTCTTCTTGTTCAATATATATATGAGATAAGAGAGAATTTGATACGTTGTAGAATTCCGTTGTAAAATGGACAGCTGTTGATTTCCAATTTGCTTGAATTGTGGAGTTTGAATTTCTTCCTAGAAGAGGCAATTCTGCTCCACAATTTTGTCCATGCTTTTCTGCTTGTCCAATTGCAGAAATAAAGGTACAGCACGCTCCTTGATGATAAGATCAAAATCCATTTGAACGTTGCAGTGATGTTGTCCTTTATACAGACATCAGGCTTAGAATGTTTGATAGAGAGTGACATAGCCTTCTGATGAACTTTGGAATTCTTTGGCTTCTGATGAACTTGGATTCCTTGGAGTCTGATGGTCTTGATTCTTTGGCTTCTGATAGTCCTTTGTAATTCAGCTTCTGAACGTCTTCGTCTTCTGAATGACACTTGACTACGTAGCTTTGAATATTAATACCAATTAGCTTCTGAATGCTGTAGGCTTCTGAACTCCATTCAGCTCCTGAACTCCTTTGAGCTTCTGAACTCCTTTGAGCTTCTGAACTCCTTCAGAGTATAATACTTCAGACTCTTAACAAGTTCCTTCAGAGCGTAAATCAAATGTGCTCTTTCATATATATGAGTTTGTCCTGCACACTTAATTTAAACATTAGTAATACCAATTGTCCATTTAATACATTTGTTATCATCAAAACTTAGGGTGTTTTATAAATAAAACTCATTTTGTTCCAACAAGCCCAACTTCATATGAAGGCGAGACATAGAGGGCGAGACACCTATCTGTCATAAGGCGAGATACGGCGAAACAAGCAAGACGCCCACGATCCCATGATCCCACGATCTATCATTGTAACCGTTATTTTCCCATAATTCACCCCATTTATGTCCACCTTCCTTACGACTAGGAGCATGATTTAGAAGAAACTATAATATTCAAACCATGTTCCCCATAGTCACCTTGCAAATAGGCATGTGATTAAATGTATAGAAAGAACGTGGGAAGGCCAACGAAGAAAAATGACGGGAAAGATTCTCTCCCTGTGTAATCTATAAATACATGTAACACTATGAAAAACGGGACGACGTACTTTTGATAATAGATTGATAATTCTTGATCATAGACTGCTTATCTTTATTATTGACCGTCCAATTTAATTACTTTCCATACCCCTTTATTTGTTCACCAGAACATTTTGGCGCCCACAGTGGGTGTCGCGGTGATTTTTGGATATCGAGTTATTAATTAACTTCGAATCGCAATTTAATATTCCACCACCGATCTTTAATTTATCCGAGGGAAAGGGAAAAAGTTCGAAAAAACCCTATTTTTAGAGAACAAGGTTCGGGGGTTGGTTATACGAAGGGAAGGTATTAGCACCCTAAGTATCTATAGTACTCTATAGGAACCTCTTGTTTTTATTTCTAACTTTGCGCTTTATTTTAATTGCTTGGGAAAATGTGTAAGTGTGAGAATTAAAGTGATGATAAAAAATGCTTAAAGAATGAAAAAGAAGAAAAATGTTTTTGTTGATTTTATTGATTGGAGAGACAAGTCTCATGCCTACGTACTCGAGGGATCAAACCACCGTAGTTCGGGGTAAAAGTTACGAGTAAATTTGTTTGTTTTGATTTTAAGGTTTTGAAAATGGTTTTAAAGACCAAAAGCCAAAAGTGGCAAGAATGTGAGTTTGATTGATGTTAGTTTGTGGAGAAAGTCTATATGGTTAAATTGATTAAGAAATAAGACGCGGACACTTGGTTTAAAATCCAAGGTTTATTGAGAAAATGTTTTGAGTGATAAAAGTCACTTGGTTTAAAATCCAAGGTTTATGCATGATTTAAAGATGTATGAATGAGGAAAATGCACTTGGTTTAAAATCCAAGGTTTTTGGCGAGAAAAAGGATCACTTGGGTTAAAGTCCAAGGTTTTAGCGATAAAAGAAGCCATTGGTTTAAAGTCCAAGGCACTTGGTTTAAAATCCAAGTTTGGGATAAAAAAGCCCTCTTGGGTTAAAATCCAAGGTTTTCACGATAAAAGACGCCGTTGGTTTAAAGTCCAAGGCACTTGGTTTAAAATCCAAGTTTTGCGATAAAAAGACTCTTGGGTTAAAATCCAAGGTTTTCGCGATAAAAAGAAACGTTTGGTTTAAAGTCCAAAGTTTGAAAAATGTTTGATGCCAAAATATTTTTGATGATAAATTGCTTGATATTTTTGAGAGAGGTTTTGACCTCATTTTTGAGAATAAAGTGACTAACTATTTTTTTGAAGAGGTGTTGACCCCATTTTTGAGAATAAAATGACTAATTATTTCAATTGGAATGTTGGGTTCCAAATTAATAAAAGGGTAGTGCGAAAAATAATACTAACGTCGCCACAAGCAAATTAAGCGCGAAGACAATCCGTAATGATATTTTCATCAAAACGGTGTCTTTTCCCTCGGAATTAATATTCTAACGCTTTTGCGGAAAGCGATAAATAAATATGCATGAGATGCAATTTCCATTTATAGTATACACTTGTTCCTAATTACATTCTAAGGTATTTGCAAGAAAAATAAATATGAAATGAATGCAAGATGATGCTATGCAATTTTTATTTAAATTTACATTAAATCCTAAAAATACAATCTAATGTCCTTACAATAAAATAAATGGTTTATTAATTAGGCAATAAATTAAACGTTAGATTAACAAACACTAATAATGAAGTATGTTAGTGACAATAATGATGATAAGTTAGTAAGCAAGATTAAGCACAAATAATCATGAAATAAATAGTAAAAAAAGAAACCTCAAATAAGTGCTTATTTTGATTTAATAGCTTATTGAAGCACATTCCATAAGCACTTTTATCATAGGCAAAAATAAAAAATCAGAAGGGGGTGCAAATATCAATGAAAACAGAAAGGGGTTGCAAAAAGCAACTCTGGGCCCAAGCCCAGCTGGGGGGCGTGGCCCAGAGGGGGGTGCTTGAAGTAAAAATTAAAAAATCAGATCAGAGCCGTCTGATTAATCAGACAGCTCTTATTTGATCTCAGGAAGATGTAAACAGAAGCGTTGGATTAAGATCTGAGGGACAATGGCGCGCAGGTGCACCGTAAGGCCGTGCACCTGCGCGCACAGGATCAGAAAGGGGTTATAAAAGGGAAAAACCCTAAAAACAACACCAAATTTACAAACTCTCCTCTCTGTTCTTCTCTCAGCCGCCACGGTTCATCCTTTCTTCTCTCATTCTCGATCTCTCTGTTCTCTCTCATCTAAACTTCAATTCTTAAAACTTCCAACATCAATTTTAAACAAAATCAAATCCTAAAAACAAATCTAAATTCGAAACAATCAAACCAAAACCCAAATCGGATCGAGAGGAAAAGCAAAACACACCCTTTGGTTTTTAAAACCGAATCAGTTTCTTCTTCTTCTTCTTCTTCTTCTTCTTCTTATTTCTGCTCTTGGTTATGGCTAACGGAAGTTGTTTGTGTTCTAAATCGATTTTTCGATTTTGGATTTGAATGATGATGATGATATTTGTGATTATTTGCTCTGGGTTCTGAAGGTTTGTGTGTGAATTTTTTATTTTGGTTTGGATGTTTGGTTTGTGTTCTTCGTTTCTGGGTTTTTTTGAATAATGAATGATGAATGATGATGATTCTGTGATGTTGGTTTTGAATGTTTATTTTCGGTTTTGATGTTTGATGAACGATGGTGATTCGTTTTTCTGGTGATTTGGATTTAATTTGCTCTGTTTTTTTTTTATTTGGATTTCTGATTTTTGTTTGTTGATTTTGGTGAAGAATGGTTATGAGGGTGATGATGATTATGGATTCTATTTTGATTTTTTCGTTTTTGATTTGATTTTTGGAAAGGAAGAAGAAGAGCTGCGGCTGATGATTTTTCCCTTTTGACTCGGAAACTGTGCACAGTATAAATACTGTGTCAGACCTAGGGTTTTGCAGATGAAAAATTATCCCATTTGGACAAAATTGCCCCTTTGGGCCTGATGAAAACAAAAATACAGATGTGGACCTTTGGCAAACTTGACAAAAACACCCAAAATAAAAAACGAAAAATATAAATAAAAAAAATAAGAAATAAAATAAAATAATAGTATATATATAATAATAATAATAATAGTAATAATAATAATAATAAAACGAAAATAAATAATAATAATAAAATAAAAATCAAGAAATAAAAATAATAATAATAAAATGTAACCAAATAAATGAGGTATTTTAAAATACCTCTCTGCCGAAATTTCGGCAGAAACGATCAAAGAAAATCCGTTTTAAAAAGACGCATAAAAGCGATCGGTCAAAAAATGGGGTATGACAGATGCCCCTATTTAAGTTTCTTCCATCGGAGATAAATAGAAAAAGATAATTTTTGATGATATTTTTGTTTTAGTTCGACGGTGGAAGAGACTTAAATACAGAGTACCCCATTTTTTGACCGGACAAAACTATAAAATGCTATGATATGATGTTATGAGTGTTATGCTTATGAGTGCTATATTTACAAAGTGTTTGAATGTAATGAAGATTATTTGACATAAGTAATGATGACAGAAAGCGGTAAAGTCCTGTAGGCGGACATAAAGCGATAAAGTCCTGTGTATGGACAGAAGTAAAGACAGAAAGCGGTAAAGTCCTGTATGCGGACATAAGCTGTAAAGTCCTGTGTGCAGACATAAGTAAAGACAGAAAACAGTAAAGTCCTGTGTGCGGACATAAGCAGATAAAGTCCTGTGTGCGGACAGAAGTAAAGACAGAAAGCGATGAAGTCCTGTGTGCGGACAGAAGAAGATAAAGTCCTGTGTGCGAACAGAAGTAAAGACATAAAGCAATAAAGTCCTGTGTGCGGACAGAAGCAGATAAAGTCATTATGTGAGGACATAAGTAAAGACAGTGTCCACCAACATTGTGGGATGGTGAGGACAAGTAAAGGCGGTGTCTACCAACATTGTGGGAAGGTAAGGACAAATAAAGGCAGTGTCTACCAACATTGTGGGATGGTAAGGACACAACGAGGGGGTAAATTGTCTGCTGTCATTGTGGGAAAGCGAGACATAACAAGAATATGTATTTGTCTAGACCAGACACACTGAAGAATACCTCTTTTGGGGAAATTAACCACAAGTTTGCAGTTGATTGTTTGCAAAACCTGCTACTTGAAATATGTTTGATGGAGACATCTCTGGACCAGACTCACTGGGGATGACTCTTTTTTTTGTGATGTATGATTGATGGAGACATCTCTGGACCAGATACACTAAGGATGACTCTTTTTTTTTTGTGATTTATGATTGACGGAGACATCTCTGGACCAGATACACTGGGGATGACTCTTTTTGTGATGTATGATTGATGGAGATATCTCTGGACCAGATACACTGGGGATGACTCTTTTGTGATGTATGAATGATAGAGACATCTCTGGACCAGATACACTGGGGATGACTCTTTTGTGATGTATTGAAGCAAGACACATGATGGTCAATGCAGTATGTATGAATGATTTTGTTTGCATGTTTATGTAAATATGAATGTATGTATACATATGTGAATGATTGTATGTATGTATGTATGTATGTATGTATGTATGTATGTATGTATGTATGTATGTATGTATGTATGATTGTATGTATGTATAAATGATTGTATGTATGTATGAGTGTATGTTATGAAGCTTGTATTTGTATGATTGAATGGTATTTGTACATGACTGGATGAGACAAAAGATTTGATCAGGTAAGATGAGCATTGGGCCGACGTATCCGTACAACCACTCGGTAGTTCTCCATTGGGGACAACACCCCTATAGGTGAAATAAATCAGATCCTCGGGGTAAAACCCGGTATGGCGTGTCAATCCATGGTAAGAAAGATTGTTTCTTGGGGTAAAGCCCGTCGGTCAGAGGTTTGGAAGAAGTCGCCATTTTGTACACTGAAACCGAATACTTCCTCATGGTCTTGTTTCAATAGTCATGCTTTTTGCCTTTTCTCTTTTTTTTGAAATCCCTAACTTTTGCCTCGATCGCCCTTTCGGGTTTTCAATCCACCGAGAATATATATCTTTTTTGTTTTGGCCCTAATATTGCCTGGACCGCCCTTTCAGGTTTTCAATCCACCGGGACGCTCATTTTTGCCTAAGCCGCCCTTTCGGGTTTTCAACTTAGCGAGCTATTCTTTCTTGCTATTTTTTGCTTTTGCTTTTTTTTTTTTTTGATAGAAAGAAACAAGACTGATATGCTGATATGCAAACTTCTCCAAGAGATGCCATTTGCTGTTGATATGCAAACTTCTCAAAGAGATGCCATTTGCTGATGAATATGCAACCTTCTCAAAGAGATGCCATTTGCTGATGATACGCAAACTTCTCAAAGAGATGTCATTTGCTGATGATATGCAAACTTCTCAAAGAGATGCAGTATAAATATTGTGTCAGACCTAGGGTTTTGCAGATGAAAAATTATCCCATTTGGACAAAATTGCCCCTTTGGGCCTGATGAAAACAAAAATACAGATGTTGGTGAAACTAGCTTTGATAATCTACACTTTTTTATAAAAAGAAAAGAAAAAGAAGTTAATACGTTATGTTATGTGTAACTTTACTTTAAGAAATAAGTTAATATGTTGTGGTGACTAACTCATGTTAATTTGGTTCATTCATCTACTGTTGTTTCTATTTTAATTTGGTTCCTTCATGTTTGATTTCGTTTGATCAATGGCGTGTCATCTTGCCGAAACTGTCGTCAACGTTAGCTGCCGCCGTCTTGCTATCTATCATCGGTGTTGTAACTAGGGGTGATCATATCCGAACCAATCCAAAAGTAAAACAGCAAACCGAACCAATTCAAACCGAAACCGCAAAAAACCGCATTTAGTTTAAACCGCACGGAGAGTTTTTCATCTAAACCGTGCGGTTTGGTTAGGTTTGCGGTTTTCATTTTAGAAAACCGAACCAAACCGAACCAAACCGCAATATTTAACTTAACTATATCAATTAATGAATCAACATATTACCTAGTCCAACTTAGCAAGTTCAACCCAAATTGAGTCCACAAAACAGTACGTTGTGAAAACATATCATTTAACGCGATCCAAAACTATATTATTGGTATTAAAAACAAGTTCTTACGTATATGCAATTTCTGTATATGCAATTTCTGTATATGCATATTATATCACGTAAACAATAAATAAATTAAAATTTCCTATGTTTATTTCGTAACAAGTTGGTAATATCGTCATATTTTTTATATCGCGATAAACCGCACCAACCGAACCGATCCTAACCGCGTTAAAAACCAACCGAACCAAACCGAACCGCATGTATTTTTATCTTGCGGTTCGGATGACTTTTTGGCTCAAAACCGAACCGCACCGCGAGCACCCAACGTTGCGGTTAGTTGCAACACCTCTCACCGTTGTTTCGAACACGGACATTATCGCCGTCAAAATCATGTTATTGTTTTGTCGAAACTGAGCACACAAACGGAGAACAAACTATCTGCATGATTTGCCTCATGAGATTCGCGGAGAGGAAAACTGAACCGGGTGAAGAAGCGGTGGAAACTGTAAAGAGTGATGGACCCGATGAGAAAGTGATGAAGCTTCGGCGGTGGTGGATGACTCGCCAGACAGTTCCTACATGCAAAAATTGGTTCAGACTCAGGTGTTTAAGCATCACTAGATCAACATACTTATCTAGGTTCTGTCGTTTCTAAATATCTCCGAGAATTGAAATTTTTTCTTTATACATATTCTGAGTCTGATAGACAAATAGACTTTTACTACTTTATTATTACCAATCCGCTTGATGCATAAGATTTACTTTATTGCACAAGAACCAAGAGAGTAATTATAGTATAGTGATCTTGAGTGTTCTGTTATAGTTTTATCATGTTTGTGGTTTAGAACAAATACCGAATTGCAACTAAAAAAAAAGGTAGGAAAAAGAATAACATCAATTTACATGAAATATATATATGTTGAAAAATAGAAAATTTAGTCTTAATTATATTTAAGATCATGATGGTCCTAGAAAAGTCAGGTTTGTTTGATTTGAGTTATGCAATTCAGTTTTGATTTTTCACAAATAGGATGAAAATATGTCTCTAGTATTTGATTGTGAGTGCAGTTTATATGTCCCCACAATTTATTATCTTAGTTCATATCTAATGACCACATTCACGTTGCCTTACATTAAAGCATGACACCACACACAAATTGATTTCCTTTGGCATAAAGATTCTGAAACTTTCTTAATGAAAAGTCTGTGGTTAATAACGTGTGGTGGATGAACCATGTTGGTGTCATTTGCTTCTCAGTAGTAATAATAATGGAGTGTGATATTCAATGACACAAATAGTTAATGATTCAGAAGGAGACTCATAGGAAGAAAGATGATGTAACTATATTGACATTTACTGAGTTAAGAAGTTAGTTAATTGAATTTGTTTAGTAGAACACTTACTTGTTATTATTAAGAGTGTTGTTTGGAAATCTCGCCGTCGACATGGTTAGCGAGTTCATCTTTGTGATTCGCGTTAATTTCTCGATTGCCATTTACGGATGGCCGAGCCCTTGTGAGCATGCTTTCTGCCTCACACTGTGCTAGAAGTGATCCATTGAGCTACCTGCAATATTCAGACTTGTTTTGCCAAGGAAGCGAAGCAGCGGAAAAATCTATAGAAACATAAACAAATTGCTTATTAGTTCCCGATTCTCATATACAAATGTTCTTTAATTTATTATAAGTTTTGAATCATTCTCATGAACTTCTTTACTCGCCGTATAATCTCTCGTTATTGTAATTTTTAATAACATGTTATATTTGCAAGAATGTGAAAATAGGTCCACTAACTCTCTGTTAAAAATACAAGAGTCTGCGTTGAAATTTGATTTTTTGTTGATGACGTGGATCTGAACTTTCCGTCTCGTCGAGCTGTTGTCGCCAACTTATGGTTCTGTGAGTGATCTCGCCAAGGCGAGGTCACGTTTATTTCCTCTCTGCTCCTTGCAATTTTGTGGTGTTTTTATTGAGGCTCACTTTTTTCAGAAAGATTACAGTGTGTTATTTAATTATTTGATTAGTTCGCTTTTTAGCAAATTGCAAACATCAATAAGGAATCAACGTTGTGTAAGTCTAAGGCCTCAGCCATAAAGAAATTAACACCAACATGTAAGTCTAAGGCTTTGATGTGTGAATCATAAAGGCCGCCATGTAAGTCTAAGACTTTGGCGAGCTAAAAAAAATCCGGTAAAAAAGAAATATATAATACCGGCACCATCATGTAAGTCTAAGGCTTTGATGTGTGAATCATAAAGGCCGCCATGTAAGTCTAAGGTTTTGGCGAGCTAAAAAAAATTCGGTAAAAAAGAAATATATAATACCGAAACCATAATGTAAGTCTAAGGCTTTGATGTGTGAATTATGAGGGCCGCCATGTAAGTCTAAGGATTTGCCGAGCTAAAAAATCTGGTCAAAAAGAATTATATAATACCAGCACCGCCATGTAAGTCTAAGGCTTTGGCGTGTGAAAAATCCGGTAAAAAAGAAATATATAATACCGGCACCATCATGTGAGACTAAGGCTTTGATGTGTGATTTACTAAGGCCGCCATGTAAGTCTAAGGCTTTGGCGAGCTAAAAAATCTGGTAAAAAAGAATTATATAATATCAGCTCCGTCATGTAAGACTGAGGCTTTGACGAGTGAAATTATTTGGCGAATTTAAGTACCCAGCAAACATCGTATAAGTCTAAGGCATCGATGAAAAAAAATATTATTTGGGGAATTTAAGTACCCAGCAAAACCGTGTAAGTCTAAGGCATCAGTTACAACAAAAAAAAATATACAAGCACCACCATGTAATTCTTAGTTTTTGGTGAGTGTAATTATCTGGTAAAAAAGAATTATATAATACCAGCACTGTCATGTAAGTCTAAGGCTTTGACGAGTGAATTATTAATGTCGTCATGTAAGTCTAAGGTTTTGACGAGCGAAGTTATCAACACCGTCATGTAAGTCTAAGGCTTTGGCGAGTGAATTATTAATGTCGTCATGTAAGTATAAGGCTTTGACGAGTGAAATTATCAACACCGTCATGTAAGTCTAAGACTTTGGCGAGTGATTCATTAAAAGCGGTCATATAAGTCTAAGGCTTTGGCGAGCTAAATTATCAGGTGAGAATAAAAGGCGTCACCGGGAATTTATCCGAAAGTAAAGCGAAAGGCGAGTCACCAAACAGGTAAAAGTGTTTCTAATGTAATGTACATCCAAGTTTCGTAATCGATTTTTTTTAGAAAACACATGTGGTGTGTGTAAAAGATAGTTACTCAACAAACAAGTGGAGTCAATTTTAACAATAATTTTGCTGATTATGCCTTCAAAGTAAACCTAGCTTCAATTAGGTCTTTTGAGGGTTATAACGTGGCCTGGTTCATGGTTTTGAAAAAAAAGAGATTATTAGGCTCAAAATTATGTTTTAACCCACTCACTTCTCTTTGATGTCCTTCATTCCTACATTCAATTAATTCATCAGACACGCTTTGGTTGACAAGAGAATTTCTTTTGATAATGATGTTTGAGGTTGACGCTTTGGTCGAAACTTTGATGAGATTTTTGAAGTGGCAGTCACTTCTTCATTCACAAGCCTATCTTCAACATTTTTGCTCTTAATCCCTTATTTTTGCATGGACCGATTCTTTTGGATTTCGTGGTCCATCGGGAGGCCCTAAATTCTACCTAAGCCATTTTACTTAGCGGGCTTTTGTTTGTTTTTTTTTTTGTGTAGGACAATTGTGACTGCCACATACTATAGTGAGTTTTGTCTACTCATGACTTCCTCTATCTCAAAAGATTTATCCTCTTGTATTGGGATGCGTCATTGAATTAATTGAAAGACTACCCTGCTCCGGGTCAAGATTAAGGGTTTTGTTTTTTTATAGAAAGAACACCAATTTCTGGCTCAAAGGGGTTGACTACGGATTATCTCCTTATTTCTCCGGTGTTTGGGAAGTGAAACAATGCCTTACATCATCAACCGGGTCTTACTAATGAAAGCATATATCAGCACATATCAGCAATTTTAAACATTTAGGGTTCGTTTGGTGCGCAGGATAGGATAGAGACAGGATAGTATAAGAAGCTGGATAAGGAAAAGATATGATAGTGACAGGATAAACACATATCCTGTCATGTGTTTGGTGCACACAGAATATGATAGTGACAAACTTTATAATATTGTCAATATTTATTCATTGATACTACTAAAATTTAAATTGTAGCACTAAGATAAATATCAAATTAAAATAACACACAAGTAAAGTAGATACATGTTATATTTATCTAAAAAAATTATTCTCGAAAAGCAATGATAAAATTATTTCATACACATTTTTTATAAAATAAAATATTGAAATAAAATAAAAAAATCATATAACGATTAATTAGCATAGGTATGGTTATAAAATAAAATAATAAAAAAATATTAAATAAAATAACAAATCATATAGATTAATTACTAAAATTACTATATGCATGACTTAATAGCAAAATATGGTGAAAAAAAGAATAAAAAATTCATCAAAATGCCTTCACCCGGATTCGAAGGGGGAACATTCCTATCATGTTGCTAACCCAGCTTAAAGTAAGGATTAAAATAACAAAGAGTCAATAGAATAGGATTAATAATAGGTTAAATTTATCCTTTCCAATTGGTGCACCAAACGACGGATAACAATAGGATAGGTTAATTTTATACTATCCTGTCTCCCTATCCGGCGCACCAAACGGGCCCTTAGGCTCTGTTTGGTAAAAATAGCGGTTAGCTTATAAGCTAGCTTATAGCTTATAGTTGATAGCATATAGCTTATAGCTGATGGCTTATAGCTTATAGCTGATAAGCTAATTGAAGTGTTTGGTAAAATTAGCTTATAACTGATAAGATAATGTAAAATTACATGAAAGGGCATTATCACTTTATAATAAAATTTATATCAATTAATATTTAAGATATTATTAAAAAATATTTTTTATTTAAAAAAATAATTTTAAATATTTTTACCTTTTATAAAAAAAGTAAACATTACAGTAAAATATATTTAATATGTATATATAAATTATATTATTGTAAAACTTAATTACAACATATACAATGAATAGATAATAATAATATTATATTAAAAAGTCAATTTTGTAAAAGTAGAGAGTGAAAAGTTAGTTCAAAAAAAATTGTGAGGATGTTTACTCGTCATATATAACACAAGTATTATATAAATTTTGCAATAAAAATATAATAAATAAAATAATGTTAATTATGCTTGTTGAAAAAAGATAATTTTGGCTAAATTATATTAATCCAAAATAATAATCAAAATAAGTAGTACTAAAGGGTAAAATTGGTTTTTAGTTAAAATAATAAGGGTAAAAGTGGAAGAAAAGACAATAAGCTATAAGCTATAAGCTATAAGCTAATTGAAATAGCGTTTGAAAATAAGCTATAAGCTAGTCAAAATAAGCTATAAGCTCGTAACGAAAAGGTCGTTACCAAACAGGGCTTTTAGCTTATAAGCTATAAGCTATAAGCTATAAGCTAGCATTTTGTGCTTACCAACCAGAGCCTTAGTTTACATCATCCTCCCCTCAAGTTTGAAAAGTGAAATAGAAAAAACATCGCCGTTTATGATGGCACAAGAAAAGAGTGAATACGAATGGATGGATTCCAAAATATGCATGCTCATTGTTTAGAAATTTTAATTAAAAGATACAACTTTAAAATGCAAATAAATGCTTGGCAAGAAAGAAATTGCAATTGGAAAATAAAAGGCCTAATGATCCTAGGGACAAACTTCTTGATAATCTTGAAAATGACGGAGGACCCATGATTAGGCTGAGGATGAACTTTGAACATTAGGGTTCTCATCCTTGAAAGATAGCACCTTGTTGCGGATTAAATCCTGAGAAGCTTTCTTGAGAGCATAACAATGTTCTATATCATGGCCAGGGGCCCCTTGATGGAAGACACAAGTTAAATCACTGCGGTACCAGGTAGGTAGTACTGCTGGCACAGGGGGAGGTGACCTTGTCTGGACAAATTTTTTAGCAAGTAAAGCGGGGAGTAGGTCGACATATTTCATGGGTATGGGGTCAAATGGTGGATTTCTCTGGGTGCGATTGGGATAATTGTAGGGTTGTTGGGGAGTTTGCGGTCGAATTTGTGGTTGTTGTGGGTATGGTTGTTGTGGAGATGTTTGTTGAAGATATGCTTGTTGATAAGATTGTGGATATTGTGGTGGTGGTGGTGTTATGGCTGCAATATGTTGATAAGCTGGGTTTCTTGAATGAGGTCCTCCTTGGGCCACCATACCAACCTCAGACTCCTTTTCTTTTGAAAGGTTGTTGCCATACCTCTTCGCATTATTGGCCGGAGCATTTCCCCTCGTCAACCGCCCTTGACGGACTCCTTCTTCTAAGCACATTCCCATTTCCACCATTTCGGTGAAGCTTCTTGATACAATACCAACCATTTTCTCATAGAAGAATGGGCTTAGAGTATGCAAAACTAACTTACACAATTCTTTTTCTTCCACTGGAGGACGAATCTGAGCAGCAAGCTCCCTCCATCTTTGAGCATACTCTTTAAAAGACTCCCTCTCTTTTTGTGTCAATGCCTGTAACTCATCTCTATCAGGGGCCATATATGAATTGTAATTGTACTGCCTGATGAAAGCACTAGCAGAATCATTAAAGGAACTGACGTTAACCCTATCGAGATCCATGTTCCACCTCAAAGCCGCGCCTGTCAGACTATCCTAAAAGTAATGGATCAACAACTTATCATTACTGGTTTGAGTTGACATTTTTCTGGCATACATTATCAGGTGAGCTTTGGGGCAAGTACTCCCCTTATACTTCTCAAAATCCGGAACTTTAAACTTATGAGGGACCACAACATCAGGGACCAAGCATAGTTCACGAGCATCCTGGCCGAACAAGTCTTTCCCCCTAAGAGCCCTCATTTCCCTCTGTATCTCATCATATTTGATTTGTAAGTCATCAACCCTATCATAAGTCCCACACTTTCAGCATGAAAGATGGGCATCTGGTTTTGCTGGATAGTATGAACCAACGGTGCAGTCACAGTTGCTGTAACCTGAGGAAGTGTGTTGCCAAGCTGAGGAATCGGCATTGTCGATTGGACATGGGGAATCTCATATATTACAGGACGTGATTCCTCCCCAAGAAAACCAACTGGCATGCCCCATGGGTAACCTTCGGGCATAACAAACTGAGGAGCACTAAGAGGCACAAATGAAGCAGGAGGAGGTACAAGAGCATTACTAGGCTGAGAAACTGGTGCTGACACCTGATTCTGGGTAGCCATCAAAGAAGCCACCATACCGGTCAATTTCTCGATTTCTGTTTGCATGGTTGTCATCTGTTCACGGAGCATATGGTTTTCTTCCTCGAAATTGTTCATCTTGCTCTTCCAATTAGACCGAGTATTGTAGACACGTGTTGCTTTGTACTGAATACGCCGAGCCACTTTGTTTGACTGAGGTTGAGAGAGGAGGAAAAAATGAGACTCGAGTTTGGAAACTTATGAATGCAGTATGATGCATGATGTGTTTATGCTAAAATATGCAATGTTTTTTTTTTTATTATCGAAGGAATTATCCCTAATTGGTTGTAAAACATTTTAGATATGGATATTGTAAGGAGAAAAGAAGAAGAAAAGAGAAAATTTTATTATGTATCATTTGAAATGAATGTTTTCTACAATGTTTGCAAAAACTTTGTTTAAGTCCTTCGACATTGGATGAGTAAAAATTTATGAATGAGTGCATGCATGCATGATTATGCTAGCAAACATAGTGAAAACATGGGGAAGTTAAGTCCATAACGTTGGAGTCAAGGATAAACACGCCATTTGGTAGGACTATAGTTTCACATGTACCTGAATTTTGGGTTCTACAAGGTTCTCAAAGTCCTCGACCTCCTCCAAAAATCGTCGGGTTACGGAACTACTTCCGATCCAACAAAATTCGTAGGAAAGTCTCGTTCGAGTGTAGTATCGCGTATCAACCAACTCGAGACTTACTCTCGATTAGCCACCGCACTACGCCCTAAAGAGGCCAAGTTGGGTTAGGTGTAACTAAAGGTCCTCTACATCGTCGGTTCCTTTAAGATAGAATGTCAAACACGACTACTCATGTCGGCACTATTACCTCCAAGGTTCCTCAGTTGAGTGTGGTTACCACATATGTCATGGCCGAAACTTACTCTCGGATAGACATTATGATTATACCACTATCCTATCTTATGGTTCCCTCAAGTCCGGGTGGGGGACTTATCTCACCACTCATGTTTAGGAAATAAACACATAAGCACGATATGTACAATTATAAGCGAAAAATAAAGCATAAAAGATAAAGAAAAACAAGATAGGCTCAACCCTCTTGGTTGGTCCCTAGTGAAGTCGTCATTTCTATCGCGGTGATTTTTGGATGTCGAGTTATTAATTAACTTCGAATCGCAATTTAATATTCCACCACCGATCTTTAGTTTATCCGAGGGAAAGGGAAAAAGTTCGAAAAAACCCTATTTTTTAGAGATCAAAGTTCGGGGGTTAGTTATACGAAGGGAAGGTACTAGCACCCTAAGTATCTATAGTATCCTATAGGAGACTCTTGTTTTTATTTCTAACTTTGCGCTTTATTTTTTAATTGCTTGTAAAAATGTATAAGTGTAGGAATTAAAGTGATGATAAAAAAAAGTTTAAAGTGAAAAAGAAGAAAAATGTTTTTGTTGATTTTATTTGATTCGCCGAGACAAGTCTCATGCCTACGTACCCGAGGGATCAAAATCTCGTACTTCGGGGTAAAAGTTACGAGTAAATTTGTTTGTTTGATTTTAAAGTTTTGAAAAAGGTTTTAAAGATAACAAGAAAAAGTGTGAGATTGATTCATTTTTATTTGTGAAAGAAGGTCTAAATGATTAGGATTGATTAAATTTTGATTTAGAAAAGAGGCGCGATCACTTGGTTTGAAATCCAAGGTTTATTGAGAAAAAGGTTTGAATGATAAAAGACACTTGGTTTGAAGTCCAAGGTTTTTGCTTGATTAGAAATGCACTTGATTTGAAGTCCAAGGTTTTTTGCGAAAGGAAAATGAACACTTGGTTTGAAATCCAAGGTTTTGAAAATGTTTAATGACAAAATATTTTTGTGCTTTTGAGAATAAATTGCTTTGATATTTTTGAAGAGGTGTTGACCTCATTTTTGATAAAAAAGAATTGGGTAACGGTTGCGCGCGGAAAATAATATTAACGTCATAACAAATAATTAAGCGCGAAGACAATTCGTAATGATATTTTGATCAAAACGATGTGTTTCCTCTCGGAATTTAATATTCTAACGTTTTTGCGGAAAACAATAAAAATAAATATGCATGAGATGCAAGTTTTCATTTATGATGTACATTTGTTCCTAATTACATTCTAAAACATTTGCGAGAAAATAAACATGAAATGATGCAAGAGAATGGATGCTATGCAATTTTCATTTATATTTACATTAAGTCCTAAAATACGTACTAAAGTCCTTTCAATAAAATAAATAGTTGATTAATAAGGCGATAAATAAATTGTTAGATTAGATGAATTATTAACAATAAGTCAAATTGACATGTATGAATGAAAATGTTAAGTTAGTAAGTTAGTAACAATAATTAAGAATAAAGAGCATGAGTAATAAAGTGTTAGATTAGTGAGCAAATATATAAAAAACTAAGCAAAATAAATAAACATGAATGAGAGCAAAAATGAACAATCATGAAATAAATAAATAATAATAAAAAAACAAAAAGACCTCAAATTAGTGCTTATTTTGGATTTAATAGCTCATTGAAGCACATTCCATAAGCACTTTTATCATAAGCAAAAAAAAAAAAAAAAAAAACAGAAAGGGTGCAAATAGCAACATGAAAATAAAAGGGGGGTGCAAAGAGCACTACTGGGTCTAAGCCCAGCTGGGGGGCGTGGCCCAGTAGGGGGGTGTGTGAAGTAAATAAACAAAACAGGATCAGAGCCGTCTGATTGATCAGACGGTTCTGATTTGATCAAAAGGAAAATAGATCAGGAACTTTAGACTAAGATCAGAAGGACAAAAGCGCGCAGGATAAGAAAAAGGGTATATAAGTAAAAAAATCCTAAAAAAAACAATCACAAATCAAAACACTTCTCTCTCCTCTTATTCTCACCCGCGGCGGCTACGGTTTCCTTCCCTTCTCTCTCACGATTTTCTTTCTTCTCTTCTCAATCTCTCTCGCGCCGTTCTTCTCTCTCACGGCCATCTCTTCTCAAACTTTTCTCTCTCGATCTCTCATCTCTCTCAGTTCGTGTTTCTGTTCTAAAAAAAAACTTCGAAAAAGGAATGAAAAAAAACCTTGGTGTTTGATTCGGTTTGCTATGTTTTTGATTTGGATTTGATTTCGTGTTTGATGGTTGGTTTTGTTTATGAACTGATGAAGATTTTTTGAGTTGATGATGATTTTTTTATTTTATTTTGGTTGTTTCTGTTTTTCGGTTTGATGGAGGGTTTGATGAAGATGATCGATTTTGATTGTTGATTTTTCGTTTTTGATTTTCTGTTTTGTTTGTGATTTTTTCTGTTTTTTGGTTTGATTTTGGAAAGGAAGAAAAAGATGAGAACTTTGTGTTTCTGCGGCTGTGTGGAATTCTCTGACCTTGGAAACTGTGCATTTAATGCTGTATTTATACTGTGTCAGACCTAGGGTTTGGACAGATGAAAATTTACCCTTTTGGACAAAAATGCCCCTTTTGGCCTGGATTAGGACAAAACACACTTGGATCCAAAAAACTAAACAACAAAAACACACCAAAAAAAGAAAAATAATAAAATAAAAATAATAATACATGATAAAAAATGACTTGAAATAAAATAATAATAAATAAAAAAATCAAATTAAATAATAATAAAAAAAATAAATCAAATATATATAAAGAAATAAAAATAATAATAATAAAAGAAATAAAAAAAAAAAAAGAAACCAATAAATGAGGTATTTTAAAATACATCTCTGCCGAAATTTCATCAGAAACGACAAAGGGAAAAAATCAGTTTTAAACGACGAACAAAAGCGATCGGTCAAAAAATGGGGTATGACAGACCATAAACTGTTGGCCTTGGTTCTGAGGCGTAGCTAACATTGCAGGCATTATCAACTGTTGGACTGGGTATTGTATTCTAGGTTGAACAGGTTGAGGTTGTGGTGTGCCAAAGAAATCGGCAATTCGACCCATTTGGTGAGCCAACATCTGATAACTATCATTAGTGTTTTGGATAAATGGATTAAAGATAGTACTCATTTGTTGTGTTAATAGGTTAACCATTTCATGATTACTTTCATCCATTTGCTGTCTTAAAGACATCACTGACGCGCTAGTCAAAGGCTGAGGAGTTACCCTAGGAGATGTATATCTCTCTGACTCGAAAGATGGATAAGTCTGGAAACCCAGTGTAGGTGTAGGTATAGGTCCATACATGGGGTTTGTGGTACCAGGACCGAATGGAAAATGCTTTGATGGCTTATAACCAGCATGTGTCGAAGGAGACACCACTGAAGACATGGGTATTGTGGGATTCGTCTCTGACCAACATGACACTACAGGACTAGACACTGTCGAACTTACAGACATGCTAACTGTACTAGCGTTAATTGAGGAACTACTAGGCCCTCTACTAACACCCTCATCCATACTACCTTCACCACTCGTTGAAGTTGAACTAGAACCCTGACTATTAGTCGAATTATAGATTTGAGTGGTTCTAACCATAACTACTAAATCGCAATTATTAGTTGAAAAATAAAAGAACATAAATTTTCAAAAACTTTAAACACAAAACCGTCTCACTGGGCGTGCCAATTTATTTACGTGAAAAAGTGGTAAACAACCGCTAGTTTGAGTATTTTACACTCGCAAGACCAACTAGAAATCTTTGAACAATTTTGTGCTTATTATTTCAGAAAACATTTGGATGTTCATTAAGAATTAACAAACATTTATGATTTTGGGTTTGTTGTTTCCAAAGGGAAATAAATCCACTATTATTCGAATCGCCTCGAGATAACAGAGTTTGAATGCAATAAATTAAACAGCAAACAATTAAGACTTGGCAGAAACGTAAATTGCATTGAATAAGAATAATTATTACAATAAAATTGGTTCACAAAACACATACATTTTTCCCGTCGAATTCCGTTCGTTCTAAGCTTGAGTACTTGGAATTTTAAGGAAGAGAATTGTATGTTAATGTTTGTGACCCTTGTTTTCTCAATGAAAAAACTATTTATACTTCTAAACTACAGTAACTGCTCTTGATCATCTGGACGCCTTAGAATCCTCTTTTGTTGCCCACGATCTCCACGTCTTCGCTTCTTTCGCGCGCTAACTTCGAATTACACATTTGGGTTTGTGTTTTGGGCCAAGTCTTGAAAGCCCAATTCAACAGCTTTTCTCTTCGACATCTTAAGTCCAAACTTAAGAATTCCTTCCTTCGACAGGATCCTTCGAAGCTGCAGATATTACCCCACTACAAACCATTTCGATACATTCAAATATTAAGGATATTCAATCAAGCAATTACTATTTTTAAATATATTTTGGCATATATATATATATTAATTGGACTACCAATTATATTAAAATAAAGGGTTTAATATATTTTTGGTCCTTATAGTTTCGCAGAATTTCGTTTTTAGTCCGTGAAGATTTTTTTCACACTTTTTAGTCCCTGAAGTTTTGTCAGTCGGTGTTTTTAGTACCTACTTTTAATCAAACTCTTGTATACTTTCACATTTTTCAACGGTTCTTTGTATTCATGTTTATAATATTATAAGAACATCTCCGATAAAAATTTAGAATTTTTTAACATAAGATGTGTTGAGGCAAAATCCCTAATTGATGTTTTAAAGATAACAAACCTCTTAATTATTTTTTAATGTAGTTCTAATCTTGTTTTGGTATCTAACAAGTGCTCTTGAGTGTTTTTATTAAGCTAGGAACAATTGAGCTATTTAGATCAAATATCATGTTTTTACATTGATAAAAACAAAAGCTTGGAGAACGGTCTCTGATTGGTCTCTGAGACCTGCGCAAACATCATTTTCACACAATCAATGCAAAAGGACTTATGGATAAGTCAACTATGTACAAGACAAATGATCACTTTTCTCTTGGGCCTCTCTCACGAATTATCTACACATCCAAGAGATCATTTAAGGCAAAGGTTTCTCTCATGAATAGAAAACTTACTTATTTTACCAAGTTCTATGATTTAACTATGAGAAGATTGAGCATATGACATGAGGACATTTTTATACTCAATAAATGGAACTGATATTATATGGACCATGGAGAAGTAGACAGCACAATCTGGTCTTGAGAATTGACTTGTACTTTAAAGAATAAAGAAGGAACATTCTCCAAGGAAGCTTCTCTTTCCATATGACAAATGTACTTGCAACAAGGACACTATGGAACATCAAGTACAACATCCAGCTGCTGTTCTTATCCATAACAGCTGGACTTTTCGTGCTCTAGCTCCTTTGCTCTAAAAAGAAGAATGTCATTCACGCCAGAATTGGGAGATCGATCTCAGACCAATGCTGGAAAGAGAAAATCATCACTTGGAGTGACACCAGCTTGCTACAGCTGTTTAAAGGTTATCCAAAAGCTGCACAACGGCTATACTTGTTTGTTAAGCAACGTACAACAACATTACAGCTCAACAACAGCTAGCAATACGCTCCTCTCTTAAAAGTCAGAAGAAGAAGAAGAAACTTTGGAGATCAATCTCAGACTGATCTGTTTTCTTCAAATTACATGAGCTGTCATCTGCAGAGCAACTAGCCGTTATTTTCAAAGCCTCCAACGGATATACTTCGTGGCCAAGACTCCCTGATCATCACTCATCTATATATTGAGGTCCTTGGCAACTTTGAAGAGCAAGAGTCTCCACTACAACTTCAACACTTGATTTTGCATTACAAGTTTTATCACGAGCTCTTCTTTTCTCTCTCACTCAAATCTGTAATTCATATATATCTAGGATTAGAATATCCAGTGAGTGTTTTGAGAGTTTATCCATCCATTTTCAAAGCTTCTCATAAGTGTATTGAGTGAATAGGCTTTGATTCCAAAATCCTTCATCATTGTAATCATTGGCTCAAGTTAGTACGTAACTACTAATTGAGTGACACCTTCATAGTCAGTGTGACTGAGGTAGATTAAGCTTGTAGGGCTTAGAAGATTATTTGATCTTGGATCTAGATCAAAGGAAGTGTAGTTTGAGATCATTAGCATCTCCTAGTGGACAATCTCACAAGGAGTGTGGGGACTGGACTAGCCCAAGCATTTTGGGTGAACCAGGATAAATTATTGTGTGCATTCTCTTCCCTTACTCTGATTTAATTTATGCAATCACTAATCACACACATCACAGTTTAATAGTTATATATATACTGTCACAGAGTGATTGGGAGATCGATCTCCAGACTGCAACACTTTTGGTTATTTGGTTTAACTAACAATCTAATCATTTTCTTCAAGTATATTGTGATTGATAATTTTTATAGGGAATATTTTAAAGGTTCACAATTCAAACCCCCATTTCTTGTGAAAAACTTTGCTACTTCAAGATGAATTATTTATGAATTTTTATGTGCAAAAAACTAAAAAATTCATATTTAATTCATCTCTTGTTAAAAAAATTTAAACTTTTGTAATAGAGATTCATATAATGTACTAAACATGACTGCAGAAAAAAATTTAAAATTTCGAATGATATGCACGAGTTGATTGAAACGTAAGGACTAAAAACACTGACTGACAAAACTTCAGGGACTAAAAAGTGTGAAAAAAATCTTCAGGGACTAAAAACGAAATTCTGCGAAACCATAGGGACCAAAAACATATTTAACCCTAAAATAAATATACACCAAATGTATGCCTAACAGTTGTACAAAGGGTTCTCTAAGCCTAATTGATTCCAATGAATTGACCTTGCTTTGATTCCACTATTGTAACTCCCTATTCAATTCTACCCAAATTCGTAAACAAACAACAAATCTTCTTTTACATATAAAGGGAAGGTTGAGTTGCTGCTAACCAAGCTTTGTGATGATGTGGCACTCTATAAAAAAAGTTTACAATTTCTACTAAAAACCTTTTCACCATCTCTTTTAATTAAATTATTTTAAATATCAATATGTCAAATTATCATTATATAACTTCTTGCAAATTATGGCCACCAAATCCATTAATAATTTATTTTCTTCACTAATAAAAAATTTATAGGGAATACTACTTTTTTTTACTCTTCATGTTGCATTGCATAATTATTTAGATAATATTGTTCTAAAGTAAATTCTAAAATAAATAATTTGTTTCTTTCACTAATAAATTTTTTTTACTACTTTTTATACTCTTGCATAACTATTTACCACTGCCACACTCCAATATTGTACTAATGCAAAATCTAAATTAATAATTTGGCATGTGTAACAATTTTTATTAATTTGTCATCATCCTATTCATTTTTAAAATAATTTTAATGATTGTTTTCCATAGTAGTTAAAATTAGAGATAAATAAAAGTAATTTTTTTATTTATTCAATTATTTTATACTAATTATTTTTGGAAATTATAATATTTTATGAATTTATGTTTACCTATCTATTTATTCACTTTTCTCATGATTGTTTTGTGCCTTTTCAAGTTATAATTACATTTAATTTAAATATTATCTAAAAGGGTTACACCACTACATCTTCCATAAGGAAAGTTAATTCAAGGTGAGTTTAGGCAATTTTTTAACTTCCCTAATAATCAAATATGAATGAAAAATAACGTACAACAATAAAATCCTACCCAATATCATGACATGAAAAGTCACTTCTAACATGCATTAAAAATTTATGTTATAAATGTCATCTATATATAAGTTAGAGAAATGTGGAAATAAACACTATCTCTCCTGCTAAAATCTTACAACACTAATTTGTCATGAACACTATCTACTTCCTTTTATTATTTTTGTTTTTGGGTTTAACTTTTTATTGCATAAATTGGTTGGTATTTGTGAGAGAGGAAGATCATATATAAATAGCACATTAGTATTATCTTAGATTTATTTTTTTTGGAATGTACTTGATTTTCTTTTTATCATGTATTGCAATCACAAGTTCTACTTTTGTTGTATATCACTCAACATTGGAAATACTTTTAAGGGGAGGTAAGTGAAGAAACAATGCACTATTTTATTTATATTTGTGTCTTGTGGTTGGATGAATAGACAATATATTTTGAATTTGACTATACAAATATTTCTATATGGTTTATTGCTATTTTATTGATTCATTAGAAGGTATGGTGAGACGTCTATTGACAAGATGACATATTTAATGTGAAATATCATGTGACCCATTTTAGATATGTTTTGTTGTTGTTGATGAGAGTTTTAGTTAATATGTGGTACTTTTTTGTTTATTGACAATAATGGAATTTGATGTTTAATCATGTCTACCATTTCTTTATACACGTAGGCAAATGGATTGAAACTATGGTTCTTCTGCCATTATAAAAAAAATAACTATTGTTCTTCTACTATAATATTTTTCTCATAAAATTAATTGTATTAATGTAAAATCATGTGGCTGCATACCCCTATTCTTTCTAGATTTAATAACTTAATACAAGAATTCATTCATATATATGTACTTCATCTTCTTTGTGTAACTGAATATCCACATAATATTTGTTATTCTACTTTTTAGATTTATTAATTTCTTAATGTGGATACCACTATTTTTATAACACCCCATAATACATTGTCTAGAATATATTATAAAGTCCATAATTAAGTACCGAGTACATTAAGTTTACAAATACATGGAGTGTTGATTAAGCATACGCAGGTGCTAAAGTATAACATAATACAAAACAGCGGAAAGAAATAGATTGAGACACGATAACTAAAACATCCTAAACATGGATAACACAGCTACAAGCATGCTACTACTCCGCAGCTTGCTTGCCTCGATCACCCTGAGTACCTGAAACATGAACGGGGGGGGGGGGGGTAAGACTACTAAGTCTCGTGGATTCTACTACCCACCTAGTGGTGACTACACCGGGGTATCCTGCATGTCAGTCCTCACGCAATAACAGCGCATCTCATATATACAAATATATATATCTCTATACAACAAATAATATGGTGTAACACACAAGAATTATCTGAATTCATTTTAAACTCCGCAAGGACACTCTGAGGTGAGCCTGTCTCAGAGAGCCTCACACTCCTCCGCACCAATTCTCGTGGACAAAGCACTATGGTACGGAGCCTCCGGCATCACAATTATTATTAAACATTTTACTCTGGATTCCTCGAATCCATGTAGTGGTGTACAGAAGACAATCCACTAATCTCCGACTGACATGTATAGCTATAGTTTTCAACAACTACCAATATATCCCAATCCCGGGGAATTAACCTATCACATAACCTAAGTTATTTTGTGTGATAATCCTACTCCGTGCAATTAACATATTATTATTATTACCAAGTATTATCAATGGATTATAGACTAGAAAAGATAACAATTAAAACTAGATTGAGTTTTGAAAAACAGATCAAGAGCCAAAATTCCTGTCTTGGTCGCTTAGCGACGGCTGGCGACCGTTAGCGAACCAAGTCAGAAGGTTCAGGCCAGCTAGCGAGCGCCAGCGACCAAAACCTGCCAACCCAGTTGCCCCTTCACCAGCTGCTCGCTTAGCGAGCAACACGAAATTCCTGCTCTGTTCTGCAGAATTCATTGAAAACCAGGAAATATCCATTACCAAATCTAAACCAGTCCAGCCATTGATCATACGATTTAACAACAATTAATATGGAGAGGGTTTTGGGAGTTAAACTCCTCTCATACACAATCTAATTTCCCTAAATCTTATGTTCTCATGCAATTTGAATTGTTGGGGAAATTCTAGCTAATTTAATCCTAAGAACCCACCTCTAATTTGAAGCTTGATTCTTTGGCTAGAGCTTGTCTACAGTTTGAATTGCTAGCTTCAACTCCTCTTTGAGCTGTAGTTTCCAATTCCTAAATCATCACCTAACCACTTATGAGTATGATACTCATGTATGAACATGAAGCACATAATTTTGATGATTCCAATGGGATAGATAGGGCACGAATTCATGATCAAAGAGAAGGGTTTGTGGATTTTGAACTTACCACTAGTGTTGATCATCAACTAAAGATCCTCATTCTCCATTTGCATGTGTACCAATGGATGATTTGTGTGATGAATTGAAGAAATGGAGAGAAGTTGTTCTTGTTTGTTTTTGGAACGTGAGAGAGAGAGCAAGGAGAGGAAGAGTTTGCTGTGTGGTGAAACCAGAAAATGGAAAAGGAAATGGTGTAGTAACTAGGTGGATGTTTGAATCATGGGCTTGATTCATGAGTGGGACATATGTCCACCCTTGGATCCTAGCTCCTTCCTTGTAGGACACATACACATGACTTGTAGTAGAACTAATTCTATCTCTTGTATGTACCATAACACTAATGCTAGACTTAACATGTGGTAGTCTATAGAAAATACCCTTATTAAGGTATATTACTAATACAAGAAATTGGGGATGTTACAATTTTCTTATGTTAATGTGCAGGAGATGATAAAAGGAGACTTCAATTATATCTTTTGTTGTTGCCGCTAGAGAAGCCTATGAAAATTGACAACTCATATAAATATATGTCTTTAACCCATATTTGCATAAATTAAGTTAAAATTTATGAAAATTTTATATATTATTGTTTTACATTGTACCTTGAAGCTCTATTATCAATTGAGAGGTGATGGATGTTGAATTCTTTCAATCAAAGGACAGATAATAATAACTTTTATATTTTATATTGAATATATCTTTTATCTTTTACATATAAAGGGAAGCTTCAGTTGCTCATAGGCCTTCATTTTGATGATGTGACACCTCTAAGAAAACTTCATATTTCTATTGAAACTTTACCTATTTCTCTTAATTATTAAATATAAAATAAAATTTATCCTCCACAAATTAAATACATGAATAGAAATTTGAATTAATAATTTGATATGTAACAATTTTTATTACGTTTTCATTATCCTATTCTTTTTTTAAAAACTAAATAATTTGTTATATTTATTTATTTTTTGAAATTATAATCTTTTATAAATTTATTTCCAACTATTTTTTATACTACTTTTATAAAAATATTGTACTAATAATCTAAATTAATAATTTGACGTGTAACAATTTTTATTAATTTCCCATTATCCTATTACTTTTCAAAATAATTTTAATGAGTGTTTTGCATATTAGTTGAAATTAGAGATAAATAAGAAAAATTGTTTATTTGTTCAATTATTTTGTATTTATTTATTTTTGAAATTATAATATTTTATATAACCGATATATTTTGTTAAAATCAAATCAAATAGAAATAATCTAATAAAATGGTCTATATAGTGCTCTATAATAAAGTTTTTTACGAACAAAAAGAATGTCAATAGCAATAATTAAAAAAGTACCGATCAATATGGAGACTTATGATATTCATGAGGTAACATGAACTCAATTAAGTTAAAGGAGTTTGTAACTTACGGGAGACGAAAGAGTTTGTAAAAAGAATGACTAATATATTTAAAATAATAATTGAATAAATCTCATATAAATTACTACTATTATAATATCAAACAATATATAAATATAAAATAATTGAAAAAATAAAAAAAATATTCTTTTATTTATCTCTAATTTTAACTAATATGCAAAACACTCATTAAAGTTACTTTAAAAATTAATATGATAATGAGAAATTAAAATAAAAACATAATGTAATGCATAAAAGAAAATATTCATTAAATATTATAATTTCAAACAATAAATAAATGTAAAATAATTGAACAAATAAAAAATATACTTTTATTTATCTCTAATTTTAACTACTATGCAAAACACTCATTAAAATTATTTTAAAAATGAATATGATAATGAGAAATTAAAATAAAAACATAATGTAATGCATAAAGGAAAAAAAGTAACATATATCATTTATCAGGCTGTTATAGTTGATTGGAATGCCATGAATCAAAATATTTCAATTAAATTAAATAGGTTTTATATTCATTTTAACATAGAAAATAGCCTACAAGTTCATTATATATAGTGTGCCTTTTACAAGAGGAATCACAAATGTTAAGTGTTCATATTTTAGGCTTGGTTGGTTTGGTGTGTTTTACAATTGAAAATATATATTGTTTCAATCCTGCTAGATCGGAAGCATGGGGATATGTTTGGAGTTTTTACTGGATATACAACTTCTCCAAGCAACTTTTGAGTGGCAGTTATATTGTTATTTTTGTTTGTCTTTGTTACTCCTCACATATTTCTTGACTATTGAGTCAATAATATTGACTATTCATTAATGATTTATGTGACTAGATAGATATCAAACCTACTCTATTACATAAATTAACCAAATATTTCAGCTCTACTTTTTTATCATTGGACTTGAGATACTATATAAGGTTATTTTATTTTTCTTTCTTATGTTTTCTAGAATAGTAGAATTTTTGGATTCTTTTGATTGAATTCATTACTTTTATATATTTATAAAAAATAACAAGTTTCTTATAAAAAATAACAATTAACTCTATTCATGCATCTCAAACATCAAAGCAAGGTCGTGTTAATTCTTTCCGTTTCCCTATTTTAATTATATCACACGTGGTAATTTTCACAATTATAAATTTGTTATTTTTTTTTCCGTTTCAAGTTTGAATCACGGTTAATTGTAAGGAAAATCACCCGCCAGGTATCAACGTATCATCATATGCAACTTCATGTTTTTACTATATGCGGCTTTTTTTACGTGTAACAATTTTGTGAAACTTACATTTGCGCAAGTAAAGGTACATGGGAATAGTTTACGAACGAGTGAATGAGTACATCATCTGTAGAAAGATAAATTAGTGATGAAAATAATTTACTTTGAGATATCATTCATGGAAATAGATATATAGGCGAGTTTACCAAAATTCAAATATAGCATAAACTTTATTATACGTTCCTATTTATAAGGTGTCTTTTTACATAAAGAGAAAAATATAGATTAATTAAAGTATTGAAAGATTTAGTGAATATTTTTTAGTGAATTATCGCAAGTGAGTTATCTAAATAGAATGCAATTGTTGCCATTGGCCACACATGTCATTGAAAAGTAGGTTACCTTTTATGAATCATGAGCGATAATTAATCTAAATTTTAACCCATGGGTTATCAATTGGAACCTGAAAGGTTTCTTCACAACTACAATGACTCCAAAAAAAAATATATATGATTATGATTATCATAATTATTATTTGAAATTGTTAAAAATATTTTAAATGTATGTTCTAATCAACCCCGTGCAAAGAAAAAAATAAGTTTTACACAAACGAAAAATATGATTGTAACATATATATATTTACGACTCTGAGAATATGATTTAAGAGTGCTCTTCTATATTATTAGAAAAATAGAGAGAACTCCTCTATAAAAAAAAGTATTTCATTCTAATAAGCATTACCAAATAACATTCGAATAAAAATTATTAAAACAAAAGACAAAAAAAATGAGGGGAGGAAAACCTCATTAAAAAAAGAAAGAGAAAGATTTTAAAAAATAATAATAGGAATTAAGCATCGTAGTAAGAAGATAAATAAAATTTACGACTAAAAATATTCTGACCAATATAATAATTAATATAATTCTACCAAGTGAATGTTTTAGAAATAACTTCATAATAAATCAATTTATTATCAGAATAAGAATCGTTTTTTTTATAAATATGAGAGACCTTAAATTGTATGGAGGAATAGAATAAATAGTTATATCATGTGGTGCATAATTTTTAAAAAATAAGATGAAAGGTTCAAAATCAAACAATAAATTTGAAGGGACACAAACCTCACCAAGTAAAAGAAAATATGTCAACCATACAATAAACTAAAAAAATCGGGACTAATAAAGTTAGGATAAAATTCCACCAAAGGTCCTATGAGCTTGACTCAATTGGTTGGACACCGCATTATATATGCAGGAGGCCAGGGTTCGAACCCGGGTCATCCCACTTTATCCACTTTAAGGGTGGAATTTCAAGCCGCTAGGCTACTTGACCAAAAAAAAAAAAATTTCACCAAGGGAATAAGTGAGAAGAAACTTCAAGAAAACGAGAGGGGATTAAGTAGATAAGTTATTTGACACCTTAAATTTCATAGAAAGGAGTAAACAGTTATACTATTTAATATGTAATTTTCACTCAGAGTTAAATGATAGATACTATAACCAAAGCTTATTTCAACATTTATCATGAGCAAATTGTCTGCAAGTATAATATATACCTCAAACTCTTATTGAAAAAAATAAATAAGGGATACATAAAAAATAAAAAGCAAAGTTAGATGTGACTATAAACTTGCAACTCATATAAAAAAAAATAAGATCTTATACAATTACACTATTAAAATAAAGTATGATACATCCTTTCAAACTTATGAAATATTATAAGAGATCTATTATATTAAGTTTCAATACAAACTTACTATTTTAAACTTATAAACATGTGCAAATTTGCACATATAGAAAAATCCTATATTAAAATATAAACAAAACTACGATATAAATCAATAAAAAATCTCATATTTCTAAACAACTTTTTCTTTATACATATATTAATATTGAATATAATCATATTTTAATAGTATCTATCATTTAACTATATATAATTATATTTATCACAATTATTATTTTTCTTTTATAAGAATATTTTAATTATGCATTTTAGTCAAACCCGTGCAACGCACGGGTTTATTCCTAGTAATAGATAAACCAAATAGAGCGTCACATAAAATTTCACCACATAAACCAAGCATGCTCAAATATATTCAAATTAATCAACGGAAGCAAATACTTTCAACATGCTTGTAAGCTACAAAAGCTACGAAGTCTCCAAATACTTATAAATAAGTTCAACAACAATACCTTAAAAGGTTCTCAACAACATCAACAAGTTTGGCATTAAGCCTCATACAATTCAAGAGTATAAAAGCAAATGATAGGTAAATCATAACACCTAGATACAAGACCCTCTACCTGGTGTTACACCTATCAGAGCAAATAAAAGACAACCAACAAAATACGGAGAGTCTAACATCTCCTCACCATAAGTGTACACAAGTACTAGCAAAGCCTCTTAATCGCGAGCGCTATCGTCAACCTGAGAATCTGGACCACCCAACGGTCCGCAAATACACAAAACGGAGAGTTAAATAAACATAACCAAAAATAATATAAATGCAAGACATAACTAGCATTTATTTCAATAATACATGAATAACTTATTTTTTTTATAAAACATTAAAGTGCAATGGCATCACATGATAACTATGACATAAAATATTTCCTCACCAGGATTTGAACCCATGTCCTCTCACATTTACTTAGCTCAATTTTTTTTTTCCTTTGTAACAAATATCCAATTCACCTCATCACATAGTATTAAATATAATACACATATAATGTCACCAACCATTCATCACACACAAGTTATCAATTAACCAAGTATATGAATTTACCACATAATCACATACATGTACACATTCCTAAATGCATACTAATGTCACCTTCATGTAATGTCCGCTAGACACGACTACATGCATGCAGTACCATTCACCGTCAAATTAAGGATACAAGAATCTTATGTGTTATGGATCAAACGTCCAAGCTTCATCAATACGTTATGGGTCAAACTCCCAAGCTGCATCAATAGACTCAATCATGATGCATGAACATATATATAACGTATGTTACTCACCATCATTATGTAACCTCATGTATACATAATCATCACCATCAATTATTCATCAACACATAACATACTTATATACATTCATCATCATCATCATCATCAATTAGCATCAACAATCATCCATCATATATTCTATACATATACATATGCATACTTCAACAACATCATCATCATTAAACATCATAGTAATTCATACTCTTAGTTCCATATGTTATAAACATCTTCCATCATCAAATACATACATAAGAAGCATATTAACTCATGTATCAATCATTATCATCATCAAAATCATCATTAAAGTGTAACACATCAGACTATCCTCGCTACTACCCGCCTAGCGAGCACAAGTCCAAAGCTTCAGACTTCCTGGCGACAGCTAGCGAACTCGTCGCTACCTCTCGCCACATGCTCGCTTGGCGAGCTCAAGAACAACACACTCGCTAGCACGTCGCTGCAAGGCTCTCCCGACGAGCACGGTCAGAATGACAGACTCTATTTCGGGTGTCACACGAAATCATCATCCAAATCACCAAAACGTGTTCCAGTTACAAAAAGGTGATTCATTTAAGTTATAAACATACTTATACACATAAAAGTACACTTTATAACACATTTCATCATAATACGAAGAATCAATGGATTATTCATACTTTTTCATAAAACCTCATAAAGTTCAAAAAGGTAAATAGTGTTTTACTCCCCTGCAAAGTATGTGAGTTTTGGTTTACCCCCCTGCAAAATTATTTTTTGGATTTTCCCCCTGCAAAAAGAAGATTCCTTCAATTACTCCCCTATGTTGACAACTAGGACATGGAATATTAACTTTTGCTTATGTGGCATGTCTAGGTGGCATTTTTTTTTTTTTATTAATTTAAAAAAAAATTGATATTGCCACATCATAATTGTATTTAAAAAAATTTAAATTGACATTTTATTTTAAAAATCAGAAAAAAAATTAAAAAGTAAAACAAAAAGATTTAATTTTTTTATAAAAAATGTTAATTTTAATTATAAATTTTGTTCTGATTTTGTTTAAAAAATGTTAATTTAAATTCAATTATTTAAAAAAAAATCTGATTTTTTTAAAAAAACTATCGTATTAATTTATTGTTTTAAAAAAATCCCAATTTTAAATTATTTCCCGATTTTTTTTAAAATTGTCAATTTTCTGATTTTTTTTTTAATTCAATTATTGAAATAACAAAAAATTAAATTTTAATTTTCGATTTTTTTTTAAAAATGTCAATTTCATTTTTTAAAATAATTAAATTGATTCCCCTTTTTTAAATAATTGAATTTAAAAATATTAAATTGACATTTTTTTAAAAAAAAAAAAACAGAAAGTTGAAATCAGAAAAACATTAAATTGACATATTTGTTAAAAATAATTGAATTTAAAAATATAATAAATTGACATTTTTTTAAAAAAATCAGAAAAAGATTTTAAATGACAATCTTTTTTTTTAAATAATTGAATTTAAATTGACATTTTTTTTAAATAATTGAATTTTAAAAAAAATTAAAAATTCATATTTTTTTAAATTAAATAAGAAAATTGAAACAAAAAACAAATTAATTTTTTGTTTCTTTTTCTGATTTTTAAAATAAAATGTCAATTTTTATTTTTTTTAAATACAATTATTATGTGGCAATATTAATTTTTAATTTTTTTTAAAATTAATAAAAAATAAAATTAATGCCACATAAGCAAAAGTGAATATTTCATGTCCTAGTTGTCAACATAGGGGGGTAATTGAAGGAATCTTCATTTTGCAGGGGGGTAATCAAAAAAAATAATTTTGCAGGGGGGTAAACCAAAACTCGCATACTTTGCGGGGGGGGGGGGGGGGGGGGGGTAAAACACTATTTACCCTAAAACCTATCAAACATCTACGATTTCCCAATTTTGAAGTCATCAATTCGTACTTTTCAATTGCTAACATCATTATCAACATATTTCATACAAAAAGTTACTAACTTTGTTCATGAAAATCACCAGTGTTTATCCTTTTTCCCACCATTGAAAGCTCATAGACGCGGTGGACACCATCCTCTTTTAATTCAAGCACCTATGTGTTACTCAATCTGATCCACATGTGATCTTTCTCAAAATTATTCACAATGCAATCCACAAAGAATGTGTGGATTCTTGTCCAGTTGCATATGTGCAATATTCCTCCAAACCCAAATTGATTCAACACCTCAACTATCTTCTTGTTGATCTTTTTCCATTCACGAATTGCATAAGCTCATAGACTTTAGGAATACTCGTTTTGTGCCTCAATCTCTGATCAAGCTCAATACCTTTCTTCAGCTTTTTCCCCTTTACATTTTCATCATCATCTGAACTAGCTTCATCAGTTTGTTGATGCACGCTTTTTTTATGATGCTTCTGTTCATTCCCTTTTGCCTCTTGCATTTTCGCCCTCAGTTGTCTCGAACTACGCGATGATGAAGCTTTTGAGTCATCCGACTGTGTTAGCCCAAGGCTGAAGGTTGGTGTCGAGTCTACAACCTTAGATTTTTCAACCTGTATCAATGAAAATCATTCCCACATCAAAAATGGTTTCAGGATGTGAAACCAAAACACTTGCCTAATGGTTTCAGGCAAAACAGAATGCTAAATTCCAGAATTAATACAATATTGTAACATATTAGAATCAAAATCAAAATGGTTTAGCATGTCAGAACCAAAATACTTGCCTAATGGTTTCAGGCAAAAACAACATTCATGCATTGCTTGAAAATTGATGAACATTAGGCAAGTATTTTGGTTTCAGATTACTTGCATCATAATAGTATTATATACACATATTTAGTTTAGTTCATCATGAATTATACAAAATATAAAGCAACCATTCAGAAATCTGTGCAACACGTAGCTAGCAGACATTATAAAATCTAGACTGTAACTCAAATCCTAGAAAATCAAATGATAAATCAAATAGATTCCATCAAACAACAACTTAACCAAGTGTTATCCCATATTTTGATAAAGTCAAAATATGCAATAAATACTTATTGGGAACGTTTAAAAATATTTAAAACAAAAATAAAACATAATGACTATTTCTAAGAGTGCGAGGGAATCTCGTATTTATTCCATCTTTTAGGTCTGACATTGAAGGAAATATGTCATGTTTGAAAAGACACTTTTAAAATGGCATTAAAGTCTTCTAAAAGTAAAAAGTCTCTTATTTCGATTTTCTTTATAGTAAAATCGAAAGGGCTATTCAAAATCGAAAGAAGGAAGCACTTTGGGACATGGAATTCCTTTCATTTCGATTCACAGTTCGACTTCGATTTCGCCAACGGTTGCATTGTTTCAAACTGAAGACAAGTCATTAGAGAACGTGGCCACTTGTCAATATACGTGTTTGTAACCGTCATTTAGCAGTTAAGGTTTTTTAGGCTATAAATACTAGTTTGGAAGTCGAATTCAGGGTCACAAATTCACATACTAAAATCCTTACAAAACTCAGAGTACCCAAGCGTTCGAGCGAAATGAGCGAAACAAAGGAAATGTATGATTCTGTGTACCATTTCTTATTCCTTGTAAACATTTACATTTGAATGCAATTCATTGTCTAAAAATCTTTACTTTATCGTTATTTTACACAATTCATTCATTCGAATGAATTTTGCATGTATCTTTTAAATTCATTTTAAAGTTTTCTGCAAAGTTTACTTTTCTGCAAATCTTTTTATTCGAAGTACTTTATTTCGTTTTTATTTACATGAACATGTCTTCAAATTCAAGTTTCTTTAATAGGATTTCTAAATCATGAACATTAAATGTTTTCTAATCCCAAAATGCACAAACATGTCCCAAGATTTACTAGTTGATCTTACCAGTAAATAAACTAGCGGTTGTTTACCAAAAATCAGTGTAAACAAATTGGCACGCCTAGTGGGACGGGTTTTGTGCATTTGTCTTTAAAATATTGTTGATTCATTTTCAGTTTTTCTTTTTCTGTCTTTAGAAAAATTACAAAAACCAATAAAAATCTTTGTTTTGTATGCAATTGAGAAGTGGTAAATCTTTACCAGTTTCGAAAATTATAAAACTCGTAAGAAAATGGTTAGACCATCAACTAGTCTAAACATAAATTCAATTCCAGTGGGACAACCTTCTGGTAGCAATGCCAATATAGGTGCTGGGAATGGGTCTACAACCCTTAACCAAAATTGGAACCAAATAGGTTCAAGTGGTCCTTCTGTAATATTGGAGCAAATAGGAGCAATTGCTCAAATGACGAATATGACAACTGCTCCTTCGATTTCGTCACCATCTGTACATGTAGGAGGAGGAAACCCCTCACAACCAATGAACGGTGACCATATGAGTCCTTTACGTCCATTTCGATTGCCAAATAATGAACCCCCATATGGCATGCCTACATCTTTAATGTTTGGTCTTCACAATTATAATAATGAAGTACCAAATATGTTTTCCCCTTCAACTTCGACAGTGGGAAATCATGGTAGAGTTATACCCCAAAACTTGACAAATACATCTATGATGTCTCTTAGACAACAAATGGATGAAAGTAATCATGAAATGGTTAATATGTTAACACAACAAATTGGGACAGTGTTTAACCCATTGATACAAACTACAAACAATAGCTATCAATTATTAGCCAATCAAATGGGAAGAATGACAGATTTCTTTGGGGCACCAAATGTTCCAAATAACGTAGTGCCTAATGGTCAAAATGGACCATTACCCAATGTAATCGAAAACGTTAACCAAAGGCCAGACCCATTGCCAAATATTATAATGAATGCTAATCCAAGGCAAGATCCAATCCCAGTGGCTCAACAGCCACCAAATCAAAATGTCCTAGATCAAAACCAAGGGGTAGTATTGGTAAATAGAAACCAGAACGCTGACGAAGTGGTTAGAAATGTCCAACAAAACAATTTTGCTGGACAGAATAATTTGGCCCATTTGGTCGAAAATATTCTTGCACAAAATGGCCTTAATGTTGGTTTACATAGGCCTAATTTTGTATCTGCTTTGTCAGAATTTGTGCTCCAAACTGAATTGCCCAGAAATTGGAAAACTCCTAAGTTAACAAAGTTTTCTGGGGATACTAATGAATCTACTGTCGAGCATATTGCTCGATACTTAGTAGAATGTGGGGATTTAGCAAATAATGAGAATTTGAGAATGCAATTTTTTCCAAATTCTCTGACCAAAAATGCTTTCACTTGATTCACAACTCTTCCCCCCCATTCGATTCATCATTGGACCCAATTAGAAAGGTTGTTTCATGAACAATTTTACATGGGTCAAACTAAAATTAGCCTTAAAGAATTGGCTAGTGTTATTCAATTAGGAAGAAGTTAGATACCCAGTATCTAAGGGATATGTCACAGTTGGCTGATAGAGTTCGACAAGTCGAAAGGCTCAAAATCGAAAAGGCCAGAACATCTAAGTTTCACAAAAAAGAGAAAGTTGCTTATATAGAAACTTATGATAGTGATAATGAAACTATTTTCGATTGTGAAGATATTGAAAATAATGAAATAGATGTGGCTGAGTTAAAACCAGGCCCTCCTTATATGTGTAAATTACTAAAGCCATCTAATGGAAAGAATCCTAGTGAACCCAAAAATGATAAATATGTTGCAAAAACCTACACATTTGATATTACTAAGTGTGATGAAATCTTTGATCTATTGGTTAACGTTGGCCAAATAATTGTTCAAAAGGGTTTAACGGTTCCTCCTTTAGAACAAAGAAAAAAGAGAGGTTATTGCAAATTTCATAATTTTGTGGGTCATAAAACATCTCAATGTGTCCTTTTCAGGGATCTTGTTCAAAAGGCACTGAATGAAGGGAGATTGAAGTTTGATGAAAAATTGAAGCCTCCAATGAAGGTGGATACTGACCCTCTTCAAATTGCTGAGACTTCTTTTGCTGAACCCTATGAATGTATGATGGTCGAAGCTATGGAAGTCACTACACTCGAATCAATCCCAGAAGAGGAGTATATCGAGAAGATTAAAGTGGTTTACCCTAAGGCTGAAGAGGATTTGCTTGATTTTCTTATGAAGTGCAAAGCAAAAAATCATCAAGTCATGCTATGCCCAAGGTGTAGTGCTGTATACGATAAAGAGGCTACTGCAGGCCTCGAGAATTATCTGCCTTATGTAAAACCAAAGTTTAATGGTCCAAACAGAAGACTGAACTTCAATAGTGGACCAAACCAACAGCCTAATAAAGGAAAGGCTATAATGACAAATCCTTCGATTCGTGAAAGGATTGGTCGAAAACAAACTTTCTTACCATCAACAAAAATACCCATAGGTCAATGGGGACATGGTAGATATGCAGCATTCGACAAGAGAGTCAAGCATCAAGGAAGTTCTAGTAATGTTTGGCAAACTGATAGTCATTCTAACGTGGCAAGTGAGGCCAATAAATATTCTTATAAAAATAATTATAAGGGTAAAAATCCAGAAGAAACAAGAGGTTCAACATGTTCCAGAACAGAACAATTTTAAAGAAATCAAAATTGAAGAAAAAGGAAAGAGACCTGTAATCGAAAGAATCTCACAACCAAACATCCCAGAAAAATGTGATGAAAAAATAAATGAAGAGGAATGTTTTGATGGTGAGGACGATGACTTTGGGTCGGAAAATGAGTTCGATGTGGTTTGTAATGTGGTATCTGTTCTACCACGCGAATTTGATATGTGGTCTTTCTCTGTTCGAGAGGAGGGTTGTTACGAACCACCACTGGTTGATGTTAAACCAGTTTGTTACTATGTGATGAATAATGGATGCATCGAAGAACAATGCGCCAACTTTGCAAAGCCTGATGAGGGGATGAAAAATCATCCTTAAACCTTTGTTTGTCAGAGCAAAAATCAACAATGTTGGTGTAAATAAGGTTCTGATTGATGGAGGAGCAGCTGTGAATCTGATGCCTTCTTCATTAATGGAGAAAATTGGGAAATATGACTTTGATCTTATTTCTCACAATATAGTCCTTTCGAACTATGAATGGAAAAGTGGTCACTCTTGGGGAGCTCTTCAAGTTGAAGTTGCCATTGGGAGTACAGTAAGGCCAACTTTATTTTTGGTAGTCGAATCCAAAGCAAATTTTAATCTTCTTCTAGGAAGAGAATGGATTCATGGAGTGGGGGCAGTGCCTTCGACTCTGCATCAAAACTTGGCTATATGGAGAGATGATGGCATTGTAGAATATGTAGAAGCAGATCAAAGCTACTATCTTTCTGAACAATGTCACATAACAAAGCAGACTTTCGACAAGAACCTTGCTTTGATTGCACCATGCGGCGATAATGATGCTGCTTTTGATAAAGTGGTTTCTGAGAATGTTTACCACTCTGTAAAACTCCACCCAACTCATGGATTCTGTTGGAGAAGAGAGGAAATAGACCATGATTCCGCTGAAGATGGAGTAATTCCACCATCTGGGTGGGATTGTAAATTCTATTATCCTCATGACTGAGCCCACCCCATAGGCAAGAATTTCAGCTTACATGGCCGGAAATAGATTAAATACGGCACTAGAAACTGTAGTAATGAAAGAAAATATGGCTTTTGAAGCCAATGTTTCTCAAAAAATGGCTAATAAAGCCAGTGACCTTGAAAATGGCAGTAATATGCCAAACTTGCAAAACTTAGATTGCATTTATGATGACAAACCTTTGGGTTTCGAAAAAGATCCTTTAAATATGAATCATAAAATGCAGGCCCAAGACACATTGCAGGAAATAGATATTGGAGATGGTTTGACAAAAAAACCAACTTATATCAGTGCTAATATCAATTCGGATTTCAGGAAAAAATTGGTCGAACTCCTTCAGGAATACAAAGATTGTTTTGCCTGGGACTACAACGAAATGTCTGGTTTAAGCAAAGAGCTGGTAGAACACAGGTTACCCTTAAAACCAGAAAAGAAACCAGTCAAACAATTACCAAGGAGGTTCGCACCAGAAGTAATGTCCAAAATAAAAGGTGAAATCGAAAGGTTGCTGAGAAGCAAGTTCATTCGAACTGCCAGGTACGTCCAATGGTTAGCAAATATAGTACCTGTAATTAAAAAGAATGGAACTCTTAGAGTATGTATTTGTGAAGAAGATTTCCTTCTTGAACTTGGCTGGGTTTTGATGATAACAAACTCACATCACAAAAGAAGAAAGCTTATGGATGCTAAAGATAAGAAATCAAGATGAAGACCAAGACTTAGGCTTATTATTTAAATTAATTGTAAGTATGGTTTTTATCTTTGATTTATTACATTTAATAATTATATAACTTAGAATGCTCAGAAATTATTTTAAAATTAATTACAAATAAGTTTCTAAGTTAAATATAAAAGTCCATATGAAGCAAGCTCTTAAAAATTATAAAAAGCTTATTTTTGAAAAATAGCTGTCAGCGCAATTTACATCACTTGGTCCGTGCAACCGATTTAAAAGGGTCTGTTACTGTTTGTAATTCCAAAACAGTGCAATGAATTTTGAAAACAGACCTTTTAAATCCGTTCCTGCGTATCGACCGATTTAAAATGTCCCAGGCAGAATGCAGAATTTACTATTTTCATGAACCATTGTGTTTTTAAATACATAATTTTTTATTATAAGATTTTTTGAAGAGTTGTCTTGCTTCATGGACATTTTCTAAAGCCTCTTTAAATATATTTGTGATCATTAGAATTAACAACAACTTTGATATTCACAAATTTCCTAAATTATCAATGTCACTTTTCTCATAAACTTTCAAACATATATCTTGTGAAACTTTGCCTATATTTTCATATCCATAAAAGTTTCTGAGCACTAAGTTACATATATTATTAAAGTGATATTGATTTGATAACAGTCATACATTATTGTATATTCTTCAACACTTGTTTGTAAATTCTCATCATAGTTTTGTTGAGAATTGTTGTTAAAGATAGTGGGGTGCTATCTTGTTAGTGTGAAAAAGAGAGGATTGTTCTCTTGTTTCACTTTGTAAAGTTCATAGTGAATTCCTTCAAGGGTGTGAAGGGACTGGATGTACCAATAGGGGAACCACTATAAATTTCCTTGTGTCTTTCTTCTCTGCCCTGCACTCTTTATTTTTCTGCACTTTATTTATATGTTCATCACAAACCTTCAAGAAAAATAAAACTACCATAACATCTCTAAAAACAACCAAATTGTTACAAAACCTAATTGACCCCCCCTCTTAGGTTGCAAATTAAACTTACAGTATTGATTTTCGAGACTTAAATAATGCTACACCAAAAGATGAATACCCTATGCCCCTGTAGCAGAAATGCTAATTGATTCAGCAGCAGGTTTCAAATATTTAAGTATGTTAGATGGTTATTCAGGTTATAATCAAATTTTTATTGCTGAAGAAGATATTCATAAAACCGCTTTTCGATGCCCAGGAGCATTAGGAACTTATGAATGGGTAGTAATGCCTTTTGGTTTAAAAAATGCTGAGGCAACATATCAAAGAGCAATGAATTTGATTTTTCATGATTTTATTGATAATTTTATGCAAGTATATATAGATGACATTGTTATCAAGTCTTCATCTGATGATGGCCATCTGGAACATCTTAGGAAATCATTCGAAAGAATGAGACAATGTGGATTAAAAATGAATCCACTAAAATGTGCTTTCTGTGTGCATGCAGGAGATTTCCTTGGTTTTGTTGTACATAAGAAGGGCATTGAAATAAATCAGAATAAGACAAAGGCAATAATGGAGACACAACATCCACTTACAAAAAAGCAACTTCAATCTCTGCTTGGAAAAATCAATTTCTTAAGAAGATTCATTTCGAATCTAAGTGGTAAATCTCAACCTTTTTCACCACTAATCAGATTAAAGAAAGATGATATTTTCAAATGGGAAGCAGATCACCAAAAGGCTTTTGAAGATATCAAGTTGTATCTTTCGAAACCTCCAATATTAATGTCTCCCATTCGAAACAAATTTATGAAGTTGTATATTTCAGCATCTGATTCGACCATTGGTAGCATGCTTGCTCAAGAAGATGAAAATGGAGATGAAAGAGCCATATATTATTTAAGTAGGGTTCTAAATGATGCTGAAACTAGATATAATGCTATAGAAAAATTATGTTTGTGTTTATATTTTTCTTGTATGAAACTTAAGCATTATATAAAGCCTATTGAAGTTTATGTCTATTCTCATTTTGATGTTATTAAGCATATGTTATTAAAGCCAGTTTTACATAGTAGAATTGGAAAATGGGCATTGGCCTTAACTGAGTATTCTTTAACATATAAACCGTTAAAAGCAGTAAAAGGTCAAGTAGTGGCTGATTTCATAGTTGATCATTCTATGATTGAATCAACACAAGAAGTTGTAGATGTTCAGCCTTGGATCCTATACTTTGATGGTTCTAAACACAAGTTTGGAACTGGAATTGAGATATTGATTATTTCACCATTAAAAATCCCAACTAAATTCAAGTATAAAATAAATGGTCTTTGCTCAAACAATGAAGCTGAATATGAAGCTTTAATAGCAGGTCTAGAAATTTTAATAGACTTGGGGGCAAGGAACATACAAATAAAAGGAGATTCATAACTAGTATTGAAACAATTAACACAAGAATATAAATGTGTGAAACAACACCTTGTCAAGTATTTCGAAACTGCAAGTCAACTTTTACGTTGTTTCGATACTGTTGATTTCGAACATGTTCCTCGATTGCAAAATCAAGAAGCAAATGACTTAGCTCAAATTGCTTCAGGATACAAAGTGTCAAAAGAACAATTATATGAATTAATCGAAATCAAAGAAAAAATTGGTATCTAATGATTTATTATTGCCAAACTTGTCAATGCCAAAACTTGTGGGGGCAAATATACCACAAGAAATCATTGATAGTGAATGTCATGAAGAAGAAAAATTTCAAATTTTGGCAATTGACAATTTAATAAACACTGATTGGAGAAACCAATTGTAGATTACTTAAAAAATCCAACAAGTGATACTGCTCGAAAGATCAAATATAGAGCTTTAAGCTATGTCATTATTGGAGATAATTTGTTTAAAAAGACTTTTGAAGGAGTCCTACTTAAATGTTTAAATGAATCAGAAGCTTATGTAGCCATCTCTCACCAAGCAGATCATAAAATTAAATGGTTACTCTTTCGACAAGGTTTGTACTAGCCTTCCATGTTAAAAGATTGCATAGAATTTGCGAAGGGTTGCCAAGATTGTCACAAACATGCAGGAATACAACATGTGCCTGCAAATGAATTACATTCCATTATTAAACCATGGCCATTCAGAGGATGGGCTTTAGATTTAATTGGTGAAATAAAACCTGCTTCATCAAAAAATCAAAGATATATCATAGTTGGAGTAGATTATTTTACAAAATGGATTGAGGCAATACCCATGCAAAATGTAGACCAAGAAGCAGTGATCAGTTTTATCCAAAAATATATTATCTATAGGTTTGGAATTCCTGAAACTATCACTACTGATCAAGGCTCAGTTTTTACTGGTCAAAAAATGCAAGAGTTTGCAAAGCAAACTGGTTTTCGTTTGCTAACTACGACACCATACTAAGCACAAGCAAATGGTCAGGTCAAAGCAGCCAATAAAATCCTTGTTGGTTTAATTAAAAAACACATTGCCCAATGAAGGTGCGTGGAGAAAACACAAGAAGGGTGGGTTGAATTGTGTTTTGGATATTTAAAAACTTTTCTAGATATTTAAATCTATCAGAGTCTTTAAGCCAGCGGAATAGTTTACACAATCAACTTAAGGCTAAGTGAATGATGAAGAAGTAAATGAGATAATGAGAGAGAGAAAGAGACACAACAATTTATACTGGTTCCCCTCACAAATTGAGAGTACTCCAGTCCCCTTGTACTTACAAGAGATTTCACTATAATCACTAAGATTACATTCAGATGCTCAAGCACACAAGCATGAGACTTCCTTGCTCTAGGTCACACAAGACAGAGAGACTTCCTTGCTCTAGGTCACACAAGACAGAGAGACTTCCTTGCTCTAATCACACAAGATCAGAGACTTCCTTGCTTAAGCACACAAGCTTAAGAGTTCCTTGCTCAAGTCACACAAGACAAGAGACTTCCTTGTTTCTACACTAAGCAGAAGACTTCCTTGCTTCTACACTAAGCAGAAGACTTCCTTGCTTCTACACTAAGCAGAAGACTTCCTTGCTCTAATCACTAAGATTGAGACTTATCAATTACTCACGCAGGAGTAATACTAACTTCTAAGCTTAAACTTATTACAATCATAATAACTTCAGAGGCTTGAGCTAGTTTCTATTCTCACTTAATTTGAGAGATGTTTTCTATTACAATTCATTTTCTCACTTTATTCTGAGAGATGTTTTCTAATGAAGTTCGTTAGTCATCAATTCTTTATTTTGCATATTTATATGAGTTGAGAAAGACATTGAGACGTTGGAGAAATTCCCGTTGTAAGTTGGACAGCTGTAGTCTTTGAATATCCGTTGAGTAAAACCACGTCTTCTTTTGCAGTTAAGCTTCACCTTTACTGGTTGTCCAAAGTACAATAATAAGGTACAACTAGCTCCTAGAGAGAGTAAGATCACATCCTTTGTGACCGTTGTAATTAGTTTCCCTTAAAACAAATCATCAGGCTTGATAAGAGTAGTTGATGTAGCCCTTCTGATGACTAGGGGAATTCCTTTGCTTCTGATGAACCTTTGATAACTTGGAGTCTGATTGGTCTTGAATAAATGGCCTCTGATAGTCCTTCATATTTCAGCTTCTGAACGTCTTCATCTTTTGAGTAACTCATGACTTGCAGATAGCTTCTGAACTCTTGTAGTCATTTGAACATCTTTCAGCTTCTGAACTCTTGCAGACATTCTGATCCTCTTTGAGCTTCTGAACTTTGTTTAGCTTCTGACCACGTTGTAGCTTCTGAACTCTTTCAGAGTGTAAAGATTCAGAGTTCCATAGGTTTCATCAGAGTCTAAATCAAGTGTGCTCTTGATATAACGTTGGATTCTCCTGCACACTTAATTTAAACATTAGTAACATCAATTGTCCATCTAATACTTTGTTATCATCAAAACTCAAGGGTGTGTATTAAAACACATTTTGTTCCAACAATCTCCCCCTTTTTGATGATGACAAACATAAGTATTAAATACAATTGTTGTTGATAAAAATTAGCTATGTTGACATTAGGCTTCTGAGTTTTGCAAGCTCCCCCTAAGTCTGATATCCCATAGGGTTAGGTTTGTAAGCTCCCCCTATTTTGTATCCATAGTTAATTTTAATCAGTTTCAGAATTACTTTATTATATGACTTAAATTATTCATATTTTACTATATAAAGAACAAGGTTTGCAAGCTTCTTCTTTTCATAGTGTGATAACCTTTGAATAAAGTTGCACCCTTACTCAAGTACTATCTATGAATAATAAACTTTAACTATTAAATGTATTCTCCTTGAAATTATGCTCTTGATGAAGATGCAAGATGAATTAAATATTTAAATTAAATGACAATAGGATCAGAGGCACTAGAAACGTATACATACACACTTGGTTCTGATGATTATCATGAAATACAGTTTCAGAGTTCAAAATATTTTTCAAACAGTTCAGAGCTTAAAAACATCTTTTCAAAGAAAAGTTCAGAGCCTGAACCAAAAACTTGAAAACATTTCAGAACTCTTTTAGCACAATATTTTGAAATCCTCAAAGATCAGATTGTCATATCAAAGCATGTACCTCATGCCACTATTTTGACCACTCTCCTACGTTCTCTCTCTGTAGCACTACAAAGCCCTAAAAAGCAAAGTAATTTTGCTTCTTCCAACAATTGATTTACCAATATTCTTTCTCCCCCTTTTGTCATTATCAAAAAGAATATAAGCAATTTAATTAACAAGTACAACGTCCAATACGGTCAAATCAGGAGTGGTTGAACGCATTTAAGACCTTGTCGGTGAAATGAGCTTATAAAATGAGAGAAGCCTAGTCATTTTATTCACACAGAATAATCTTAGGTTATTGATAGATCTCTTGAGAGAAAAAATGAAACGCTCAGAGAAGAAGAAGGTAGTTTCAAAGAGAGTCAGTCAAGATAGGAGAAAACATAAGAAGAAACCAATAGAAACAAAGCCAGTGTCTGTTACAGAAGAACTCAGTTCAGAGTCTGAAGAAAAATCTTTGGACGCTGACTGTTTTAAGTTTCTGAAGACATATATTCCTGAAGAAAATCAAACTGATGGCCACAGCCTAAGAAGGGCAAACTGACATTCCTGAAAGGAAACCAAACTTATGCATGGTTTCTTCAAGAATATTTGGTCCCTTCTCCAAGGTTATCCCTTGGAGGCTTCAAGAAAGTAGTCTTTAGGAATTTTAATATGTAATCTAGAAACTTATGTTCTCAATGAAGTAAAGTTCATTACTTTGGCTTGTTTATTTTTAATTTCTTATTTATATTTCTTATCTTGTTATGTAATTTGATTCTTTAAGAATACCCAAATATTGTACTCATTGAAAAACAAATTTTATAAATAAAAGCTCAAGAGTTTGAAGTATCAATTTTTCAAGATTGTTTGTCTAAAGAAAAATGAAAGTCATTTCCAGAATTAAATCAAACAAAAATGCCAAACAGAATCAAAACAGACATATAATCATTCAGATAAACATAGTGAATATATATGTCAGATTAAAAAAATTTAACACATACAAAAGTTGAACCTAACAATGTGCCTAACAAAATATTAATCACTTATGAAGTCATATAAGCAATCAGAGAAATCCTAAGGTTGGGGTTGACTACAGATAGAAGCTAGGGTTTTCATAATCTCTATTTGGTTTCCATTGACTTTCTCTATCATCCCAATATACTTATCCATCTGGGCTTTGATTTCTTCAATTTCAGCCTCATATACTGGATTTCTCAGATGCTCTTGATTGCTCCTTCGATTTCCTTGGACAGGCTCATTCAGATTACTATTTCTTACAGTGGAGGATTCAGGATGATTCCTCTCTGTGTCCTTTTGATTATGAATAACCTCTTCAACCACTTTGGCTTTTCCCTTGTCAAACCTCCTTTGTTCTTCAACATCAGCCTTCTGAAGATTATGCAGCTTCTTCACTAAATCCTCAGTCAAACTCACCCATTGAGCAACATATTCAGATGAAGGCATATCAGATTGTCTTAGCTCATGAAGGTCATGTATCTGTCTACATAAACTATTGCACTCACTCAAGATATCAATGTTGGTTGAGTTGGTTGGATGAGGTTCAGAGTTTGAGGGTGAAGAGGTGTGTTGAGGTGATGATTGTGGTTGTTGTTGCTGTTGATCAAATGTTTTTAGATGAAAGTCATTCACATGAAGCTCTTCGACCATAGCATCAATATGGTTTGATGATGGGGAAGTTTGGATTTCTTCTGAAACAACAAATTTAGTATGTTTTGAAACATCATAGTGATGTTCAGGTTCTTCAGTACTTTGTTGTCCAGGTTGTGTTTGGTCAGGTGATGGTTGAGGTTCAGGATGTGTTTGGTTTTCAGATTGTGTTTGGTGATCAGAACCTTGATTTTCAAAGGGTTGTTGTTCAGGTGTGTTTGGATAGGTTCTGATGAGGGGTGTGTTTCAGTATTTATTTCTGGTATGGGAGGTTCCGATTGGACAGGTTCTGAGATGAGTTGTTTTAGTGTGAGATGGTCTTCAGGACTTGTCTGGGTGGTGTTTGGATGGGGGTTTTGAGTCTGTTCAGAGATTGAATGGGTGAATGGGTTATGAACAGGATTTTTGGTTATATTTGGATGAGATAATTCACCACTTAAATGTTCCTCAAGGAATTGTAGAGGTGAATTTCTGGGTTGGGTTGATGATGGGTTTGGTTGAGTCTCTTGAGTATTTACAACAGCAGGTTTAGATACAAATACATTACCTGAGTTGTCTTTGGATGAGCTTTCATCATGTTTCTACTTTGGCTCCTTGGCACGTTTCTTCATTCTGAAACAAAGTGGTTCATCATCATCTTCACTTTCTTCATCATCCACTACTATCACAGTTGAACTCCCGGCTTTGGGCTTGATCTTTCCTTTACCCTCTGCCCTTGCAGCTTCACTCTTTTCCATCTTTATCTTCACCAGCCTCTTCCTCTTTTTCTTCAATTCTTCTGCTTCAATCTCAAGCCCTTCACCTTGACTTTCTAGCAGTTGTATATATTGATTGACAATACCATTTGAGACAGCAAGTAAGTCAATCTTATATCTTTTCACCATTGAATCTTCTGAGTGTGGTTGAAGTTCAAATGGATCAGAAGGTTGCATCTCTTTTCCTGCTAGCATGTGAAGGTGCGTGGAGAAAACACAAGAAGGGGGGGGGGGTTGAATTGTGTTTTAGATATTTAAAAACTTTCCAAGATAATTAAACCTTTTCAGAGTCTTTAAAGCACAGCGGATTGTTCACACAATTAACTTATGGCGTTATGAATGATGAAGGAGTAAATGAGAGAGTGAGAGAGAGAAGAACACACAACAATTTATACTGGTTCCCCTCACAAATTGAGAGTACTCCAGTCCCCTTGTTTCCAAGAGAGTTTCACTATAATCACACGGATTACAATAGATGCTCAAGCACACAAGCTCAAGACTTCCTGCTCTTAGTCACACAAGACATAGAGACTTCCTTGCTCTGATTACACAAGATCAAAGACTTCCTTGCTCAAGCACACAAGCTTGAGACTTCCTGCTCTAAGTCACACAAGACAGAGAGACTTCCTTGCTCTGATCACACAAGATCAGAGGCTTCCTTGCTCAACCACTCAGGCTCAAGACTTCATGCTCTAATCACTAAGATTGAGACTTATGTGCTTCTACACTAATCACTAAGAAAGTCTTGAGCAAGAAAGTCTTCTGCTTAGTGTAGAAGCACGTAAGTCTCAATCTTAGTGATTAGAGCAGTGAAGTCTTGAGCCTGTGTGCTTGAGCAAGGAAGTCTCTGATCTTGTGTGATCAGAGCAAGGAAGTCTCTCTGTCTTGTGTGACTTAGAGCAGGAAGTCTCAAGCTTGTGTGCTTGAGCAAGGAAGTCTTTGATCTTGTGTGATCAGAGCAAGGAAGTCTTTATGTCTTGTGTGACTAAGAGCAGGAAGTCTTGAGCTTGTGTGCTTGAGCAACTATTGTAATCCTCGTGATTATAGTGAAACTCTCTTGGAAACAAGGGGACTACTCACTCTCAATTTATGAGGGGAACCAGTATAAATTGTTGTGTGTTCTTCTCTCTCTCACTCTCTCATTTACTCCTTCATCATTCTTAACGCCATAAGTTAATTGTGTGAATATTCCGCTGTGCTTTAAAGACTCTGAAAAGATTTAAATATCTTGGAAAGTTTTTAAATATCCAAAACACAATTCAACCCCCCCTTCTTGTGTTTTCTCCACGCACCTTTAATTGGTATCAGAGCTCCGATTCTGTTGGTAAATCACTTAACCGTGAGACAGTCAAGATCCAAAGGAGAAAACCTCCATGGCTCAAAACATGGATGAGTGGAAGCAGAAGCTACATCAACAAGTTGCTGATCTTAGCAAGAAATTTGAAGATGAACTGAGCGTAAATGAAGATCTGAGCAACAATCAAAATCCTTCCACATTATGGGCTAATCAAACTTCTAGTATTGATTCTACAGCTACTACTATTTGCCTCATTAGTGATGATAATGAAAGCATTCAGTGGGCAATAGTAAATGGCTTGTTAGATCAATATGAGGAGTTTAGGATGGAGGAAAATGAGAGCATTGAGAAAATGAACATAAGGTTTCAAGCTATAACAAGCAAGCTTGAAGAGCACAACAACAAACTCAGCAATAAAGAGCTTGTAAGCAAGTTGCTGAGGAGTTTGCCTCTGAACTGGAATGAAATTCCACATACTATAGAGGAAACTCAAGACATCAACTCAATGAGTCCTGAATCATTGATTGATTTACTTAGAGTCCATGAATTGGCTCTGAAGGATATGCAAGAGTTGAACCGTGAAGAAGCAGGAGCAGCAAGCAAAGGAAAGCAAGCAATGGAGCATGAAGATCTTGTTGAAGAACCTGATGAAGAGTATCTTGAAAGGTTCTCAAGAAAAATTCATAGATGGTACAACTTCAAGAAGAATGGAGGAAGACAAGCTAAAGGAATGACAACATGGGATGTACTAGGCAACTTCTCTGAAGATGAGTCTGAAAGAGCTCCAGGAGTTGAAGAATCAAGTTCTGAAGATGGCTCAGACTCTGAAGACTCAAGTTCTGATAAAAAGTCAGAACCTGAGAGCAAAGGAAGTATCCAGAGATCAATGAATCAGGTATATTCTCGTCTTTCCAAAGCAAAGTTGATCAAGCATCTTAATAAGACCTTACTTAAACTCTCTAATAGTCAGCAGAAGTATAAAAAGCTTAAAGCAGACTATGAGAATTTAAGTAAGCAAGCAAATCACTCTGAAGGTCTTGAACAAAAAGATTTTATTAAAACAAAAGACCTTGAGAATGATTATGCCATATGTTACAAACCCCTTGAGCACTCTTTAGTTCTCAAAGAGTACTGTAACATAAATGCTGATCAAAATAAAATTGTTTCCATGCTTTGCAACCTTAAGACCAACAATACTAATGGGATTGGATACTCTAGTAGTAAAACACTAGAGGAACCAAGCTCATCAGTTATTGATGGAAGCTTCTCACTTCCAAATCTTTACACTACATTTGTATCTGATAGCACTCAGATGAAACAAATGGAGGATGAAGATTTGGCAACTAACAGTCTAGGACCCTCAAGCAAGTGGGTACCAAGAGACAAAATTGTTTACTTGATTGCAGGTGAAACTAAGACTCTGAACCTTCCAATCACATGGATGCATGTGACTGTGAATGGAAGAAGAGCAATTGTGCATAGAAGGCACATTCTTGAAGAGTCAGATGGAGAAGAAGATGAGATGGAGTACATAAGGAGCAGGAGGGAGTATGAAGATTTGGAAGCTTGCTTTGAAGATGATAATAACTCAGTGTGGTGGAGTGATTGCTCAGGCTATGACTCTGATTACACCTAATCAAGAAAGCTTCAATGCAAGGTAAGTATGCTTAAACTCCTGAATGACATATTCAGAGGAATAACTCTCAAAGGTTTGAAAATGTCTTCTTAGGATACACATTGTTCAGTACTAAAAACCTTGAAAAATCCTGTCTGAACATATTTTCTTGTGTCCTGAAAAACTTGTTTTTCAGCCTCTGAAGTTCTTCATGTTTCAGCATCTGAAGAATCTCAGACTCTGAGAAACGTTTCAACCTCTGATTGTTAAGCCTCTGAATACAAAATGAATTGGAAACGTTTAAGTATTTTTACTAAAACGTTTTGGCGCCAAAGAGACAACACGCATACACGTTCTGATTGGTTTGAATGCAGTTAATGATTAGTTTGTTTTATTTTCTTTAATGTATTGTGTGTTTTTAGTTTGTTTTATGTTTTCTAAAAACTCTTAAACACTCACACCTTACACTATCAAACTCTTGCTCTTCAAAAGCTAGAACAAACTCTATCTCTTACTTTAGCATCTTCCACACCCTAACCTTCTACAGATTTATCTTTCAAGATGGAGGGAAAATCTCTGAACCTAGTTATGGAACAACTAGTGGACTTTGATAGTTTGGAAAAGAACCATCTTGATGTCCTAAAGTTCTTTTCTAATCACAAAGGGAGATTTAGGTACATGAATTTATTAAATGGTCCAATCTATCCTACTCTGGTGAAAGATTTCTGGATTAGAAGACAGGTGAGGACTGTTGAAGACTATCAGAAGGAGTTAGCTGCAAGAAGAGAAGAAGGTTAGTGAAAACATATAAAGTTGAAGGCTCAAAGAGTGATGATGAACCTCTCAGCGTCAGACGAAGGAAGCTTATCAAGGAGTCTGAGGAAAAGATTAATGAAAGCTCAGATCATAACAGATCAGGTGATGTATCTAAACCTGTTGTTGCTACTACTCAAGACATTCAGTTAACCTCATCATCAAACCAACTCACTCCAATTCTCTGAACATATTGTTTCAGAAGAAAACTTGAACCACCCTTCATCAAACCCTGTTGAGGCTATGATCAATGAACTTCTTTTAGAAGATTTTCATCTCAAAGACTTTGCCCAAACCAATCCCAGTTCTCAACTCATCAACACACCTTTATCCAATGAACCTTACCCAACCAAATCAAACATTTCTGATGTCTTGAGCAATTGCAATAACTTGTTTAAACAGATACACGGTCTTTATGATCTAAGGCAAACAGATATGCCTCCATCTGAGTATGCTTCTCAATGGATAAGTCTGACAAAGGAACTAGTGAAAGAAGTACACAATCTTCAGAAGGCAGCTGTGGAAGAACAGAAGAAGTTTGACAAAGGGAAAGCTATCAATGCTGAGAAGGACATTCAAAATCAAATGGACACAGAGAGGAATTATCCTGAATCCTCTGCTGCAAGAGAAAAGGTGGACGATCTGAATGTTCCTTTTCAAGACAATCTGAGGGGTGATCAAGCAAATCAACAGCATCTGAGGAACCCTGTCTATGAGAATGACATCAGAAGGATTGAAGCAAAAGTAGACAAGTTTGTGGGATTGATGGAAGAAGTAAATGCCAATCAGAAAAACATCATGACAACCCTAGCATCCTTCTGTAGTCAACCCCAACCTTAGGACTTGATTAATTGCTTATATGACTTTATGATTGATAATTTGCAAAGCACCCTGATTAGGTTAAACTTTTGTTTAGGATAAAACTCTGATTGTTAATCTGACATACCTTTCACTATATTTATCTGTGTATGCAAATTGTTAATCATGTTTGGTATGTCGTATGGTTGTTTGTTTTAACTCTTTAATTGATTTTTATCTTGCAAAATGATCTTTCAAACTCTTGAGTTTCAGTCATTTTTCAATAAGTACAATATGTGGATATTCTTAAAGTATCAAATTACATAACAAGAGAAGACATAAAAGTAAGAAATCAAATTAAAAAAGCCAAAGTAATGAATTTCATATCATTAAGAACATAAGTTCTATATTACAGACTAATACTTCTAAGAACTATCTTCTGGATGCTCTAAAAGGTCATGTTTGTGGTTACAAGCCTACATGACGTTTGCAGAGGGGAATGGTTGAGGTTTTGGCTGAAGCCATCCAACCAATAGTCTTTCTTGAAGAAACCAACTCTGTTGCATCAGTTTGGTTTTCCTCAGGAGAAGACTCTAGCCCCTCTAGAGCCTTAGATATCAGTTTGATTTTCTTCAGGAATATATGTCTTCAGAACTTAAAACAGTCAGAGTCCAAAGATTTCTCTTCAGACTCTGAACTTAGTCTTCTTGACAGACACTGGCTTTGTTTCCATTGGTTTCTTCTTATGTTTTCTCCTATCTTGACTGACTCTCAGTGAAACTACTTTCTTCTTCTCTGAGCGTTTCATTTTTTTTCTCAAGAGATCTATCAATAACCTAAGATTATTCTGTGTGAGTAAAATGACTAGGTATCTCTCTCCTTTTATAAGCATAATTCAATGGCCGAGTATTAAATGTGTTCAACCACTCCTGATTTGACGGCATTGAAAGTTGAATTTCTATTAATTGCTTATATTACCTTTTTGATAATGACAAAAGGGGGAGAAAGAATATTTGTAAATCAATTGTTGGAAGAAGCGAAATTACTTGGCTTTTTAGGGCCTTGTAGTGCTTCAGAGAGAGAACGTAAGAGAGTGGTCAAAATAGTAGCATGAGGTACATGCTTTGTTATGACAATCTGATCTTTGAGGATTTCAAAATATTGTACTAAAGAGCTCTGAACTGTTTTCAAATTTTTGTTCAGACTCTGAGCAATTTTCTTTGAAAAGATTTTTTTTAAGCTCTGAACTGTTTGAAAATATTTTGAACTCTGAAGCTGTTAATGATAACCATCAGAACCAAGTGTGTATGTAGAAGTCTCTAAGCGCCTCTGATCCTATTTTGTCATTCAATTTAAATATTGCTTCAATTTAAACATTGCTTCATCTTGCATTTACATTAAGGGCTTAATTTCAAGGAGAATGCATCTATTAATTGAAGTTTATTATTCATAGTTAGTTCTTGAGTAAGGGTGCAACTTTACTCAAAGATTATCACACTATGGAAAGAAGAAGCTTGCAAACCTTGTTCTTTACATAGTGAAATATGAATCATTTAAGTCATATAATAAAGTAGTTCTGAAACTGATTAAAATTAACTATGGATACAAAATAGGGGGAGCTTACAAACCTAACCCTATGGGTTATCAGACTTAGGGGGAGCTTGCAAAACTCAGAAGCCTAATGTCAACATAGCTGATTTTTATCAACAACAATTGTATTTAATACTTGTGTTTGTCATCATCAAAAAGGGGGAGATTGTTGGAACAAAATATGTGTTAATACACACCCTTAGGTTTTGATGATAACAAAGTATTAAATGGACAATTGATGGTACTAATGTTTAAATTAAGTGCAGGAGAATTCAACGTTCAATCAAGAGCACACTTAATTTAAACTCTGATGAAACCAATGGAAGTCTGAATATTTAGACTCTGAAAGAGTTCAGATGCTACAACGTGGTCAGAAGCTATACAAAGTTCAGAAGCTCAAAGTAGATCAGAACGTCTGAAGCTGTTCAGGAACTGAGAGGAGTTTAGAAGCTCAAGGATGTTCAGAGGCCTACAAGAGTTCAGAGGCTGTCTGCTAGTCATGAGTCATTCAGAGGATGAAGACGTTCAGAAGCTGAATTGCGAAGGACTATCAGAGGCCAACCATTCAAAGACCAATCAGACTCCAATTTATCAAAGGTTCATCAGAAGCAAAGGAATTCCCAGTCATCAGAGGGCTACATCAACTACAACTTATCAAGCCTGATGACTTGTTCTAAGGTCAACTAAATTGCAATGGTCACAAAGGATGTGATCCCTCTCTCTAGGAGCTAGTTGTACCTTATAACTATACTATTGGACAAACAGCAAAGGTGAAGCTTCTCTGCAAAGGAAGACGTGGCTTTATTAAACGGATCTTCAAAGTCTAAAAACCTACACTAGTAAAGCCACGTCTTCCTTTGCAGAGAAGCTTCACCTTTACTGTTTGTCCAATAGTACAGTTATAAGGTACAACTAGCTCCTAGAGAGAGGCATCACATCCTTTGTGACCGTTGATATTTAGTTGACCTTATAACAAATCATCAGGCTTGATAAGTTGTAGTTGATGTAGCCCTCTGATGATTGGGGAATTCCTTTGCTTCTGATGAACCTTTGATAACTTGGAGTCTGATTGGTCTTGTATGGTTGGCCTCTGATAGTCCTTAACAATTCAGCTTCTGAACGTCTTCATCCTCTGAATGACTCATGACTAGCAGACAACTTCTGAACTCTTGTAGGCCTCAGAACATCCTAGAGCTTCTGAACTCCTCTGAGCTTCTGAACACCTTCAGACGTTCTGATCTACTTTGAGCTTCCGAACTTTGTATAGCTTCTGACCACGTTGTAGCTTCTGAACTCTTTTAGAGTCTAATTATTCAGACTTCCATTGGTTTCATCAGAGTTTAAATTAAGTGTGCTCTTGATTAAACGTTGAATTCTCCTGCACTTAATTTAAACATTAGTACCATCAATTGTCCATTTAATACTTTGTTATCATCAAAACTTAAGGGTGTGTATTAACACATATTTTGTTCCAACAGCAAGTTCATGTTGGAGAGGGTGTGAGCAGAGATTGTAGAGGCTCTGATTTCCCTAATCAGATTGTCATGTCCAGTAGCCTTGATTACATCTATCACACCACATTGATAGAAGATTTCACTAAGGATTCTTGAATAGATGACATGAACATTTGACTTGGATTGTTTCTGAGTAGCACTCACAGCCTTGCAGAGGTGATTGAAGATGTATTTTGCCCAGTTCAAATTAAATTTTCTTGTGAGAAAATAGACGAAGTGCCTATGATCCCAAGAAAGTTGATCAGAACTTCCACTCCTTGGAAATATTGATCCTATAACTATTCTGGCTAAAACTTTCTGAGTGGGCTTCAAATCACTTACTTTGTTGCTTTCACAACTCTTCCCTTTAGCGTAGCACAGCTTGGTCATGTTCACTAGAAACTCTGAATTCTTTGCTTCGCTTTGGCTGTAGGTATGGTAGGTGCCTTCATTGGGGATAGATAACACCTTGGCCAGATTTGAAGCAGTGAGAATTACTTCAAATCCACACACCACAGAATGCACTTCAGTCTCTTCGACTACCCTTAATCCCAATTCTTGAGGAGTCTTATCCTTATTTTCCAACTTCTCCTTCTTCTTTGCAACCAGCTCCCTGTTGTAATCTTCAACCGTCTTCACCTTGCTTCTGATCCAAAAATCCTTTACTAGCGTTGGATAGATGGGACCATTTAGCAACTTCATGTATCTAAAGCTCCCATTATGATCAATAAAGAACTTTAGAACATCAAAGTGATTCTTCTCAAAGCTATCAAAGTCCACTGGTTGTTCCATAACCAGGTTTAGAGATTTTCCCTCCATCTTGAGAGACAAATTTGTAGAAAACATCTCCTAGCAAGCAGTAGTGTTGATAGGGAAGTTTTTAGGAAACGCAAACAGAGAATCTGAAGATGATGTGGATGCTGCCATTTCTGAAGTTTAGGGTTTTGGGTTTTGCTAATTTGTGGAAGAAAGAAGATTTTCTGACGTTAAGAAGATGAAAGTGTAGGTTGTGACGAAGTAACATGTGTGTCATACCCCATTTTTTGACCGATCCCTTTTATGCGGCTTTTATGACGGATTTTTCTTTGTTCGTTTCTGACGAAATTTCGGCAGAAAGGTATTTTAAAATACCTCATTTATTTGGTTTTGTTTTTATTTTCTTTTGTTATCATCATTTTTATTTCTTTATTTTTTTTATCTATTATTTATTTAATTTGGGTTTTCATTATTATGTGTAGATTTTTATTTTAATTACCATTTTTGTTTTTTATTTTTTGGTGTTTTTTAGTTTTTTTTTATTTTTAGGTCCAAATCAGGTGTTTTTGTCCAATCCAAGCCCAAAAGGGCAATTTTGTCCAAATGGGGAAATATTCATCTGCCAAACCCTAGGTCTGACACAGTACAAATAGTGCACAGTTTCCAAGGTCACAAATCGGAGATCAGCCGCAAATCATTCATCAAAATCAGAACAAAAAAAATCAAAAATAATCAAAATCATAAACAGAAACAGATTCATCATCTGTTCATCATCATGAAATCTTCATAAACCCAGAATTCATCATAATCATCAAACCAAAAACCGCAATCTCCTCTTCCTCAATCAGAACCCAAACCCAGATCAAATCAAACCGACAAATCAGAAACAAATCCAAATCAAAACTTCAAACCTTCAAACAAACCGAAATCCATTGTCATCAAACCGTTTCAAAATCAAACCAAAATTGAAAATCAAAACAGAAATCGCAAAACAGACACGAAGAAGAAGAAGAAACCCATCACTGAACCGAAACAAAACGAGATCAGGGAAGAATCAAAGTCAGAAAAGCCAAGGTTGTTTTCGTTTTTTTGGATCTGGTTTATTTTTTTTTGGAGTTTGGATTCATGGTTGTAATATAGTTGTGTGTGTATTTGGAGTTGAACCTTTTTTTCTAAACATGGAGTTTAAGAAAGAACAAAAACAGAGAGATGAGGAAGAAGAAGATAGTATCGGCGGCGAGAGAAAGGAGAAAGAAGAGATTTCTGTCTTTTTTTTAGGGTTTTATATTTATACCCTTTTCCGATCCTGTGCGCGCAGGTGCACGATCTTACGGTGCACCTGCGCGCCAATGTCCCTCAGATTCAATCCAACGTTCCTGATCCCTTAAATCTGTGATTAAATCAAAGCCGTCTGATCAATCAGACGGCTCTGATTCCTTTTTCGCTAATTTCTTTACACACCCCCCTCTGGGCCACGCCCCCCAGCTGGGCTTGGGCCCAGAGTTGCTCTTTGCACCCCCTTTTCTGTTTTAATTATTATTTGCACCCCTTTTGTTTTTATTTTATTTTTTTACATTAGATTGTATTTTTAGGATTTGATGTAAAATTAAATTGCATAGCATACTCTTGCATTCATTTCATATTTATTTTTCCTTGCAAATACTCTAGAATGTAATTAGGAACAAATGTACACTATAAATGAAAAATCGCATCTCATGCATATTTATTTATCGCTTTCCGCAAAACGTTAGCATATTTAATTCCAAGGGAAAAAACACCGTTTTGATCAAAATATCATTACGGATTGTCTTCGCGCTTATTTGCTTATTGCGACGTTATTATTCTTTTAGCCCGCTACCTTTTAAATTTTAACCCAACATTCCATTTTTAAATAATTAGTCATTTTATTCTCAAAAATGAGGTCAACACCTCTTCAAAAATAATTAGTCATTTTATTCTCAAAAATGAGGTCAAAACCTCTTTCAAAAAATGTCAAAACAATTTCTTTTCAACATCATCAAGCATCAAAACGTTTCATCATCAAACATTTTCAAACTTTGGACTTTAAACCAACGGCGTCTTTTATCGTGAAAACCTTGGATTTTAACCCAAGAGTCATTTTATCGCAAACTTGGATTTTAAACCAAGTGCCTTGGACTTTAAACCAACGGCGTCTTTTATCGTGAAAACCTTGGATTTTAACCCAAGAGTCTTTTATCTCACATTTTGCCACTTTTGGCTTTTTAGTCTTTAAAACCATTTTCAAAACTTTAAAATCAAACAAACAAATTTACTCGCAACTTTTATCCCGAACTACGGTGGTTTGATCCCTCGGGTACGTAGGCATGAGACTTATCTCTCCAATCAATAAAATCAACAAAAACATTTTTCCTTTTCCATCATTTTAAGCATTTTTATCATCACTTTAATACTCACACTTATACGTTTTTACAAGCAAATAAAATAAAGCGCAAAGTTAGAAATAAAAACAAGAGGTTCCTATAGAGTACTATAGATACTTAGGGTGCTAATACCTTCCCTTCGTATAACCAACCCCCGAACATTGTTCTCTTAAAAATAGGGTTTTTTTGAACTTTTTCCCTTTCCCTCGGATAAATTAAAGATCGGTGGTGGAACATTAAATTGCGATGCGAAGTTAATTAATAACTCGATATCCAAAAATCACCGCGACAGAAATGGCGACTTCACTGGGGAAAGCCAAGCGGGTTGAACCAAACTTGTTTCAAATTACTATCTTCGCGCTTTTATTCTTTTAATTGTGAATATTTGTATATATACTCGGGTTTGATTTTGAGTGGTAAGATAAGTCCCCTACCCGGGCTTGAGTGACACAATAAGATAGGATGGGATGAAATCATAGTGACATGTCTTTAGATTATGAAGCACATGTGATATGATCCCGCTCGGTGGAGGCCTCACGACGGTAGTACTCGTTGTCATGATAAGTCATGATGGTGTTATTACTTTCAATGTGAGTGTCCGGAGAAGCCGAGAACCTTTAGATTTACCTTTAACCCCTCTTGGCCTTTATAGGGCGTAGTGCGGTGACTAATCAAGAGTAAGTCTTGAATTTAGTTGTCACGCGAGACTACACTCAAACGAGATCATCTTGTGAATATTATTGGAACGAGAGTAGTCACGTAATCCAGTGATGTTCATGAGGCGGTTGATGACTTTGGGAACTTTGTAGAACCCGTCATGCAGGTACAAATGAACCCTAGTACATACCATATGGGAGGGTTTCACCTTTGACTCCAACATTATACTTTAACCCCACCATGTTTTCCGCATCATGCATGCATGCACTCATTCATAAATTCTTTTTCTTCATCCGATATCGAAGGACTTAAACAAATTTTTTGTAAACATTGTAGAGAACATTCATTTCAAATGACACATAATAAATTTTTCTCTTTTTCTCCTTACAAAATCCATATCTAAATGTTTACAACCAATTTGGGATAAGTCCTTCGATAACAAAAAAACATTGCATATTTTAGCATAAACACATCATGCATCATACTACATTCATAAGTTTCCAAACTCAAGTCTCATACTTTCCCTTTTCTCTCCGCCTCAGTCAAAGTGGCCCGGCGTATCCGTTACAAAGCAACTCGTGTCTACAATACTTGGTCTAAGTTGAAGAGCAAAAGGAATAGTCTTGAGGAAGAAAACCATATGCTCCGTGAACAGATGACAACTATGCAAGCAGAAATTGAGAAGTTGACTAGCATGGTGGCTTCTTTGATGGCTACCCAGAATCAGGTGTCAGCACCAGCACCACAGTCTAGCAGTACCTTTGTACCTCCTCCGGTTTCTTCTGCGCCTTTTAGCACTCCTCAGTATGTTATGCCCGAAGGTTACCCGTGGGGCATGCCTGTTGGATTTCTCGGGGAGGACTCACGTCCTGTGGTGTCTGAAATTCCCCATGTACAATCGACGGTGCCTATTCCTCAGCTTGTTAATACACTTCCCCAGGTTACGGCAACCGTTTCTACACCTTTTGTTCATGCTATCCAACAAACCCAGGTGCCCATATCCATCTTTCATGCTGAAAGTGTGGGAGGTTATGACAGGATGGATGACTTGCAGATCAAATATGATGAGATACAAAAAGAGATGAGGGCTCTTAGAGGAAAGGATTTATTCGGCCGAGATGCGCATGAACTCTGCTTGGTCCCTGATGTCGTGGTCCCACATAAGTTTAAGGTCCCAGATTTTGAGAAGTATAAGGGGAGTACTTGTCCCAAGGCTCACCTGATAATGTATGCTAGAAAAATGTCAACTCAAACCAGTAATGACAAGTTGTTGATCCATTATTTTCAAGACAGTCTGACCGGTGCAGCTCTGAGGTGGTACATGGACCTTGATAGGGCTAATGTCAGTTCCTTTAATGACCTGGCCAGTGCTTTCATTCGGCAGTACAATTACAATTCATATTTGGCCCCTGATAGGGATGAGTTACGGGCCTTGGCACAAAAAGAGAAGGAATCTTTTAAAGAATATGCTCAAAGGTGGAGAGAGCTTGCTGCTCAGATTCGTCCTCCAGTCGAAGAAAAAGAATTGTGTAAGTTGTTTTTGCATACTCTGAGCCCATTCTTCTATGAGAAAATGGTTGGTGTTGTGTCAAGAAGCTTCACCGAAATGGTGGAAATGGGAATGTGCTTGGAAGAAGGAGTCCGTCAGGGACGGTTGACAAGAGAGAAAGCTCCGACCAATACTGCCAAGAGATACGGCAACAACTTTTCAGAGAAGCAAGAATTTGAAGTTGGCATGGTGGCTCAGGGAATACCTCATTTGAGAAACCCAGCTATCGCAGCCATAGCACTACCAACACAATACCCACAATCTCATCACCTACCATCTCCCCAACAATCATTCAATCATAACCATGCTCAGAAAAATCAACCATTTGACCCCATACCCGTGAAATATGTCGACCTACTCCCCGCTTAACTTGCTAAAAATTTTGTCCAGACAAGGCCACCTCCCCCTGTGCCAGCAATACTACCTCCCTGGTACCGCAGTTATTTAACTTGTGCCTTCCATCAAGGGGCCCCTGGCCATGATGTAGAGCGTTGCTATCCTCTCAAAAAAGCTGTTCAGGATTTAATCCGCAACAAGGTGCTATCTTTCAATGATGAGAACCCTAATGTTCAAAGTTCATCCTCAGCTTAATCATGGGTCCTCTGTCATTTTCAAGATTATCAAGAAGTTTGTCCCTAGGATCACTAGGCCTTTTATGTTTCAATTGCAATTTATTTCTTGCCAAGCATTTATTTGCATTTTTAAGTTGTATCTTTTAATTAAAATTTCTAAACAATGAGCATGCATATTTTGGAATCGATCCATTCGTATTCACTCTTTTCTTGTGCCATCATAAATGACAATGTTTTTCTATTTCACTTTTCTTGTTTACAAACTTGAGGGGAGAATGATGTAAATTAAATGTTTAAAATTGCTGATATGTGCTGATATATGCTTTCATTAGTAAGACCTGGTTGATGATGTAAGGCATTGTTTCACTTCCCAAACACCGGAGAAATAAGGAGATAATCCGTAGTCAACCCATTCGAGCCAGAAGTTGGTGTTCTTTCTATAAAAAAAAAAAACCCTTAATCTTGACCCGGGGCAGGGTAGTCTTTTAATAATTCAATGACACATCCCAATACAAGAAGATAAATCTGTTGAGGTAGAGGAAGTCTTGAGTAGACAAAACTCACAATAGCATGTGGCAGTCACCATTGTCCTACACCAAAAAAAAAAAAACACAAAAAAAACAACAACAAAAAGCCCGCTAGGTAAAAAGACTTAGGCAAAATTCAGGGCATCCCGATGGTCCATAAAATCCAAAAGAATTGGTCCATGCAAAAATAAGGGATTAAGAGCACAAATGTTGAAAACAAGCTTGTGAATGAAAAGTGACTGTCACTTCAAGAATTCGACCAAAGCGTCAACCTCAAAACATCATTATCAAAAGAAATCCTCTTGTCAACCAAAGTGTGTCCGATGAATTATTTGAATGTAGGAATGAAGGACATCAAAGAAGTGGGTGGGTTAAAATAGAATCTTGAGCCTAATAATCTTCTTTTTTCATAACCATGAACCAGGCCACGTTATAACCCTCAAAAGACCTAATTGAAGCTAGGTTTACTTTGAAAGCATAATCAGCAAAATTATTGTTAAAACTGACTCCACCTGTTTGTTGAGTAACAATCTTTTACACACACCACATGTGTTTTATATAAAGTTTTGCGATTCCAAGACTTGCATGTACATTACATTAGAAACATTTTTCAAAAGAAACAATTTTGTTTGCAAATTTATATTTGGCATCATAGAAAGTCAATCAAACGGTCTAATCAAGGACAAATCAATTCAAAGCGCTCCTAACTTGGGGTAAGTTACCTCAGGAACCTGCCAATCCGGGGCACATCTTTACATCCAGTGGCATACCCTTCAAAGATTCGAAGTCAATGTTTCACTTACTTGGGGAACCTAAAGCGGTTTCCAGGGGCAATCCAGATCTGCCGAGATAGTTGTTATGTTTCTACCTCCTTGAGCCGATAATCATCGAGTTGATATTTTGGGTTCTTATGGACATGTTGTTACTATGATATACTTAGCGTATGATCCAACAATCCTCAATTGAATACTGAATTTGATTGTTCTCCGGTAATCTCCAGCAAGTGGTTATCTTTAAGAAGCTTGTATGATTTTCTTTTCCCCAGTGAAAGAAGAAGCTGAGACCCGTTTTGAGAGGCTCATTCAACAGCAAATGGCATCTCTTTGAGAAGTTTGCATATCATCAGCAAATGGCATCTCTTGGAGAAGTTTGCGCATCAGCATATCAGTCTTGTTTCTTTCTGTCAAAAAAAAAAAGCAAAAGCAAAAAATAGCAAAAAAGAACAGCTCGCTAAGTTGAAAACCCGAAAGGGCGGCTTAGGCAAAAATGAGCGTCCCGGTGGATTGAAAACCTGAATGGGCGATCCAGGCAAAAATTAGGGGCAAAACAAAAAAATATATATTCCCGGTGGATTGAAAACCCGAAAGGGCGATCCAGGCAAAAGTTAGGGATTTCAAAAAGAAAAAGAAAAAAAGAGCAAAAAGCACGACTATTGAAACAAGACCATGAGGAAATATCTGGTTTCAGTGTACAAAATGGCGACTTCTGCCAGACCTCTGACCAATGGGCTTTACCCCAAGAAGCAATCATTCTTACCATGGATTGACATACCATACCGGGTTTTACCCCGAGATTTGATTTATCTCACATATAAGGGTGCTGCCCCCAGTGGAGACCTATTGAGTGGTTGTACGGATACGTCGGCCCAGTGTTCATCTTACCATCAAACCTTTTGTCTCATCCAGTCATGTACAAATATCATTCAATCATACAAATACAATCATTCACATGTACATACATACAATCATTCACATATACATACATACAATCATACATACTTACATACAATCATACATACTTACATACAATCATACATACATACATACATACAATTATTCGTACATACATACTTACATACAATCATTCACATATGTGTACAAACATTCATATTCATATGTAACATGCACACAAAATTATTCATACATACTGCATTGACCATCATGTGTCTTGCTTCAATACATCACCAAAAAGTGTCATCCCCAGTGTATCTGGTCCAGAGATGTCTCCATCACACATATTTCACAAAAAAAGAGTCATCCCCAGTGTATCTGGTCCAGAGATGTCTCCATCAATCATAAATCACAAAAAAAAAAAAAAAAAGAGTCATCCCCAGTGAGTCTGGTCCAGAGATGTCTCCATCAAACATATTCAAAGTAGCAGGTTTTGCAAACAATCAACTGCAAACTTGTGGTTAATTTCCCCAAAAGAAGTCATTTCCAGTGCGTCTGGTCCAGACAAATACATATTCTTGTCATGTCTCGCTCTCCCACATTGTCAGCAGACAATTTATTTCCTCGATGTGTCCTTACCATCCCACAATGTTGGTAGACACTCCCTTTACTTGTCCTTACCATCCCACAATGTTGGTGGACACTGTCTTTACTTATGTCCGCACACAGGACTTTATCTGCTTATGTCCGCACACAGGACTTTACTGCTTTCTGTCTTTACTTCTGTCCGTACACAGGACTTTATCTGCTTATGTCCGCACACAAGACTTTACTGCTTTCTGTCTTTACTTCTGTCCGTACACAGGACTTTATCTGCTTATGTCCGCACACAGGACTTTATTGCTTTCTGTCTTTACTTATATCCGTACACAGGACTTTACTGCTTTCTGTCCGCATACAGGACTTTATCGCTTTCTGTCTTCATTACCCTTGTCAAATAATCTTCATTACATTCAAACATTTGTAAATATAGCACCCATAAACATAACACTTGTAAGCATAACACTCATAAGCATAACACTCATAACTTCATATCATAGCATTTTGTAGTTCAATCCGGTCAAAAAATGGTGTACTCTGTATTTAAGTCTCTTCCACCGTCGAACCAAAACAAAAACATTACCAAAAATCATATTTTTCTTTTTATCTCCGATGGAAGAAACTTAAATAGGGGCATCTGTCATACCCCATTTTTTGACCGATCGCTTTTATGCGGCTTTTACGACGGATTTTTCTTTGTTCGTTTCTGACGAAATTTCGGCAGAAAGGTATTTTAAAATACCTCATTTATTTGGTTTTGTTTTTATTTTCTTTTGTTATCATCATTTTTATTTCTTTATTTTTTTTATCTATTATTTATTTAATTTGGGTTTTCATTATTATGTGTAGATTTTTATTTTAATTACCATTTTTGTTTTTTATTTTTTGGTGTTTTTTAGTTTTTTTTTATTTTTAGGTCCAAATCAGGTGTTTTTGTCCAATCCAAGCCCAAAAGGGCAATTTTGTCCAAATGGGGAAATATTCATCTGCCAAACCCTAGGTCTGACACAGTACAAATAGTGCACAGTTTCCAAGGTCACAAATCGGAGATCAGCCGCAAATCATTCATCAAAATCAGAACAAAAAAAATCAAAAATAATCAAAATCATAAACAGAAACAGATTCATCATCTGTTCATCATCATGAAATCTTCATAAACCCAGAATTCATCATAATCATCAAACCAAAAACCGCAATCTCCTCTTCCTCAATCAGAACCCAAACCGAGATCAAATCAAACCGACAAATCAGAAACAAATCCAAATAAAAACTTCAAACCTTCAAACAAACCGAAATCCATTGTCATCAAACCGTTTCAAAATCAAACCAAAATTGAAAATCAAAACAGAAATCGCAAAACAGACACGAAGAAGAAGAAGAAACCCATCACTGAACCGAAACAAAACGAGATCAGGGAAGAATCAAAGTCAGAAAAGCCAAGGTTGTTTTCGTTTTTTTGGATCTAGTTTATTTTTTTTTGGAGTTTGGATTCATGGTTGTAATATAGTTGTGTGTGTATTTGGAGTTGAACCTTTTTTTCTAAAAATGGAGTTTAAGAAAGAACAAAAACAGAGAGATGAGGAAGAAGAAGATAGTATCGGCGGCGAGAGAAAGGAGAAAGAAGAGATTTCTGTCTTTTTTTTTAGGGTTTTATATTTATACCCTTTTCCGATCCTGTGCGCGCAGGTGCACGATCTTACGATGCACCTGCGCGCCAATGTCCCTCAGATTCAATCCAACGTTCCTGATCCCTTAAATCTGTGATTAAATCAAAGCCGTTTGATCAATCAGACGGCTATGATTCCTTTTTCGCTAATTTCTTTACACACCCCCCTCTGGGCCACGCCCCCCAGCTGGGCTTGGGCCCAGAGTTGCTCTTTGCACCCCCCCTTTCTGTTTTAATTATTATTTGCACCCGTTTTGTTTTTATTTTATTTTTTTACATTAGATTGTATTTTTAGGATTTGATGTAAAATTAAATTGCATAGCATACTCTTGCATTCATTTCATATTTATTTTTCCTTGCAAATACTCTAGAATGTAATTAGGAACAAATGTACACTATAAATGAAAAATCGCATCTCATGAATATTTATTTATCGCTTTCCGCAAAACGTTAGCATATTTAATTCCGAGGGAAAAAACACCGTTTTGATCAAAATATCATTACGGATTGTCTTCGCGCTTATTTGCTTATTGCGACGTTATTATTCTTTTAGCGCTACCTTTTAAATTTTAACCCAACATTCCATTTTTAAATAATTAGTCATTTTATTCTCAAAAATGAGGTCAACACCTCTTCAAAAATAATTAGTCATTTTATTCTCAAAAATGAGGTCAAAACCTCTTTCAAAAAATGTCAAAACAATTTCTTTTCAACATCATCAAGCATCAAAACATTTCATCATCAAACATTTTCAAACTTTGGACTTTAAACCAACGGCGTCTTTTATCGTGAAAACCTTGGATTTTAACCCAAGAGTCATTTTATCGCAAACTTGGATTTTAAACCAAGTGCCTTGGACTTTAAACCAACGGCGTCTTTTATCGTGAAAACCTTGGATTTTAACCCAAGAGTCTTTTTTATCACCAAACTTGGATTTTAAACCAAGTGCCTTGGACTTTAAACCAACGGCGTCTTTTATCGTGAAAACCTTGGATTTTAACCCAAGAGTCTTTTTATCGCAAACTTGGATTTTAAACCAAGTGCCTTGGACTTTAAACCAACGGCGTCTTTTATCGTGAAAACCTTGGATTTTAACCCAAGAGTCTTTTTTATCACCAAACTTGGATTTTAAACCAAGTGCCTTGGACTTTAAACCAATGGCTTCTTTTATCGCTAAAACCTTGGACTTTAACCCAAGTGTCCCTTTTTCTCGCCTAAAACCTTGGATTTTAAACCCAGTGCATTTTCTTCATTCATACATTTTTAATCATGCATAAACCTTGGATTTTAAACCAAGTGTCTTTTATCACTCAAACATTTTCTCAATAAACCTTGGATTTTAAACCAAGTGTCCGCGTCTTATTTCATAATCAAATCTCAATCAATTTAATCATATAGACTTTCTTCACAAATTAACATCAATCAAACTCACATTTTGCCACTTTTGCCTTTTTAGTCTTTAAAACCATTTTCAAAACTTTAAAATCAAACAAACAAATTTACTCACAACTTTTATCCCGAACTACGGTGGTTTGATCCCTCGGGTACGTAGGCATGAGACTTATCTCTCCAATCAATAAAATCAACAAAAACATTTTTCCTTTTCCATCATTTTAAGCATTTTTATCATCACTTTAATTCTCACACTTATACGTTTTTACAAGCAAATAAAATAAAGCGCAAAGTTAGAAATAAAAACAAGAGGTTCCTATAGAGTACTATAGATACTTAGGGTGCTAATACCTTCCCTTCGTATAACCAACCTCCGAACCTTGTTCTCTTAAACATAGGGTTTTTTCGAACTTTTTCCCTTTCCCTCGGATAAATTAAAGATCGGTGGTGGAACATTAAATTGCGATTCGAAGTTAATTAATAACTCGATAACATGTGCAAGTGATTAAGTGATTTTGATTAAAGACAAATAGAACACACATAGAAAATAAATCAAAAAGAAAAGAACTAATCATTAATTGTTTTAAACCAATCAAAACGTGTGTACGTGTTGTTCTTTTAGCGCCAAAACGTTTCAGTAAAAAATACTTTAAACGTTTCTAATTCAATTCCTATTCAGAGGCTTAACCTTCAGAGGTTAAAAAGTTTTTCAGAGTCTGAACTACTTCAGATGCTGAGATCCAAAATACTTCAGAGTCTGAAAATGTGTCTTTCAGGATATTTAAAAAATATGTTCAGACATGATTTTTTCAAGGTTTTTAATTCTGAACATTTTGAGAAATAAATCAAGTATCCTAAGAAACATTTTTAACGTTGAATGTTATTCCTCTGACTTGTCATTTAGGAGTTGAGAGTTACTTACCTGATTTTGATGCTCTGTTGTTTTGACGACATTTTGTTCAAGCTCAATCTCTCTCCAGGTCAAATTCTGAACATTCATCTCACCAAAGAGAGTTGCTATCATCAAAGTCTTTTTCAAAACAATCTTCAAATTCTTCATACTCCCTCATGTTGCTTATGTAATCCATTTCATCTTCTTCTCCATCTGACTCTTCAAAAATGTGCCTTCTATGCACAATTGCTCTTCTTCCATTCACATTCACATGCATCCATGTGATTGGAAGGTTCAGAGTCTTTGTTTCACCTGTAATCAAGTAAACTATTTTGTCTCTTGGTACCCACTTGCTTGAGGGTCCTAGACTGTTAGTTGCCAAATCTTTATCCTTCATTTGTTTCATCTGAGTGCTATTAGATACAAATGTAGTGTAAAGATTAGGGAGTGAGAAGCTTCCATCAATAACTAGTAAGCTTGGTTCCTCTAGTGTTTTATTACTAGAGTATCCAATCCCATTAGTATTGTTGGTTTTGATATTGCAAAGCATGGAAATAATTTTATTTTGATCAGCATTTGTGTTGCAATACTCTTTGAGAGCAGGAGAGTGCTCAAAGGGTTTGTAACACATAACATAATCATTCTCAAGATCTTTTGTTTTGATAAAATCTTTTTGTACAAGATCTTCAGAGTGATTTTCTTGTTTACTTAAATTCTCATAGTCTGCTTTAAGCTTTTTATACTTCTGCTGACTATTAAAGGATTTAAGTAAAGTCTTTTCAAGATGCTTGATCAATTTTGCTTTGGGAAGACGAGAATATACCTGATTCATTTTTCTCTGGATATTGTCTATGTTCTCAGGTTCTGACTATCCTTCAGAACTTGAATCTTCAGAGTCTGAACCATCTTCAGAACTTGATTCTTCATCTCCTGGTGCTCTTTCAGATTCACCTTCAGAGAAGTTATTTAGCTCATCCCAGGTTGTCATTCCTTTAGCCAGTTTTCTTCCATTCTTCTTGAAGTTGTACCATCTTTGAATTTTTCTTCAAAACCTTTCAAGATACTCTTCATCAGGTTCTTCAACAAGACCTTCATGTTCCAATGCTTGCTTTCCTTTCCTTGCTGTTTTAGCTTCTTTACTTTTCAACTCTTCTTCTTCTTTCAGAGCCAATTCATGGACTCTGAGTAAACCAATCAATGATTCAAGACTCATTGAATTGATGTTTTCAGTTTCCTCTAGAGATTTTGAAATTTCATTCCAATTCAGAGGTAAACTGCTCAGCATTTTGCTTACAAGCTCTTTGTTGCTGAGTTTGTTGTTGAAGTTTTCAAGCTTGCTTGTGATAACTTGAAATCTTAAGCTCAATTCTCCAATGCTCTCATTTTCTTCCATTCTAAACTCCTCATATTGATCTAACATACCATTTATATTTGCTCTCTGAATGCTTTCATTATCATCACTAATGAAGCAAACATTGGTGATTGTAGATTCAATATTAGAAGTTTGTTCAGCCCCTGATGTGGAAGGATTTTGATTATTGCTCAGATCTTCATTTAAATTCAGCCCATCTTCAATTTCCTTGATAAGATCAGCAACTTGTTGATATAGCTTCTGCTTCCAATCATCCATGTTTTGAGCCATGGTGTTTTTCTCCTTTGGATCTTGACTGTCTCACGGTTAAGTGATTTACCAACAGAACCGGAGCTCTGATACCAATTGAAGGTGTGTGGAGAAAACACAAGAAGTGGGGGTTGAATTGTGTTTTGGATATTTAAAAACTTTTCTAGATATTTAAATCTACTAGAGTCTTTAAGCACATCGGAATAGTTTACACAATCAACTTAAGGCTAAGTGAATGATGAAGGAGTAAATGAGAGAGTGAGAGAGAGAAAGAGACACAACAATTTATACTGGTTCCCCTCACAAATTGAGAGTACTCCAGTCCCCTTGTACTTACAAGAGATTTCACTATAATCACTAAGATTACATTCAGATGCTCAAGCACACAAGCATGAGACTTCCTTGCTCTAGGTCACACAAGACAGAGAGACTTCCTTGCTCTAGGTCACACAAGACAGAGAGACTTCCTTGCTCTAATCACACAAGATCAGAGACTTCCTTGCTTAAGCACACAAGCTTAAGACTTCCTTGCTCAAGTCACACAAGACAAGAGACTTCCTTGCTTCTAAACTAAGCAGAAGACTTCCTTGCTTCTACACTAAGCAGAAGACTTCCTTGATACTACACTAAGCAGAAGACTTCCTTGCTCTTATCACTAAGATTGAGACTTATCAATTACTCACGCAGGAGTAATACTAACTTCTAAGCTTAAACTTATTATAATCATAATAACTTCAGAGGCTTGAGCTAGTTTCTATTCTCACTTAATTTGAGAGATGTTTTCTATTACAATTCATTTTCTCACTTTATTCTGAGAGATGTTTTCTAATGAAGTTCGTTAGTCATCAATTCTTTCTTTTGCATATTTATATGAGTTTAGAAAGACATTGAGACGTTGGAGAAATTCCCGCTGTAAGTTGGACAGCTGTAGTCTTTGAATATCCGTTGAGTAAAGCCACGTCTTCTTTTGCAGTTAAGCTTCACCTTTACTGTTTGTCCAAAGTACAGTAATAAGGTACAACTAGCTCCTAGAGAGAGTAAGATCACATCCTTTGTGACCATTGTAATTAGTTGTCCTTAAAACAAATCATCAGGCTTGATAAGAGTAGTTGATGTAGCCCTTCTGATGACTAGGGGAATTCATTTGCTTCTGATGAACCTTTGATAACTTGGAGTCTGATTGGTCTTGAATAAATGGCCTCTGATAGTCCTTCGTATTTCAGCTTCTGAACGTCTTCATCTTCTGAGTAACTCATGACTAGCAGATAGCTTCTGAACTCTTGTAGGCATCTAAACATCTTTGAGCTTCTGAACTTCTCTGAGCTTCTGAACTCTTGCAGACATTCTGATCCTCTTTGAGCTTCTGACATTTGTTTAGCTTCTGACCACGTTGTAGCTTCTGAACTCTTTCAGAGTGTAAAGATTCAGACTTCCATAGGTTTCATCAGAGTCTAAATCAAGTGTGCTCTTGATATAACGTTGGATTCTCCTGCACACTTAATTTAAACATTAGTAACATCAATTGTCCATTTAATACTTTGTTATCATCAAAACTCAAGGGTGTGTATTAAAACACATTTTGTTCCAACACCCAAAAACCTAGAAATTGGAACAATACTTTAGATCAAGTATTGTGGGCATGTAGAAATTCTCCAAAAGAATCAACTAATACTACTCCCTTTCGTTTAACATATGGTCACGACGCAGTTTTACCAGTCGAAATACATTTGCAATCAATTCAAATCCAAAGGCAAATGGAAATACCAAGTGACCACTATTGGAACATGATGTTAGATGAATTAGTTGATTTAGATGAAGAAAGATTAAGAGCTTTGGAAAAGTTAACTCAGCAATAAGAGAAAGTAGCCAAAGCTTATAACAAAAAGGTTAAGTCTAAAACCTTTAATATTGGAGATTTAGTTTGGAAAACCATTCTGCCTATGGATCGAAAAGATAGGATTTTAGGAAAATGGTCACCCAACTGGGAAGGTCCTTTTAAAATTTCACAAATATTTTCTAATGGTACATTAAATATAAATGGTAAGTATTTTCTAAGGCGCATATGAAATTGAAGAGTTAACCTCTGAAAAACGTACATTAAATATAAATGGTAAGTATTTGAAAAAATATAACCAACATTATGTGAAGTAAACATAAGCGCAGAATAGAAATATAGTGAAATCGAAATGGCAAAACAGTAAAATTGCCATAGAACAGGGCATTCTCAAAGATTACAAACCAATTGAAACTTATCCAATAATCGAAACTTTATTCCAAGTTTGAGATTACATAAATGGTTACATTAAAAACCATATTTGATTTTATTTATCCTAACTAAGATCTATCTTAAATGCGTCTTTATTTTAAATAACAAAGAGAAAAAACAAGAAATAAGGCGCAACCATCAATCTTTCCCAACTGGTTGAGAAGTTCCACCACACAAGGAACAACTTCCAACAGTAGGCAGGGAGATCAATCCACCTCACTTCATCTTCAAAGAACTGGATTTGAGGTCCTTCCCTCTCACATGAGCAGATTTAGTAGAATCCTCAACCGTTAAAAGAGAACCATCATGATCTGAGTCACGTAGATCTTCTTCTGGGACATAAGTTTTCAAAAACTCAGCATAATCTGGATCAATCTCATCTGACCCAGAATCGTCTTGTTCTTGAACATGGCATTGAGACCTGGTTGGAATTCTTTGAGAAGATTGGGTTGGTTTAATTTTGAGAGGTTGATTTTTCTTACGTTTAGAAGCAGAAGAAGGTTTGGTTTTTTTCTTAATAGAAACAACACCTTTAGACTTTCCTTTCATGATTTGTTGAAGGAAAGAATGTTGAAGAAAGGAAGAATGTTGGGGAAAAGGATTTGGAATGAAAAATCACGAAGGGAATGCCTCCTTTTATAGGAAAAATTCTTGTTGCTGGCAGTTAGAATTTCCCTCGTTTCTCGCGAATAATAAATGTAGATTGACTTGACCAACTTGGAAAAAGAGTCAAACACGGTTTTTGAAAAATCTTTATCAGTTACACAAAGTTAATTCTGAAGTTTTAATTACAAAAAGTTTTGATTCGAAAAGTTATCTGAATTAGCAAGGCCCTTAAAATAACTCGAAAATATCGAAAAATGCGGAAATCAAAATGGCAAACGAATAATAACTTGCACAAAATGGGCGTTGTCAGATTACAAATTTAAATATTCGAAAGTCGATAAAGTTGTTCGAAAGTATAAAGAACAAATAAAACAGTAAGCCTTCAAGGATTGGACTTCAAGGCGTTGTATTGAGCCTTGATCAAGTTGATTTCGACTTCGATCACTTGAACAGAAGCCTGAAGGGTTTTGATTTCGTCATCCAAGGCTTCAGAAGCACTAAAATAACTTAATCCTTTCCTTGCTTCTTTGTCAATAGCTTCTTGACGAGTAGTAGAGGCAGCCTCATCCATGGCGTCACATTTTTTCTCTTCTTCAGCAATGAGGAGTTGGCGCCTAGCAATCTCAGCTTCGAATTTGGTTATTTCCTCTTTCCACTTCTCAATCTTCGAGATGCTTTCTTGACGTTCTTTTCCATGGACAATTTGCTCTGACCTCATTTTTTCGACCTTCTCGACAGAAGTATTAGCTTTATCGAATACAGCAGCTTGAGCAATCTTTTGATGGCTTATGCGTCCAATGGTATATCCTTTCTTTTGAACGGCTTTAGCAAGGTTCTCAATAATGGACTCGAGTTGAATAACTTTGCTTAGGGTGGCTTCATCAGTAAGAGGGTTGTGGAATTTACTCAAAAAATTCTTGTGAGCAAAAGCTTCGCTGGGATTTTCTTCGATTGAAGCCAAAATATCACCATTAATATAATCCCAGTGCAGCTTCAAAATCATTGAATCTTGGCGAACAGATTGCTTAATACCAGCGTCACTCTGATTGGAGCTACCTCCAGTTTCATTACTTGAGCTTCGAGCTGGCTCCCATTTCTTAGCCATCAACAATTGCAAAGCAACATCAGGTTGTTTGGCCTTCAAACTTTCGAAATCTCCTTCAGACATTCCAATGCTTGCTGACAATTTTGAAGTAGAAGTCTTTGGAAGAATAGACGAACCTCCAACCCCAGCCTCTGGCATATCCTCATCAGAATTGGATACTTCGAAATCCAAATGTTCATTGGAAGTGTCTGGATTCGCCTGAGAAGCAGAGTTGGTTTCCACAAAGTCTTCTTTCCTGCTACCTTCAACATGATCAGTTGTGTAGTTTCTTTTGAAACTGGTTCTTCTTTTTCTTTGGGATCATCATTTGAAGCATCGTTTGTAGGAACAGCATCTTTTTAAGGCTCAGTATCTTGTTCTTTAACCATATCCTAAAAGAAAAAATATATGAGGGGAAGATTCGAAAACGAAAATATAACAGATATTCGAAATATAGACCAATAAAACTTACATTATTGTTGCCATCGTCAGTGTTTGGTTGTTTTTCGACTGCAACTGTTTCCTTTACCATCACTTCTTCAACCACAGGTTCTTCGACCAGCTATTCAGGAATTCGTGTTGTTGGTGTTTTGTATGTTGGCCTCATTTTGCAAAAACAAGTTCTAGCAAGATGTTGGACCAGATGCCGTAGCATATGGGTACAGCATCTGTCGAGACGGTAATTCTCGCTGTATTTATGCGCCATATCCTTGAAGATTCGCCTAAGCAATATTTTCGCCTTTTCTTATATAACAAGACGCACGTTTTCATTGAGGTTTTATAAGGAGGCTACACCAGGTTATATTTCCATAATATGCTACGCCATTTATGGAAACAAGAGATTTTATCCAAGAATATGTTTGCTGGACTTTTTCAACGACCAGCTGTACTGTGAAGCCCAAAAACGAAGATCTAGCCCATGCTAACTCAGGGTATATATATGTGAAGACTAAAACCTAAACGACTACTGAAGCCGTCATTTGTAGAATAGAATTTTAGGGTTTGAGTCTTGTTAATTGTGAGCCTTTCTTGTGTCTCCTTGATGCAAGTTTAGGACTGTGTTTGAGTTGTAATTTGTGTAATCTCTCCTAAGCTTTTAAGTACGGAGAAGGTTTGTTTTCTTGGTGACTGAAACCATTCTGTTTGTATTGTTGTTATAATCACAGGGTGTGTGATTGAAAGGAAGTGAGTCGGGGTCTCAAACTTAGGAGTTCCTAGGTTGAGTATAGCACGGGTAGAATCTAGGAGATAAGTTGTGAACTTGAGAAGTTTGCTGAGGGCTTTGATCTATATCTATTATAGTGGATTCCTTCCTGGCTTGGTAGCCCCCAGAGTAGGTCGTTGTTTACGCCGAACTGGGTCAACAATATTCTGTGTTATTTACGTTTACTGTCTGTTATTTTTAATTGTTCATTTATCGCTACTGTGGACATATGCTATAGCATTTGTCTTGGTATTACGAATGGTTACATACGACAAGTACTATAGCTTCTGTCATAACATCTGTCCCCAGTAGGTGCCAGAATTTCAATTGGCATCAGAGCAGACACCCTATTCTGTGTGGGTGAGGACCAGGGAAGTTACTTTCTGGCATAATGAACAAGGAAGGTGGTTTCATCAACAGACCTCCTCTGTTGGATGGATCAAACTATGACTACTGGAAGTCCAGAATGGTGGCCTTTTTGAAATCTCTTGATAACAAATCATGGAAAGCTGTTTTAAAAGGATGGGATCATGCAGTAGTTAATGATGCAGAAGGGAAGACAACTACTGAACTGAAACCTGAAGTTGATTGGTCCAAAGAGGAGGATGAACTGGCACATGGAAATTCCAAGGCGCTAAATACTTTGTTTAACGGGGTGGATACAAATATATTTCGTATGATCAAACAATGTACTGTTGCTAAAGATGCTTGGGAAATCCTAAAAACCACTCATGAGGGCACTGCCAAAGTGAAGAACTCAAGGCTACAACTTCTTACTGTCAAATTTGAGAACCTTCAAATGAAAGAGTATGAAACAGTACATGATTTTCACATGACTATCTAGGAGTATGCTAACAACTTTGATGCCTTAGGCGAGAAGCTAAGTTAGGAAAGAATGGTAAGTAAAATGCTTAGATCTCTACCTAAGATGTTTGACATGAAAGTCACGGCTATAGAAGAAATGCATGACATATCCTCAATGAAACTTGAATATCTAGTTGGATCTTTACAAACGTATGAGTTGGCTGCTAAAGAAAAGGCTGAAAAGAAAAAGAAAAGTATAGCTTTTTCCTCTAGCACTACTGAAAATGAAGAAGTAGCGAATGTCCCAGAAATAGATGAAAGTTTATATGAGGCTATAGTTTCTCATGGCAGACAGTTTAATAAAATACTTAAGCAGATGGACGGAAGACCCAGGACAAATGCTAAGGGCATCTCTCTTGACAGTACTAATAAGTTCAATACTATAAGGAAACCAAGACCTGAGGACATGGATACTCAAGAGAAAGGTGTACAGTGCCATGAGTGTGAGGGATATGTTCATACTAGGACTGAGTGTGCGACATATCTGAAGAACCAGAAGAAAGGAATGACGGTCACTTGGTCTAATGAGGATGGCTTTGAGGAAGATCAGGATACTGAAACTGTCAAGCACATTACTGCACTTACTGGGATGTGTCTATCTGAATCAGATGATGAAGAATTAACCTTTGATGAGTTAGCTGCATCATATAAAGCACTGTGTCATAGAAGTGAAGAGGTGTGTCAGCAGCAACTAAGCACTATAAGTCAGTTGCAAACTTAGAAGGTGAAGCATCAGTCTCAAATTGGTCAACTTACAACTCAACTACAATCTGAGAAGGCAAAGCATCTGTCCGAGGCATCTGCTCTTAAAAATGAGGTAACCACATTAAACTATAAGCTGACTAGTTTAAATAAACAACTTAGACTGCTGAATAATGGAACTGAGAGGCTAGACATACTTGTTGAGGGGCAAGGTCCTGGAAAACCAAAGGGGATTGGAGTTGAATATATGACGAGCGCCGAACTCACCAAAATTAATATAACCGAGTTAAAACACTACTTGTAGTATTAGTGACAACCCGAGTCGTTTCCCGATTGACCAACTTTGAAATCCAACCAAATTTAGAAACAAAAATAAAAGGTTTTGGGGGGTTTAAGTTTGTAGAAGAAATAAACATAAACAAAAGCAAATAGATTTGAAAACAAAGATTTAAAAACAATCAATCCATGAGGTTCAACATAATTGAGTTTAATTTAATCCTTAACCACAAATGCATATATTCATATGTTAATCTCATTATTGGTTTTGGATTACAATGATAAGCTCTATCATAATCCACAATTTTATACTAGAAAAGCTTCTAGGATGAAGATTAATCAAGGAAAATGAATTAAGCAAACATTTTAACCAAGAATAACTTTAAAAACCAAAATTAACCAAGCTAGACATAACATCAAACACCTTCAATGCAATATCTAGTTCTTGTATCTTCTCCCTACAATTGAGTTAATGAAGCCACTAACACAATCATTCAAGAACCTAATTTCATTTAAGCAAATAAAATCACATTCAAAAAGAGAAGAACAAAGAAAATGAAATTCACATGAATAAACTAAATAGAACAAGGTTTCATAAATCAAACCTCAATAATGTCTACACCCAAGGATTGATTAAGAAAATTAGCCTTCCATTGAGATTATAGAACTCATGGAATACAAAATTACAAAAGTAAAAGTATTTAAAAGAAACCTAAAGATGAAGTAAAAATATGAGAAAGCTCCCAAAATTCTCCACCTCCCTCTCGTTGCTCTGCCATCTTCTCTATTTATAGGCTCAGTTCCCTTTCTCTTGCACCGCCTAGCTTCTTGTTGTTGTTTTACAGCTAAATTTCTTACTGCTTAAGACATTGCCAATTTGTTATAAGGAAGAAATGAATTCCCTTCTTTGTATGCAATGACGCCACCTCTTGTATACTTGAACCCAACTTGTTTTCTTGTGAGTTAAAGACTCTTCATTGTTAGTGCCACTTGCTGCTGTCTTTTATTAAACTTGGGCCACATATTTTGTATAATTTGGACTATTTAGTGAGAGAGTTTTGAGGTTTTGTTGAAAGGTATTTGACCACTTTTCAGAAATGTTTATAAACTTGACAGCTCCGTTTCGTCTAGATTTAAGCCAAATTTGACGAAGCTTGTGAAACACAAAATTGTAGTAATTTGTCTGAGCTTTCCAACGATGCAAAGATCAGCAAAATCCGATATTCGTAGCTCTAGATATGCGCTGCCGAAGTCAGACAGATCAAGATGAGTCAAAATTCAAAAATTAATCATGTTTGACAATTAAGTCCAAATTAAACCCATAATTATAAAATGCACCTAAAAGCTATCAATTGAACAAAAATAATGATCATCAAGCTAAATATGAGAGTAAATTAAAATATAAAATTAGTTATCATCAATATACCTATCCTAACAAGAAAAAATATGTTCCTACAAGAACCTTTGTTCCTGCTAAAGAGGCATATGATCCTACTGTAACCAGACATATGCCACAGCATCCCCAACAATATCGGTCTGCTAAGCCTAGATCTAAATCCAAGTCCAAAGGATGGGTTTGTCATCACTGTGGTAGAAAAGGTCACGTTAGACCTTTCTGTTTTAGGCTGTACGGGTTCCCTGAAAATTTTACCCCACCTAAAAGTGAACCAGTCATTGTCAATACAAAGAAAGAATGGAAACCTAAGAATGATGATGTTGCTCACATACCTAAGAGTCATATGAATTTAAGAAGTATGAAGAAGCCCATACTAATGGAATCTATCAATGTTGTGATTGATGACACATCATATGACAAAGAGACCAATGCTATGACAGATGGTGAAACATCTGTGTATCAGTCTGATACTACTGCAAGTGAAGAAAATTCAGAGTTCAACACCGAAAGTACCATCTCTGAATCAAATGATGCTCCAGTAAACAAGGGACTTTCCATTATAACCCAGAAGAACCATTCTAACGAGTTCATTATTGGAAACCCAGATCGAGGAATCACTACAAGATCCAAAGATGTAATTTCTAATCCTTGTTATGTCTCTAAAGTTGTGAACCAAGGTCTTATAGCAACTGAACAACAGCTGGAAAATATCTACTCTAAATTTTTAAATGATGAGCAGTTTGACAAGTCAAAGAGCTTTGTAGGTAGTTGCTTGTATGAGAATTTATAGCAATTACAGTTGTGGGAGCGTGCAAACAAATACTTTCTATTCACTATAACTAGATTTGCACGAGAAATAAGGGAAATCATTTTCATTCTACAAACTGTTGAAAATGTAAGTTCTCTTGAAACTTCATCTTGAAGGTGCGTGGAGAAAACACAAGAAGGGGGGGGGGGGGGGGGGGGGGGGTTGAATTGTGTTTTGGATATTTAAAAACTTTTCAAGATATTTAAATCTATCAGAGTTTTTAAGCACGGCAGAATTATTCACACAATTAACTTATGGCTAAGTGAATGATGAAGGAGTAAATGAGAGAGTGAGAGAGAGAAGAACACACAACAATTTATACTGGTTCCCCTCACAAATTGAGAGTACTCCAGTCCCCTTGTTTCCAAGAGAGTTCACTATAATCACTAAGATTTCAATTAGATGCTCAAGCACACAAGCTCAAGACTTCCTTGCTCAAGTCACACAAGACTTAAGACTTCCTCCTCTAAGTCACACAAGAAAGAGAGACTTCCTTGCTCTGATCACACAAATCAGAGACTTCCTTGCTCAAGCACACAGGCTCAAGACTTCCTGCTCTAAGTCACACAAGACAGAGAGACTTCCTTGCTCCTACACTCAACAGAAGACTTCTTTGCTCTAATCACTAAGATTGAGACTTATGTGCTTCTACACTAAGCAGAAGACTTTCTTGCTTCTACACTAAGCAGAAGACTTACTACTAACTTATAAGCTTAAACTTATTACAAACATAATAACTTCAGAGGCTTAAGCTAGTTTCTATGCTCACTTCATTTGAGAGATATTTTCTAATGAAGATCGCTAGTCATCAATTCTTTCTTTGGCATATTTATATGAGTTGAGAAAGACATTGAGACGTTGGAGAAATTCCCGTTGTAAAATGGACAGCTGTAGTCTTTGAAGATCCGTTGAGTAAAGCCACGTCTTCTTTTGCAGTGAGGCTTCACCTTTACTGTTTGTCCAATAGTACAGTAATAAGGTACAACTAGCTCCTAGAAAGAGAGGGATCACATCCTTTGTGACCGTGGTAATTAGTTGACCTTAGAACAAATCATCAGGCTTTGATAAGTTTAGTTGATGTAGCCCTTCTGATGATTTGGGGAATTCCTTTGCTTCTAATGAACCTTTGACAACTTGGAGTCTGATTGGTCTTGAATGGTTGGCCTCTTATAGTCCTTCGTAATTCAGCTTCTGAACATCTTCATCCTCTGAATGACTCATGACTAGCAGATAGCTTCTAAACTCTTGTAGGCATCTGAACATCCTTGAGCTTTTGAACTTCTCTGAGCTTCTGAACTCTTGCAGACATTCTGATCCTCTTTGAGCTTCTGAACTTTGTTTAGCTTCTGACCACGTTGTAGCTTCTGAACTCCTTCAGAGTGTAAATATTCAGACTTCCATAGGTTTCATCAGAGTCTAAATTAAGTGTGCTCTTGATATAACGTTGAATTCTCCTGCACTTAATTTAAACATTAGTACCATCAATTGTCCATTTAATACTTTGTTATCATCAAAACCTAAGGGTGTGTATTTATTTTGTTCCAACAATCTCCCCCTTTTTTATGATGACAAACATAAGTATTAAATACAATTGTTGTTGATAAAAATCAGCTATGTTGACATTAGGCTTCTGAGTTTCGCAAGCTCCCCCTAAGTCTGATAACCCATAGGGTTAGGTTTGTAAGCTCCCCCTATTTTGTATCCATAGTTAATTTTAATCAGTTTCAGAATTATTTTATTATATGACTTAAATTATTCATATTTCACTATATAAAGAACAAGGTTTGCAAGCTTCTTATTTTCATAGTATGATAATCTTTGAATAAAGTTGCACCCTTACTCAAGAACTAACTATGAATAATAAACTTCAATTAATAAAAGTATTCTCCTTGAAATTAAGCCCTTAATGCAGATGCAAGATGAAGCAATATTTAAATTGAATGACAAATAAGATCAGAGGCACTTAGAGACGTCTACACACACACTTGGTTCTGATGGTTATCATTAACAGCTTCAGAGTTCAAAATATTTTCAAACAGTTCAGAGCTTAAAAAAAAAATATTTTAAAGAAAATAGCTCAGAGCCTGAACAAAAATTTGAAAACAGTTCAGAGCTCTTTAGTACAATATTTTGAAATCCTCAAAGAGATCAGATTGTCATATCAAAGCATGTACCTCATGCTGCTATTTTGACCACTCTCCTAAGTTCTCTCTCTGAAGCACTACAAAGCCCTAAAAAGCTAAGTAATTTCTCTTCTTCCAACAATTGATTTACCAATATTCTTTCTCCCCCTTTTGTCATTATCAAAAAGAGTATAAGCAATTAATAAAAATTTCAATTTTCAATGCCGTCAAATCAGGAGTGGTTGAGCGCATTTAAGACTCGGCCATTGAAATATGCTTATAAAAGGAGAGAGATACCTATTCATTTTATTCACACAGAATAATCTTAGGTTATTGATAGATCTCTTGAGAGAAAAAATGAAACGCTCAGAGAAGAAGAAAGCAGTTTCAGTGAGAGTCAGTCAAGATAGGAGAAAACATAAGAAGAAACCAATGGAAACAAAGCCAGTGTCCGTTACAGAAGAACTCAGTTCAGAGTCTGGAGAAAATTCTTTGGACTCTGACTGTTTTAAGTTCTGAAGACATATATTCCTGAAGAAAATCAAACTGAAGTCCATAGCCTAAAAAGGGCAAACTGACATTCCTGAAGGAAACCAAACTGATGCATGGTTTCTTCAAGAATATCAGTCCCTTCTCCAAGGTCATCCCTTGGAGGCTTCAAGAAAGTAGTCTTTAGGAAATTGATATTTAGTCCACAACTCAAGTTCTTAATGAAATAAAACTCATTATTTTGGCTTGTTATGTAATTTGATTTCTTATTCATATTTCTTCTCTTGTTATGTAATTTGATTTTTTAAGAATGCCACATATTGTACTTATTAAAAATCAAATTTTATAAATAAGAGCTCAAGAGTTTGAAGTATTGATTGTCCAAGATTTGTTTGTTTAAGAAATAAAGTCATTTCCAGAATTAAATCAAATAAAAATGCCAAACAGAATCAACATAGACATATAACCATTCAGATAATCATGATGAATATATAAAAACAAATTAATATATACACAAGTTGAACCTAATATTGTGCCTAATCAAAACATTAAACAGCAGATAAACACATAAGCGTTCAAAGAAATCCTAAGGGTTTATTGTGGTTGGTTAAAGAGAGAAGCTAATGTATTCAAGATTTTTGTTTGTTTTCCATCGACTTTCTCTATCATCCCCATATACTTGCCCATCTCGGCTCTGATTTCTTTAAGTTCAGCCTCATAAACTGGATTTCTTAGATGCTCTTGGTTGCTCCTTAGATCTCTTTGGGCAGATTCATTCAGATTGTTGTTTCTTACAGTAGAGGATTCAGGGTGATTCCTCTCTGTCTCCTTTTTATTCTGAATGACCTCTTCAACCACCTTATTCTTCCCCTTGTCAACCCTCCTCAGTTCTTCAACATCAGCCTCCTGAAGACTATGCAGCTTCTTTACCAAATCCTCAGCCAAGCTCAGATGAAGATATGTCAGAATGTCTTAGCTCAGGAAGACCATGTATCTGTCTAATCAAACTATTGCATTCACTCAAGATTTCAGGGTTAGTTGAGTTGGTTGGATGAGGTTCATAGTTTGAGGGTGAAGAGGTGTGTTGAGGTGATGATTGAGGTTGTTGTTGCTGTTGATCAAAAGCTTTAAGATGAAAATCATCTACATTAAGCTCTCGGACCATATCATCAACATGGTTTGATGGTGAGGAATGTTGGATATCTTCTGAATCAACAAGTTCAGTATGTTTTGAAACATCAGAATGAGGTTCAAGTTCCTCAGTACTTTGTTGTTCAGATTGTGATTGGTTAGGTTCAGATGAGGGCTTTGGTTCAGTGTGGATTATTTCTGGTATGGGAGGTTCTGAATGAACATGTCGTGACACAATTTGTTTTAACGTGAGATTGTCTTCAGGTATTGTTTGGATTGTGTTTGGAGTGAGGTTCTGAGTCTGCTCAGAGGGTGAATGGGTGAGTGGGTTCTGAGCAGGATTTTTGGTTATTTTTGGACAAGATAATTCACCACCTGAATGCTTTTCAAGAAGATGTAGAGGTGAATTTCTGGGTTGGGTTGATGATGGTATTGGTTGAGTCTCTTGAGTGTTTACAATAACAGGTGTAGACATAGATATGTTACCTGAGTTGTCCTTGATTGAGCCTTCAGCAGTTTTCTTCTTTGGCTCCTTGGTAAGTTTCTTTAATCTGACACATAGTGGTTCATCATCATCTTCACTTACTTCATCATCCACTGCTATCATAGTTGAACTCCCAGCCTTGGACTTGATCTTCCCTTTGCTCTCTGCCCTTGCATCTTCATTCTTCTCCATTTTTATCTTCACCAGCCAGATTTGGAATGGATAATACCTTAGCCAGATTTGAAGCAGTAAGAATTACTTCAAATCCACAAACCACAGAATGCACTTCAGTTTCTTCAACTATCCTCATTCCCAATTCTTGAGGAGTCTTGTCCTTATTCTCCAACTTCTCCTTCTTCTTTGCATCCAGCTCCCTGTTGTAGTCTTCAACCGTCTTTACCTTACTTCTGATCCAGAAATCCTTTATTAGCGTTGGATAGATGGGACCATTTAGCAACACCATGTATTTAAAGCTCTCATCACGTTCAATAAAGAACTTTAAGACATCAAAGTGATTCTTCTCCAAGCTATCAAAGTCCACTGGTTGTTCCATAACCAGATTTAGAGATTTTCCCTCCATCTCTAGAGACAAATCTGTGGAGAACAATTCTTCGCAAGTAGTAGTATTGATAGGGAAGTTCTTTTGAAACGCAAATAGAGAATCTGTAGACGATGTGGATGCTGCCATTTCTAAAGTTAGGGTTTTGCTAAATTTTGGAAGAAAGAAGGTTTTTCTGAAGTTTGAGAAAAACGAAAGTGTAGGTTGTGAGGATGCAGTGTGTGCAAATGATTTAGTGATTTTGATTAAAGGCAAATTAAGTCACACATAGAAGATAAATCAAAAAGAAAAGAACTAATCATTAACTGTTTTAAACCAATCAGAACGTGTGTACGTGTTGTTCTTTTAGCGCCAAAACGTTTCAGTAAAAGTACTTAAACGTTTCCAATTCATTTCTTATTCAGAGGTTGAAAAGTTCCTCAGAGTCTGGACTATTTCAGATGCTGAGATCCAAAATACTTCAGAGTCTGAAAATGTGTCTTTCAGGACCTTTTTTTATTTAAAAAAAAGATGTGTTCAGACATGATTTTTTCAAGGTTTTTAGTTCTGAACATTTTGTGCCCTAAGAAGACATTTACGACCTTTGAATGTTATTCCTCTGAAATGCCATTCAGGAGATGAGAGTTACTTACCTGATTTTGAAGCTCTTGGTTTTAGGTGTAGTCAATGTCATAGCCTGAACAATCACTCCACCACACTGAGTTGTTATCATCTTCAATACACGCTTCAAATTCTGCATGCTCCCTCCTGCTCCTTATGTATTCCATTTCATCTTCTTCTCCATCTGACTCTTCAAAAATGTGCGTTCTATGCACAATTGCTCTTCTTCCATTCACATTCACATGCATCAATGTGATTGGAAGGTTCAGAGTCTTTGTTTCACCTGCGATCAAGTAAACAATTTTGTCTCTTGGTACCCACTTGCTTGAGGGTCCTAGACTGTTAGTTGCCCAATCTTCATCCTTCATTTGTTTCATCTGAGTGCTATCAGATACAAATGTAGTGTAAAGATTAGGGAGTGAGAAGTTTCCATCAATAACTGATGAGCTTGGTTCCTCTAGTGTTTTATTACAAGAGTATCCAATCCCATTAGTATTGTTGGTCTTAAGGTTGCAAAGCATGGAAACAATTTTATTTTGATCAGCATTGGTGTTGCAATACTCTTTGAGAGCAAATGAGTGCTCAAAGGGTTTGTAACATACAACATAATCATTCTTAAGATCTTTTGTTTCGATAAAATCGGTTTGTACAAGATCTTCAGAGTGATTTGCTTGCTTACTTAAATTCTCATAGTCTGGTTTAAGCTTTTTATACTTCTGCTGACTATTAGAGAGTTTAAGTAAAGTCTTATTAAGATGCTTGATCAATTTTGCTTTGGAAAGATGAGAATATACCTGATTCATTTTTCTCTAGATACCGTCTGTGTTCTCAGGTTCTGATTTTTCATCAGAACTTGAATCTTCAGAGTCTGAACCATCTTCAGACCTTGAACCTTCAGCTCCTGGTGCTCTTACAAATTCATCTTCAGAGAAGTTGTATAGTATATCCCAGGTTGTCATTCCTTTAGCAGGTTTTCCTCCATTCTTCTTAAAGTTGTACCATCTTTGAATTTTTCTTGAAAACCTTTCAAGATACTCTTCATCAGGTTCTTCAACAAGATCTTCATGTTCCAATGCTTGCTTTCCTTTCCTTGCTGCTTCTGCTTCTTCACCATTCAACTCTTGCATATCCTTCAGAGCCAATTCATGGACTCTGAGTAAATCAATCAATGATTCAGGACTCATTGAGTTGATGTCTTTAGTTTCCTCTATAGTATTTGAAATTACATTCCAATTCAGAGGCAAACTTCTCAGCAACTTGCTTACAAGCTCTTTGTTGCTGAGTTTGTTGTTGTAGTCTTCAAGCTTGCTTGTGATGGCTTGAAACCTTAAGTTCATTTCTTCAATGCTCTGATTTACCTTCATCCTAAACTCCTCATATTGATCTAACAAACCATTTACTGTTGCTTTCTGAATGCTTTCATTATCGTCACTGATGAAGCAAAGAGTAGTAGTTGTAGATTCAATACTAGAAGTTTGTTTGACCCCTGATGTGGAAGGATTTTGATTGTTGCTCAGATCTTCATTTAAGTTCAGTCCATCTTCAATTTCTTTGACAAGATCAACAACTTGTTGATATAACTTCAGCTTCCAATCATCCATGTTTTGAGCCATGGTGGTTTTCTCCTTTGGATCTTGACTGTCTCACGGTTAAGTGATTTACCAACAAAACCGGAGCTCTGATACCAATTGAAGTTGCGTGGAGAAAACACAAGAAGGGGGGGGGTTGAATTGTGTTTTGGATATTTAAAAACTTTTCAAGATATTTAAATCTATCAGAGTTTTTAAGCACAGCGGAATTATTCACACAATTAACTTATGGCTAAGAGAATGATGAAGGAGTAAATGAGAGAGTGAGAGAGAGAAGAACACACAACAATTTATACTGGTTCCCCTCACAAATTGAGAGTACTCCAGTCCCCTTGTTTCCAAGAGAGTTCACTATAATCACTAAGATTACAATTAGATGCTCAAGCACACAAGCTCAAGACTTCCTTGCTCAAGTCACACAAGACTTAAGACTTCCTGCTCTAACTCACACAAGACAGAGAGACTTCCTTGCTCTTATCACACAAGATCAGAGACTTCCTTGCTCAAGCACATAGGCTCAAGACTTCCTGCTCTAAGTCACACAAGACAGAGAGACTTCCTTGCTCCTACACTCAGCAGAAGACTTCTTCGCTCTAATCACTAAGATTGAGACTTATGTGCTTCTACACTAAGAAGAAGACTTACTTGCTTCTACACTAAGCAGAAGACTTACTACTAACTTATAAGCTTAAACTTATTACAAACATAATAACTTCAGTGGCTTAAGCTAGTTTCTATGCTCACTTCATTTGAGAGATATTTTCTATTACAATTCAAATTCTAACTTTCTTCTGAGAGATGTTTTCTAATGAAGATCGCTAGTCATCAATTCTTTCTTTGGCATATTTATATGAGTTGAGAAAGACATTGAGACGTTGCAGAAATTCCCGTTGTAAAATGGACAGCTGTAGTCTTTGAAGATCCGTTGAGTAAAGCCACGTCTTCTTTTGCAGTGAGGCTTCACCTTTATTGTTTGTCCAATAGTACAGTAATAAGGTACAACTAGCTCCTAGAAAGAGAGGGATCACATCCTTTGTGACCGTTGTAATTAGTTGACCTTAGAACAAATCATCAGGCTTTGATAAGTTTAGTTGATGTAGCCCTTCTGATGATTTGGGGAATTCCTTTGCTTCTAGTGAACCTTTGACATCTTGGAGTCTGATTGGTCTTGAATGGTTGGCCTCTGATAGTCCTTCGTAATCAGCTTCTGAACGTCTTCATCCTCTGAATGACTCATGACTAGCAGATAGCTTCTGAACTCTTGTAGGCATCTGAACATCCTTGAGCTTCTGAACTTCTCTGAGCTTCTGAACTCTTGCAGACATTCTGATCCTCTTTGAGCTTCTGAACTTTGTTTAGCTTCTGACCACGTTGTAGCTTCTGAACTCCTTCAGAGTGTAAATATTCAGACTTCCATAGGTTTCATCAGAGTCTAAATTAAGTGTGCTCTTGATATAACGTTGAATTCTCCTACACTTAGTTTAAACATTAGTACCATCAATTGTCCATTTAATACTTTGTTATCATCAAAACCTAAGGGTGTGTATTAACACATATTTTGTTCCAACACATCTTACTCGATTAATGTTATCATAATTCCTTTTTCTTATGTGGATGAAAATATTGATGCTTCTGAAACTCTCATTGCTTCTGTGAGTATTGTGAAACCTTCTGAAACTGTTTCAAATTTGTATGTTGAATCTAATGTTGAAACCCATGTTGAACCACATGTTGAAGCATCTGCGAAAACTGTTTCTAAGTCTATTAGTCAGGATAATACTATCTTTAAAGAGACCATAGAAAACTCTACTTTTGTTACTATTGTTGTTGATGGTATTGATAGTGAACCACCCACTAAAGAAACTAGTCCTGAACTATCAACTGACCAAATGCCTCTTCCCACTAGTCGTGTCAAAGAGTTTGTAATTGATATCCCTGCAGAACCTTGTGTTGTTTCTGTGAGTCAAGTAGATTTTGTATCTAATGAGGTTGTTGAACTGTCTAGTACACATGATAGTTTTACTGTTTTTTTAGTGATTCTGTTACAAATGTCGAGCCAGATGTAGGAGCATGTGTCCTGAAAGATAATGGTGTTGAATCCTCTTTTGAGAATGTTGTTGATTTGTTTGAGCACTCTGAGAACCTCATATTAAAGTGGTTGCGAACCAAAATTTTAAGAATACAGAGGCTGATAACTAAGTGTGCCTGAGTGTTTTGTTTTGAAGTGGTGGTTTCTTGTGTGAAGAATGTGTGTGTGTGTGTATTGGGATGGGTATCAGGTATAGGATTTCATCCAGTCGTAGACATAGGAAGGTTGACATAGATCGTCATCTTTCTAACATTGACTGCTGGTTTGTATATGTTGTTCTAGGAACAATGTTTTCTTATGCCCTTGTGATATTGTGTAAACAAGGGGGAGATGTCTGTTGTATGAGTGGTGACTATGATGTTTGATGTGGTGGATATCATATGTTTCCTCCAATGTTGATTTATATTTGTTATGGTATGACTCCCACGGTGTTATCTTCAATTGTAGTAGCTTTCCAACGTTTGAAGTTGTGTGTGTGCTGTTTAATTCACTGGTGATTAATGTCGCTGATGAAAGTGCTCATGTGTCACCTACCAAATGTGTTGTTTCTGAGCATGTGTGATCTCCTGCTGGAAATGCTCCTGATCATGTGGTTGCCCCTGTCAAAGCCAGTGTTGAGTGTGTCCTCAATAAAACTGGTTCCAAACCAGATGTTGTGACGGATGCTAAAGCATCCTCAGGCCAACCTGAGCTAGATGTTGATAGTGTTGCTAACACTCATGAAGAGTCTGTGTATGTCCAGAAGTGGAAATTTGTGTTTCAACGAAGATAGCTCTTCATGTTATATTGTTGGAGCATTGTTAATGATATTTCATTTTTTCCAAGATGTTATGGTATTGTGGATGAAAGCTCGCATTTGTCCTTTTTGTTTATGGTGTGATATTGAAGTATGTAGCAGCGTTCTGGGCGTGTTCCCTTTATATTTTATTTGCTTCTGTTCTTTGGATGTTTTTATTTGTGATCCTGGCCTTGGGAAGTTTGTACACCTACTGTGCCTATGATTTGCAATAAACGGAACATTTGAAAAAGAAGGATATGATTGTTGAGCTGAAGGAAACGTGTAAGGCCTTGGAAGAAAAGAAGTTGAAGCTTGAATGAGTGATCCAAGCCTTAGAGCTAGAGGAGGATGCTGGTGTAGATGAAGAAGGTGATGTGAATGTAGGTGAAGATGGTGATGAACTTATGGATGAAGGCTCTAATGAAAATAAATCTGCCCGATTTCCCTTTATGTTTCTGCTAATTTCTCATTGTGATACTCTCTGGTACTCTATGAATGAAGCTTTGTTTGTCTGAATTATGGCTACAAAGGGAGAGTAATATTGTCGCGGTGATTTTTGGATATCGAGTTATTAATTAACTTCGAATCGCAATTTAATATTCCACCACCGATCTTTAATTTATCCGAGGGAAAGGGAAAAAGTTCGAAAAAACCCTATTTTTTAGTGAACAAGGTTCGGGGGTTGGTTATACGAAGGGAAGGTATTAGCACCCTAAGTATCTATAGTACTCTATAGGAACCTCTTGTTTTTATTCTATCTATGCGCTTTATTTTATTTGCTTGTAAAAATGTATAAGTGGGAAATTAAAGTGATGATAAAAATGCTTAAAGAATGATAAAGTAGAAAAATGTTTTTGTTGATTTTATTGATTGAAGAGACAAGTCTCATGCCTACGTACCCGAGGGATCAAACCACCGTAGTTCGGGGTAAAAAAGACCGAGTAAATTTGTTTGTTTGATTTTAAGGTTTTGAAAATGGTTTTAAAATACCAAAAGCCGAAAATGGCAAAGTGTGAGTTTGATTGATGTTAATTTGTGGAAAAAAATCTATATGGTTAAATTGATTAAAGTTTTGATTATGAAATATGACGCGGACACTTGGTTTGAAATCCAAGGTTTGTTGAGAAAAAAATGTTTTGAGTGATAAAAATGTTTTGATGTTTTTTTTCGATATTTGAAGCTAAATTATGCGTATTTTTGAAAGAGGTTTTGACCTCGTTTTTTTAGAATAAAGCGACTAACTTTTTTTGAAGAGGTGTTGACCTCATTTTTTTGAGAATAAAACACTAATCATTTCTATTGGAATGTTGGGTTCCAAATCACTAAAAAGGTCCGCTAAAAGAATAAAACGTCGTCATAAACAGAAATAAGCGCGAAGACGATCCGTAATGATATTTTGATCAAAACGGTGTCTTTTCCCTCGGAATTAATATTCTAACGTTTTTTGCGGAAAGCGATAAATAAATATGCATGAGATGCGATTTTTTCATTTATAGTGTACATTTATTCCTAATCACATTCTAAGGTATTTACGAAAAAATAAATATGAAATGAATGCAACATAATGCTATGCAATTTTTAAATTAAATTTACACCAAACCCTAAAATACATTCTAAAATTCTTGTAATAGAGATAAATAATTAATTGATAAAAGCAATAAACAAACAATTAGACTTAAGTGAGTAATTAAATAAGCTAAAAAAAATTTGTGATCTAAAGAGATCTTCCATATTAGTGAAAACACTTGACTCAAAAGCTTAAATAAGCTCTTGTTCAAATAAGCACTTTATTCACATAATCTAAAACAAAAATAAACAAACAGGGAGGTGTAGAAGTAAATCAGGGGTACAAGCAGTAAACAGAACATGAAAAGCCCAAGGCCCAGTCCAAGGAAAAAAACCTTTCTGCTCAACCAAAAAAAAAAAACAAAAACACGGGATCCAGTTATGGCCGTCTGATGGATCAGACGGCCTTGATCTGAACTTAACATGAAAGAAGATCTGGCGTGATTGATCGGGATCAAATAGGCTACAGGCGCGCAGGTGCACCGTAAGACCGTGCACCTGCGCGCACAGAATCACAACATGGTATAAATGCAAAAAACCCTAAAAATTAAAATCAGAAACTCGTTTTCTTCTCTCTCTCACGGCGGCTAATCCGCCTTCTTCTCCAATCTCTGTTTTTTTCAGTTCATTTCAAATCTCAAAAGACAAAACTCCATTAAACCTCCTTTGATTTTCACATAAGTTCATCATCAAACACAAACATATACCATTCATAGACCACAACCGAATCCAAAATAAGCATAAAAACAAACACAGATCGAAAAGAACAAAAAACAGGGGATCGAAATGGAAAACGAAGAACAACCTTCGATGTGTGCTTTCGTTCTACTCTTCTTCTTCTCTTTCTCGCTTTTTCCGCTTTGTTCTGATTCGATTTCTTTCGTTCTCGTTTGTCTCGGTTTGGATCTTAAACTTTTGGTTTGATTCCGGTTCTGATTTGCTCGCTTTTGGTGTGATGAAAAGTTTGTTTTGATTTTTAGATTTGGTTTTGATTTCTGGGTTTGAAGGTTTGATGAAGTGGTGAGGACAAACGGTTTTCTGGGTTTGTGATTTTGTTTGATTCTGGTTTTTGGTTTTGTTTTTGTGATTTTGAATGAACGATGGTTCGTGATTTTGATTTGGATTTTCGATTTGATTTGAAGAATGGTGATGAACAGAGATGAACTTGATCAGAAAAGTTTCTGGGTTTTTGTGATTTAATTTTCAATTTCGAAAAAAAAACTGCGGCTGAGGGAGCAGTTCTGACCTAGGGAACAGTGTCATAATTACAGTATTTATACTGTGTCAGATGTTTAGGGTTTGACAGATGATTTTCCCAATTTGGACAAAATTGCCCCTTTGGGCCTGGACAAAAAAATCTGATCTGGACCTCTTTTAAAAATTGGCAAAAACATCGAAATGGAAAAAATACACAAATAAACATTTAAAATTAAAATAATAATATATATATTAATAATAATAATAAATACGAAAATAATAAATAATAATAAAATAAAATCAATAAATAAAAGTAATAATTAATAAAAGGAAAATAAAAAGTAACCAAATAAATGAGGTATTTTAAAATACCTCTCTGCCGAAATTTCGTCAGAAATGACAAAGGAAAAAAAACAGTCTTAAAAGACGCATAAAAGCGATTGGTCAAAAAATGGGGTATGACAGATGCCCCTATTTAAGTTTCTTCCATCGGAGATAAAAAGAAAAAGATGATGATTTTTTTGATAATGTTTTTGTTTTGGTTCGACGGTGGAAGAGACTTAAATACAGAGTACACCATTTTTGACCGGAATAAACTATAAAATGCTATGATATGATGTTATGTTATGAATGTTATGGTTATGAGTGATATGTTTACGAGTGCTATATTTACAAAGTGTTTTAAATGTAATGAAGATTATTTGACAGAAGTGATGATGACAGAAAACGATAAAGTCCTGTATGCGGACGGGAAGCAGTAAAGTCCTGTGTGCGGACATAAGCAGTAAAGTCCTGTGTACGGACATAAGTAAAGACTGAAAGCAGTAAAGTCCTGTGTGCGGACATAAGCAGATAAAGTCCTGTGTATGGACAGAAGTAAAGACAGAAAGCAGTAAAGTCCTGTGTGCGGACAGAAGTAGAGACAGTGTCCACCAACATTGTGGGATGGTAAGGACATGTAAAGGCAGTGTCTACCAACATTGTGGGATGGTAAGGACACACCGAGGAAATAAATTGTCTGCTATCATTGTGGGAGAGCGAGACATGACAAGAATATGTATTTGTCTGGACCAGACGCACTGGAGATGACTTCTTTTGGGGAAATAAACTGTAAGTTTGCAGTTGATCGTTTGCAAAATCTGCTACTTTGAATGTGTATGATGGAGACATCTCTGGACCAGACTCACTGGGGATGACTCTCTTTGTGATGAATTGAAGCAAGACACATGATGGTCAATGCGGTATGTATGAATGATTTTGTTTGCATGTTGTATGTGAATATGAATGTATGTACACATATGTGAATAACTGTATGTAAGTATGTATGTATGATCATATGTATGTATGTATGTATATATGATTGTATGTAAGTATAAATGTATGTTATGGATATGTAAATGATTGCATGTATGTACATGTGAATGATTGTACTTGTATGATTGAATGATATTTGTACATGATTGGATGAGACAAAAGATTTGACTGGACAAGATGAGCATTGGGCCGACGTATCCGTACAACCACTCGGTAGTTTCTCTGCTGGGGACAGCATCCCTATAGGTGAAATAAATCAGATCCTCGGGGTAACACCCGGCATAGTATGTTGATCCATGGTAAGAATAATTGCTTCTTGGGGTAAAGCCCAATGGTCAGAGATCTGGCAGAAGTCGCCATTTCGTACACTGAAACTGAATATTTTCTCACGGTCTTGTTTCGACAGTCATGCTTTTGCTTTTTCTCTCTTTTTTTTGAAATCCCTAACTTTTGCCTGGATCGCCCTTTCAGGTTTTCAATCCACCGGGAATATATTTCTTTTTTTGTTTTGCCCCTAATTTTTGCCTGGACCGCCCTTTCAGGTTTTCAATCCACCGGGACGCTCATTTTTGCCTAAGCCGCCCTTCCGGGTTTTCAACTTAGCGAGCTTTTTCTTTTTATTTTTTTTCTCTTTTTTTTTTAGCAATGACTGTGTTTGCTTCGTTGAATTTGACCACTTTCGAAACAATGTTGATATATACTTGTATGACTCATAAATCTAAGAGATATGTTTGTCATCTATGTTTTTCAAAAAAATAGCAACTAAAAACTTTAAATTATTTTTGAGTTTTTGCTTCAAGTATTTTAAATTGAAAGAGTGGAAAACAAAATTGCAGATAAAAATTGAATTCCAAATAGAGGGCACAGGCTCGAATTTGATTAATAGAATGGTAATTGGCGAAAAGCACAACCCCACAGATTATTACAAAGATGAAAAATGGTAATTATGTGGGAAAGGTACATTAAACACAATGATCGCTATTCTCCCTGCCAGCTTTGAATTTGCAGTCTAAAATGCTGTAAGCCAAAAATACTCTGTCAATCGAGGTGCTCTGAGTAGGTGATGCCTGGTCCGATGCAGTTACTTGTCTTATTCCTTAACTTTTGCATAGATCGCCCTTTCGGGTTTTCGACCTATCAGGATAATTATTTTCTGTTTATGTCTCTAATTTTTGCCTGGACCGCCCTTTCAGGTTTTCAGCCCACCGAGACGCTCATTTTTGCCTAAGCCGCCCTTTCGGGTTTTCAACTTAGCGAGCTGTTCTTTTATTTTTTAGACAAAGTATTTCTTGACTGCATCGGCATTTACAGGACGAGGGAGCTCATCACCATCCATGGTTGCGAGAGTCATAGCACCACCAGAAAAGGCTCTTTTGACAACATACGGGCCTTCATAATTAGGCGTCCATTTGCCCCTTGAATCCGGCTGAAAGGACAAAATCTTTTTGAGCACAAGGTCGCCTTCGCGGAACTCACGGGGTCGAACCTTCCTGTCAAAAGCCTGTTTCATTCTTCTTTGATATAACTGTCCATGACACAAAGCTGCCATGCGTTTCTCTTCAATTAAATTCAGTTGGTCATATCTATTTTGGCACCATTCAGCTTCGGCCAACTCAGTTTCCATTAAGACTCTCATTGATGAGATTTCAACCTCTATGGGGAGTACTGCTTCCATGCCATATACTAAAGAGAAAGGAGTTGCCCCTGTCGAAGTACGAACTGAAGTACGGTATCCATGTAAGGCAAAAGGTAACATTTCATGCCAATCTTTGTAGGTGACCACCATCTTCTGCACAATCTTCTTGATGTTCTTATTGGCAGCTTCAACTGCGCCATTCATCTGAGGCCGATAAGGAGATGAATTATGGTGCTCAATCTTGAACTCGTCACACAGATCTTTCATCATTTTATTATTCAAATTCGTCCCGTTATCTGTGATAATCTTGTTAGGAACACCATAACGGCAGATAATATGATTCTTGATAAAACGTGCGACCACCTGCTTTGTCACATTGGCATAAGATGCCGCCTCAACCCATTTGGTAAAGTAATCAATAGCCACTAAAATGAAACGGTGTCCATTGGAAGCCTTCGGTTCAATCCGACCAATCATATCAATACCCCACATAGAGAACGGCCAAGGAGAAGAGAGAACATTTAAAGAAGTTGGCGGTAGATGCATCTTGTCCGCATAAATCTGACATTTATGGCATTTCCTGGCATGTTTATAGCAATCAGACTCCATTGTCAACCAATAGTAGCCGGCTCTTAACATTTTCTTGGCCATTGTGTGTCCATTAGGGTGTGTTCCGAATGAACCTTCATGTACTTCATGCATCAATAAATCAGCCTCATGTTGATCCACGCACCGCAGCAGAACCATATCAAAATTTCTTTTGTATAACACCTCATCATTCAGGAAGAAGCTGCTGGACAATCTTCTTAGAGTTTTTCTGTCTTTGTTAGATGCCCCAGGGGGATATTCTTGCTTCTGAAGGAACATTTTGATATCATGAAACCAAGGCTTGTCATCAACTACTTCCTCGGCCGCAAACACATACGCTGGTCTCTCAAGGCATCGAATACTGATGGTGGGTATCTCGTTCCGACGATTAACTCGATACATTGAAGATAGAGTGGCTAAAGCATCTGCCATTTGATTCTCGTCACGAGGAATGTGATGTAGCTCAATTTTATTGAAGAATGTCAACAACCGTCTTGCATAATCTCTATAAGGAATCAAACCCGCATGGCGAGTCTCCCACTCTCCTTTGATCTGATTAATCACAAGAGCTGAGTCTCCATAGATGTTGATGTTTTTGATCCTTAAGTCAATAGCTTCTTCGATGCCCATAATGCAAGCCTCATATTCTGCAACATTGTTAGTGCATTCAAACTGTAATCTCGCGGTAAAAGGAATGTGAGCACCTTTAGGGGTAACGATGATTGCCCCAATTCCACTGCCATAGAGATTAACGGCCCCATCAAATATCAAACCCCACTGGGATTCAGGATCTGGTCCCTCGCCAAACACCGGTTCATCACAATCCTTCATCTTCAGATACATGATCTCTTCATCTGGAAAATCAAACTTGATAGGCTGGTAATCTTCAACTGGTTGGTGAGCCAAATGGTCTGCAAGAATACTACCCTTGATTGCCTTTTGGGTACGATACTCAATATCATATTCAGATAACAACATCTGCCAACGGGCAATTCTTCCGGTTAGAGCTGCCTTCTCAAAAATATACTTAATTGGGTCCATTTTGGATATCAACCAAGTAGTATGATTAATCAAATAATGACGGAGACGTTTGGCAGCCCATGCTAAAGCACAGCAAGTCTTCTCAAGCATGGAGTATCGAGATTCACAATCTGTGAATTTCTTACTCAAATAATAAATTGCGTGCTCCCTTCTACCGGTTTCATCCTGTTGTCCCAGCACACAACCCATGGATCCTTCCAGCACGGTTAAATACATGATGAGCGGTCTTCCTTCAACTGGAGGGATAAGGATCGGAGGTTCCATTAAATACTCTTTGATACTATCGAAGGCTTTCTGACAGTCCTCTGTCCAAATAATCCCTTGATTTTTGCGCAGCAACTTGAATATCGGCCCACATGTGGCAGTCATATGGGAGATGAATCTAGAGATGTAATTTAATCGGCCCAGGAAACCTCTGACTTGTTTTTCTGTTTGTGGAGCTGGCATTTCTCTGATGGCCCTGACTTTGTCTGGATCTACTTCGATACCCTTTTGACTAACAATGAAACCCAGAAGCTTTCCGGATCTAACACCGAAAGTACATTTGTTGGGATTCAAACGGAGACGATATTTCCTCAACCTTTGAAACATTTTTGATAAATACTCCACGTGTTCTTCCTCGGTGCCCGACTTGACAATCATGTCATCTACGTATATCTCAATCTCCTTGTGCATCATGTCATGAAAAAGGGTGGTCATGCCCCTTTGATAAGTAGCACCCGCATTTGTTAGACCAAAAGGCATCACTTTGTAACAGAAAGTGCCCCAGGGTGTAATAAAAGCGGTCTTCTCTCTATCCTCGACTGCCATCTTGATCTGATTATACCCGGAAAAACCGTCCATGAAGGAGAAAACTTTGGATTTAGCTGTGTTATCGACCAACACATCAATGTGAGGCAAAGGGAAGTCGTCTTTCGGACTAGCTCTGTTCAAATCTCTGTAGTCAACACACATTCTGACTTTGCCATCCTTCTTTGGAACCGGTACTATATTAGCCAACCACTGAGGATATTCTGAGGTGATAAGAAAAACAGCATCAATTTGTTTTTGTACTTCTTCTTTGATTTTGAGAGCCATATCCGGATGAGTTCTTCTTAACCTTTGCTTTACCGGAGAACATTCTGGCTTTAGAGGCAAATGATGTTCCACAATTTCAGGATCCAAACCGGGCATATCCTGATATGACCAGGCGAAGATGTCAACGTACTCTCTGAGTAAAACGATCACCCTTTCTTTGACAGACGCTTCTAAGGATGCCCCAATCTTGATTTCTTTCTTCTCCTCTTCATTACCCAGATTAATCAATTCTATAACCTCTTTGTGGGGCTGAATAGTTCTTTTCTCTTGATCCAACAATCGTCTGATCTCATCTGGAATCTCTTCATCCTCCTCCTCTACAGCCTCGTAGACAGGGAACTCAAAGTTGGGAGAGGGCATAGGATCATTGTGTTCAACGGGTTTATTGATGCTTAGTCTGCATATGATTTATGATTGATTTCAATAAACAATAGTGAATGCAAACTTCTGAAATTGATTAAAGCTAAGAAAAAGGTGAAACTAAAAGATGTGTACATATTTTGGTTTTTTTTTTTGTGTTACCATTTTTCATGAGAATATAAATAAAATAAAGTGTCACGATAAGAAAAATGACAATATACACATATATTTTTTTAAAATACTTGAAGCTTTAAACAAAACCCTATTTGAGTTTCACTTTTGCCTGGGGCAGGACAAAAGGATTTTTTTGAAAAAAAACAAAAATAGACAAACATATTACTTAGATAAAGGTGTGCCAGAAGGGACATCAACAGTAATCCAATTGCGGCAAATTCCTCCAGGAGTCACGAAACAAGGTGGTTCTTCCTCATCCTCATGCTCAATGATAGCATTAGTTTCCGGAGGGGCATTGATAAATCCAGCACCAAGAAAGACATCTGTGATGGGTTTATAAACCACATCCGGCTTACTTCTTTTCGTGGACGGAGTGCAACCCAAACCTCCTTTCTTCTGGCCTTCTGCCAACTGTAATAGACGTCCCCAATGTAAAGCTTCTTCCCCTTGCATCACCTTTTGTGCATCCTTCGCAGTTTTCATAGGTGCTCTGACCTTTTCTGAACTTCCTTCCTCGATAGAAAGCCCTTGGAAAGCTGTACCATCTTCAACATCAGCACCGATATAAGAAAAACCTGACAGATGACTGACCAATAAAGCTTCCTCTCCGTTCACAATCACTAATTTTCCTTCCCGTATAAATTTCAGCTTTTGGTGAAGCGTGGAAGTTACTGCCCCAGCCTCGTGAATCCACGGTCGCCCCAACAAACAACTATAAGATGCTCGAATATCCATGACTTGAAAGGTGATCTGGAACTCATAAGGGCCAACTAAGATGGGTAAATCTATTTCCCCAATTACTGATTTTCTCGACCCATCGAAGGCCTTCACGATTATTGCACTTGGCCTCAAAAGCGCCCCACGGTATGCGAGCTTGTCCAAAGTAGTTTTAGACATCACATTCAAAGACGACCCGGTGTCTACCAACACGTTGGATATGGAATCATTTTTACAAATCACTGATATGTGTAGTGCTAGGTTATGACCCCTTCCTCTTTCAGGGAGCTCCTCGTCACTGAAACTCAAATTATTGCAAGCTGTGACATTCCCCACTATGCTACCAAATTGGCCCAAGGTTACGTCATGGTCGACATAGGCTTGGTCCAAGACTTTCATTAGTGCCTCTCTGTGCGCATCGGAATTCAATAAGAGTGATAAAATCGAAATCTTGGAAGGGGTTTGTAGTAATTGATCCACGATCTTATACTCACTTCTCTTGATCATTTTCAATACTTCATCTGAGTCTTCATACACTCTTTCACTAGTCCTACTAGTATCAGGAATTTGTGTTTTTTCAACAGAACTATCAGTCTTTTCTTGAACAACTCCGGGAAGAATACGCCCGCTCCTCAGTATTTTGCTACTATCTGCAATGTTGTCCACGGATATCAAAGGAGGAATAGGTATTTCCACCCCATCCTGCAACATGGTGGCATCATATCTATATGGCACAGCTCTCAGGGACGTATATGGCATAGGCCCTGGCAAGCAGATCACTAGCGGGGTAACTGTGGGCTCTCCACTATTATAAATCATCTCGAGACGATCAGAGGTATTGAATTCTGGTACTATAACGCAAACATCCTCACTCTTCTTTGTGACAACCCAATCTCCCTTATCCATCAACCCTTGTATGTCCTCCTGAACTTGGGAACAACCTCGAGGATTCCTCAAACATTTCTCACAAGTTACATGATCATGGTTAAACAACTTTGCTTCACACATTTTTCTATGAATAGGCACCAATGGGGTTTTGACATCCTTCACACTGAGAATGGTGCTTGTTTCTTGGCAATCTTGGATGAAATGGACGGAGGACCCGTGATTGGGCAGCGGATTGTTTCGGACGTTAGGATTTTCATCCTTGAAAGACAACACTTTATTGCGGATTAACTCTTGAACAGCTTTTTTGAGGGCGTAGCAACGTTCCACATCATGGCCTGGGGCCCCTTGATGGAAAGCACAAGTCAAGTCACTACGGTACCAGGTGGGTAGTACTGCCGGCACAGGTGGAGGTGGTCTCGTTTGGACAAAGTTTTTGGCGAGTAAGGCGGGGAGTAGATCGGCATACTTCGTGGGTATGGGGTCAAATGGTGGATTTCTTTGGGTGCGATTGGGATAATTGTAGGGTTGTTGGGGAGTTTGTGGTCGAATTTGTGGCTGTTGTGGGTATGGTTGTTGATAAGGGTATGGATATTGTGGTGGTGCTTGGGTTATTTGTGGTTGAGATGTAGGTGTAATGGCTGAGACATGTTGGTAAGCTGGGTATTTAGGCTGGGGTCTTCCTTGGGCCACCATGCCGACCTCGGATTCTTTTTTCTTTGAAAAATTGTTGCCATATTTCTTATTAGCGCTAGTTGGAGCATTTTCTTTTATCAACCGTCCTTGACGGACTCCCTCTTCTAGACACATTCCCATCTCTACCATCTCGGTGAAGCTTCTTGACACAATACCCACCATTTTCTCATAAAAGAAAGGACTTAGAGTATGCAAAAATAACTTGCACAATTCCTTCTCTTCTACCGGAGGACGAATCTGAGCAGCAAGCTCCCTCCACCTCTGAGCATATTCTTTAAAAGATTCTCTCTCCTTTTGGGCCAATGCTCGTAGCTCATCCCTATCAGGGGCCAGATATGAGTTGTAATTATACTGCCGAATAAAAGCACTGGCTAAGTCATTAAAGGAACTGACATTTGCCCTGTCAAGGTCCATGTACCATCTCAGAGCTGCACCGGTTAGACTATCTTGAAAATAATGTATCAACAACTTGTCGTTACTGGTCTGAGTAGACATCTTCCTAGCATACATTATTAGGTGAGCTTTGGGGCAAGTACTCCCCTTATATTTCTCAAAGTCTGGGACCTTAAACTTATGTGGGATCACAACATCAGGAACTAAACAAAGTTCATGTGCGTCTTGCCCGAATAAATCCTTTCCTCTAAGAGCCCTCATCTCTTTTTGCATCTCATCATACTTGATTTGTAAGTCATCCATCCTGTCATAACCTGCCACACTTTCAGCATGAAAGATGGGCATCTGGGTTTGCGGGATAGTATGAATCAAAGGTGCAGAAACGGTTGCCGTGACCTGGGGTAGTGTATTAACAAGCTGCGGAATAGGAACTGTCGACTGTACATGAGGGATTTCAGATACCACTGGTCGTGAGTCATCTCCGAGGAATCCAACAGGCATGCCCCACGGGTAACCTTCGGGCATAACATACTGAGGAGTACTAAAAGGCGCAGACGAAGCTGGAGGAGGTACAAAGGTACTGCTAGACTGAGGTACCGAAGCTGACGCTTGATTCTGGGTATTCATCAGAGATGCCACCATGCTAGTCAACTTCTCAATTTCTGTCTGCATGGTCGTCACCTGCTCACGGAGCATATGGTTTTCTTCCTCAACATTGCTCATCTTGTTTCTCAACCGGAACCGGGTATTATAAACACGAGTAGGTTTGTACCGAATACGCCGAGCCACCTTAACTGAGAGGGGGAGAAAAAGAAAGAATATGAGACTCTGTTTTGAAAACTCATGTATGCAGTATGATGCATGATATGCATTATGCCAAAATATGCAAAAGTTTTTTTTCGAAAGACTTTAAGGCAATAATTTTGTAAACATTTTACATAAAATAAAATAATAACAAAAGAAAATTGCACTAATAATTCAAAGGTTACAACCAGTTTTTTTCAAACAAAATAAAATAAAAACTAAATCTGGACTTTTGAAGCCAACTAGTCATCAAAGCGTGAATCGAGGCCAGAGGAAAATAAATCCCCTTGCCTCTTCTTTCTCTTGCTATCCTGTCTCAATAAAACATCCTTTTGTTGGAGCAAATCATTCTTCTCAACAATTTGTTGGCTTTGGAGAAAGATCAGATGGTCCTTTTGTTCTAACTCTCCCCTTAGTGTTTCGTTCTCAAGTTCGGCTGCCTGGCATCTTCTTTTCCAAGTGTCTTTCTCACGGGTTAGCTCAGTCAATTGCTCTTGGAATTCCTTTTTGGTATCAAAAGGTAAAGGTAAAGACGACGGTGGGGTAGTCGAAGATAACAACCTCGGCATCCGGTAAGGCATTCCAAAACTTGTAGCTCTATTGATGACCCATTGAGTATAGGATTCACATACTGAGTCTGACTTTGTCCTTAACTGTTTTCTATCAAGTCTTCGAATAGAACCCCAAGCTTGCACAAATTTTTCTCTCACATTCAAGTGATCCTCTTTGTTGCGATAGAATTCATTAGTTAAGGCAAGATTGTTCGCCTTGGTTCTCATCGGATATCCAAACTGGCGTCTGGCAAGGGTAGGGTTATAGCTAATTCCTCCATGCATACCGAGAAGAGGTACGTTGGAGTATCCACCACAACTAATGATAATTTCTCCGACATCCCAAGCTGCAAGGTACCAAACTATATCGGATGGAGTAAGGGACATGATTCTATGAGGCCATGAAAGATTTTCAGGATTAGTTTTGAAAGAGTGGGTTTGGGGTAGATGAGAAATGAACCACTGGTATAATAACGATGCACAACAAAGGATAGTTCCACGTTTGACTAAGGTTCGATCGTGGATGGAATGGTATGTGTCGGCTAGCAATGTCGGGACAGGGTTTTTGGTAAGGAAAATTAGGATGGTATTAATATCGACAAAATCGTCAATATTTGGGAAGAGTACAAGGCCGTATATGAGTAGGGCTAGGATGGAGTAAAAGGCATCATTACTTGCCACTTCGGCAAAAGCAAAGGCTTGTTGGTAGAGGAAATCGGTAGACATGCCTAGGAGGCCTCCTTTAGACGTAAGATTTGCTTTGACAACGGAGGTTTCAAGATGGAGGGCTTTTGCAATGGTTGGAGGTTTAGGAGTGGGTTCAAGGCCGCTAAAAGGTACTTTGTCGGGTATCGGTAAACCAATGAGATAAGAGTATTCTTCAAGAGTAGGGACAAGTTGGTAATCCGGAAAGGTAAAACAATGGTAGAGAGGATCATAAAATTGGACCAAAGTTTCCAAACTTCCCTTTTCAACATTCACTTTGAGAAGACCGAGCAATTTCCCATGATCTCTACGGAAGTCCTCCGGAAAAGTCATTAAGGATCCTAGCTCCTTCAACCTCGATAAATCTAGCTTTTTGAAACTGTATTTCTGGGTGTTTCTCTTTACAACATCCATATCTACAATGTTTACAAAAAATATTGCTTAAGTCCTTCGACATTGGATGAATAAAAATTTATGAATGAGTGCATGCATGCATGATGCGGAAAATATGGCGGGGTTAAAGTATAATGTTGGAGTCAAAGGTCAAACCCCCCACATGGTATGTATTAGGATTATTTGTACCTGCATTACGGGTTCTACAAAAGTTCTCAAAGTCATTGACCTCCTCCGAAAATCATCGGGTTACGGAACTACTTCCGATCCAACAAAATCCGTATAAAAGTCTCATTTGAGTGTAGTATCGCGTATCAACCAATCCGAGACTTACTCTCGATTAGCCACCGCACTACGCCCTAAAGAGGCCAAGATGGGTTAGGTGTAACTAAAGGTCCTCAACATCGTCGGTTCCTTGAAGATAGAATGTCAAACACGACTACTCATGTTGGCACTATTACCTCCAAAGTTCCTCAATTGAGTGTGGTTACCACATATGCCACGGCCGAAACTTACTCTCGGATAGACATTATGATTATACCACTATCCTATCTTATAGTTCCCTCAAGTCCGGGTAGGGGACTTATCTCACCACTCAAAGTAAACCCCAAATATATGTACAAATATTTACAATTATAAAAAAGCGCGAAGATAACAATTTAAACAAGTTAGGTTCAACCCGCTTGGTTGTCCCCAGTGAAGTCGCCATTTCTGTCGCGGTGATTTTTGGATATCGAGTTATTAATTAACTTCGAATCGCAATTTAATATTCCACCACCGATCTTTAATTTATCCGAGGGAAAGGGAAAAAGTTCGAAAAAACCCTATTTTTTAGTGAACAAGGTTCGGGGGTTGGTTATACGAAGGGAAGGTATTAGCACCCTAAGTATCTATAGTACTCTATAGGAACCTCTTGTTTTTATTCTATCTATGCGCTTTATTTTATTTGCTTGTAAAAATGTATAAGTGGGAAATTAAAGTGATGATAAAAATGCTTAAAGAATGATAAAGTAGAAAAATGTTTTTGTTGATTTTATTGATTGAAGAGACAAGTCTCATGCCTACGTACCCGAGGGATCAAACCACCGTAGTTCGGGGTAAAAAAGACCGAGTAAATTTGTTTGTTTGATTTTAAGGTTTTGAAAATGGTTTTAAAATACCAAAAGCCGAAAATGGCAAAGTGTGAGTTTGATTGATGTTAATTTGTGGAAAAAAATCTATATGGTTAAATTGATTAAAGTTTTGATTATGAAATATGACGCGGACACTTGGTTTGAAATCCAAGGTTTGTTGAGAAAAAAATGTTTTGAGTGATAAAAATGTTTTGATGTTTTTTTTCGATATTTGAAGCTAAATTATGCGTATTTTTGAAAGAGGTTTTGACCTCGTTTTTTTAGAATAAAGCGACTAACTTTTTTTGAAGAGGTGTTGACCTCATTTTTTTGAGAATAAAACACTAATCATTTCTATTGGAATGTTGGGTTCCAAATCACTAAAAAGGTCCGCTAAAAGAATAAAACGTCGTCATAAACAGAAATAAGCGCGAAGACGATCCGTAATGATATTTTGATCAAAACGGTGTCTTTTCCCTCGGAATTAATATTCTAACGTTTTTTGCGGAAAGCGATAAATAAATATGCATGAGATGCGATTTTTTCATTTATAGTGTACATTTATTCCTAATCACATTCTAAGGTATTTACGAAAAAATAAATATGAAATGAATGCAACATAATGCTATGCAATTTTTAAATTAAATTTACACCAAACCCTAAAATACATTCTAAAATTCTTGTAATAGAGATAAATAATTAATTGATAAAAGCAATAAACAAACAATTAGACTTAAGTGAGTAATTAAATAAGCTAAAAAAAATTTGTGATCTAAAGAGATCTTCCATATTAGTGAAAACACTTGACTCAAAAGCTTAAATAAGCTCTTGTTCAAATAAGCACTTTATTCACATAATCTAAAACAAAAATAAACAAACAGGGAGGTGTAGAAGTAAATCAGGGGTACAAGCAGTAAACAGAACATGAAAAGCCCAAGGCCCAGTCCAAGGAAAAAAACCTTTCTGCTCAACCAAAAAAAAAAAACAAAAACACGGGATCCAGTTATGGCCGTCTGATGGATCAGACGGCCTTGATCTGAACTTAACATGAAAGAAGATCTGGCGTGATTGATCGGGATCAAATAGGCTACAGGCGCACAGGTGCACCGTAAGACCGTGCACCTGCGCGCACAGAATCACAACATGGTATAAATGCAAAAAACCCTAAAAATTAAAATCAGAAACTCGTTTTCTTCTCTCTCTCACGGCGGCTAATCCGCCTTCTTCTCCAATCTCTGTTTTTTTCAGTTCATTTCAAATCTCAAAAGACAAAACTCCATTAAACCTCCTTTGATTTTCACATAAGTTCATCATCAAACACAAACATATACCATTCATAGACCACAACCGAATCCAAAATAAGCATAAAAACAAACACAGATCGAAAAGAACAAAAAACAGGGGATCGAAATGGAAAACGAAGAACAACCTTCGATGTGTGCTTTCGTTCTACTCTTCTTCTTCTCTTTCTCGCTTTTTCCGCTTTGTTCTGATTCGATTTCTTTCGTTCTCGTTTGTCTCGGTTTGGATCTTAAACTTTTGGTTTGATTCCGGTTCTGATTTGCTCGCTTTTGGTGTGATGAAAAGTTTGTTTTGATTTTTAGATTTGGTTTTGATTTCTGGGTTTGAAGGTTTGATGAAGTGGTGAGGACAAACGGTTTTCTGGGTTTGTGATTTTGTTTGATTCTGGTTTTTGGTTTTGTTTTTGTGATTTTGAATGAACGATGGTTCGTGATTTTGATTTGGATTTTCGATTTGATTTGAAGAATGGTGATGAACAGAGATGAACTTGATCAGAAAAGTTTCTGGGTTTTTGTGATTTAATTTTCAATTTCGAAAAAAAAACTGCGGCTGAGGGAGCAGTTCTGACCTAGGGAACAGTGTCATAATTACAGTATTTATACTGTGTCAGATGTTTAGGGTTTGACAGATGATTTTCCCAATTTGGACAAAATTGCCCCTTTGGGCCTGGACAAAAAAATCTGATCTGGACCTCTTTTAAAAATTGGCAAAAACATCGAAATGGAAAAAATACACAAATAAACATTTAAAATTAAAATAATAATATATATATTAATAATAATAATAAATACGAAAATAATAAATAATAATAAAATAAAATCAATAAATAAAAGTAATAATTAATAAAAGGAAAATAAAAAGTAACCAAATAAATGAGGTATTTTAAAATACCTCTCTGCCGAAATTTCGTCAGAAATGACAAAGGAAAAAAAACAGTCTTAAAAGACGCATAAAAGCGATTGGTCAAAAAATGGGGTATGACAAATATGATGGTACCTCTATATGATGCTTTGACAAATGCTTTGTCATATGTATGTTGTGATCTGGTTTTCTTTTGTTCTCATGTGGGCTATGCTCTGGATATTCTATGCACTTGCATGTGCTTGTGGTTTGGAATAGTGGTACTCCTTGGTTCCTAATATATGCCACACTGTGTTCTAGATTTCTATTCTATGCATGACTCTGGTTGTCAAAATTTGTGGCTAAAAAGGGGGAGTAGTTGGTATTCTGATGTGGTGCCACATGCTGGAGCATGTGTCCTCGGTGCCACATGCTGGAACATGTGTCCTTGACATATGACCTCTGTACTATGTATGATGTTGTTGTATGCTTGTGCGTGCTTCAAGTATTCAGGAGAAGTCCTTGTGTCTATTCTGATGTAGTGAAGTTGTGATGTAGTGATTCTGATAATATCATAGTGTGTGCATTTGATATATGCATGTGTCAACTATTCAGGAGGAGTAAGAAAGGAAGAAATTATTTTCAGGGGGAGTGTAGTATGATTTATTGTGTGTAGAGCTTGAGCGGGAGTAAGTATCTTGTGTGTGCATGTATGCTCTGACATGTTGAGGGGGAGTAATATCTACTGTGTGATATGCATGAACTCAGGGGGAGTAGTATTTTTTTGTGATGCATGTTGTGTGTGACAGATGCCATCCTTAATGCTAAGGCATCTAGTCTGTTGTTAATGGAATCCACTTGTGCTTGATATCTGAGAATTTATTTTTCTCAGTGGTGTAGGAATTTATTTTTCCTATGGTGATTCATGTTTGAGGGAATTTATTTTTCCCTGGTGCATTTGTATGGTGCTGATGTAAGCTTAATGTGCAAGAGTTTATTTCTCTCCTATCTTGTACTCTATGAGGCTAAGTTGCTTGTTTCCGCTGTTGAAGTGCCTCTGATGCTGCATGTTCGTTATTTCTCACTTGGATATCTCTTTTGAAAATAATGTGGCAATGTATTATCTTCTTTCTTAGTTGTGTGTTTGCCTTGACTTGAAGGATGTTATGTACTGCATCTCTCCATAACTTGTCTTAGCTTGTTTTAGCCAAAATTTGCCAAAGGGGGAGATTGATTGTGTTTTGTATGTTGGCCTCATTTTGCAAAAACAAGTTCTAGCAAGATGTCGGACCAGATGCTGCAGCATGTGGGTACAACATCTGTCGTGACGGTAATTCTCGCTGTATTTATGCGCCATATCCTTGAAGATTCGCCTAAGCAATATTTTCGCCTTTTCTTATATACCAAGACGCACGTTTTCATTGATGCTTTATAAGGCGGCTACACCAGGTTATATTTCCATAATATGCTACGCCATTTATGGAAACAAAAGATTTTATCCAAGAATATGTTTGCTGGACTTTTTCAACGACCAGCTGTATTGTGAAGTCCAAAAACGAAGATCTAGCCCATGCTAACTCAGGGTATATATATGTAAAGACTAAAACCTAAAAGACTACTGAAGCCGTCATTTGTAGAATAGAATTTTAGGGTTTGAGTCTTGTTAATTGTGAGCCTTTCTTGTGTCTCCTTGATGCAAGTTAGGACTGTGTTTGAGTTGTAATTTGTGTAATCTCTCCTAAGCTTTTAAGTACGGAGAAGGTTTGTTTTCTTGGTGATTGAAACCATTCTGTTTGTATTGTTGTTATAATCACAGGGTGTGTGATTGAAAGGAAGTGAGACGGGGTCTCAAACTTAGGAGTTCCTAGGTTGAGTATAGCACGGGTAGAGTCTAGGAGATAAGTTGTGAATTTGAGAAGTTTGCTGAGGGCTTTGATCTAGATCTATTATAGTGGATTCCTTCCTGGCTTGGTAGCCCCCAGAGTAGGTCGTTGTTTACGCCGAACTGGGTCAACAATATTCTGTGTTATTTACGTTTACTGTCTGTTATTTTTAATTGTTCATTTATCGCTACTGTGGACATACGCTATAGCATTTGTCTTGGTATTACGACCGGTTACATACGACAAGTGTTATAGCTTCTGTCATAACATCTGTCCTCAGTAGGTGCCAAAATTTCAGGTGTTGGTGGTCTTTTTGGACTCTTGGCAGGAATCGAATCATTGGGATTTGACTGAACTCCCTCATCAGAAGAATGAGACTTGGTTTTCTTCTTTTTCTTCTTATGAGTCTTCTCATCAGAAGATTTCGATTTCTTTTTCTTTTTTTTCTTTTTCTCTCCATCACCAGAGCCTGGCTCCTTTATATTGACATCTTCAATGATTATGTCAGCATTGGCCTTATCTGATGGCTCAGTACTCGAAGGATCAATAGTTTTCTTTGATGACTTGGTTTTTGAAGGACCCACAACCTCAGCATCAGGTTTTTCCACTGATGAAGTGGATTGTTTAATGGGTTTCTTTTGCAAAGGAATCTCAACTTCTTCTTCCTATTATTATTTGAATTAGGTTTCAATACAAGGAAAATGATAAAAAAAATTGATAGATGAAAGAAAAGGATTGAAAATACTAACAGAGGCATCGCTCGAAATAGTAACAGTCTCTCTAGTTTTCTTCGTCCTGGTGGTATCAATAGAACTAGCAGTTCTCTTTACACCCTGAAAAAGAGAAATGACAAGATAAGGATGTAAGGTTACATTTACTTCGATTCATACAAGGGTCGAATTAAAGAAATTTACCCTCTTCACTTCAGCAGGTTTTGTCAAAGTACTGGTTGTTTGCTTGACAGTATCTATCGCCTCACTTAGCATTTTCTTTGTAACTAAAAATCAAAGACAAATAGAATGTCAGCTTGGTGAAACTTATAGATAAAATAGAAAGAAGCAAACAGAGTAAAAAGGGGTAAAGGCCATTACCTCCCTGTTTCGATTTTTTAGGCTTTTCCACAATGGGCCTAGCAAATCCTTCCTCGAGCCTGGTTATTACAATATCTTTGTTGGGCAATCGAGTCAGAAAGTACGCCTCCCACCAGCTATCGAAGTCAGTGGTGCAGTAGAATGAATTGTTGAAATGGAAAGTGGTAAGAGCATACTTATGTCCTTCTGCAACTTTAAGATATTTTCTGAAGGAACCTTCAGAAATACCAGAGCCCATAAACATGTCTTTTTGAGTTTCGAACAAGCTTTTTGGTCAAATCTGACTAAATCCAAATTGCCTTGAGACTAAATTTGGTTGGTACCCAAGCAGACCAAAATTCTTGGCCATGGAGCCAATTCTACATGAGAGCAATGTTGGTTCGAGATAAGTAGACCAAAGTTCGTCTACTTCATCATCTAGGTCAGGATCAGTGGCTGGAAATTCATTAGTGTACCAATTTGGTCATATGTCTCTAGTTGAAAACGGAGCATGTTGAGGTTTAAAATTATCAAAGTTCAGAAAAACTTTGACATACTTCATAAAAAGGGTCTTAGGATCATTTTCAATAAAATTTGGGGTCAACCAAACTGTCCTCATTCCTTCAAAGGTCCTTTCCTGAATTTGGGGTTGTCTACTCTCAAGAATAGTAAAACCTATTTCTTGTTCGAAAGTGGCACATAGCCACATTTGAAGTAACCACATAGGTCCAGCTACTAAAAAGGTCGAACCACCCTCTGATCTCTTGATTTCATCACAAGCTGCCCCTATAGATTCATAAAGGACAGCCAGGATTAACTTACCAAGGCTAAAATGCCTGCCTTCATGGATCTGAATAGCCATGGGTATAAACATTTTGGCTATCTGAAGAGATCGAGAACAAAAAACATAATGGGATAACCATAATGTTAAAAAGGCTACATGTTCAACAGTCGAAACCTCTCCTTCACTTTGGTGGTGTTTGCCTATATATCTGGTAAAAAAAAGCTCATCATAATCGAAATCAATATTGTCACCAGTGTTGGCTGGATCGAAAGTTTCTCTTACTGGTCGAAGACCAGTTAAGGCAGCAACATCTAAAAGTGTTGGAGTCATCATCCCACAAGGGAATTGAAAGATTTTGGTGGATTTCTCATAAAAATGCATGGCAACTATCAATAGTTCAGGATGATATTGAGGGCCATATCGAGAAAGTTGGATTAAGTCATAAATCCCATAACTTTGCCAATATTCTTTGTAATCTTTTTCAACTCTATCTAGCCAAGGAATATAACGTTTATTGGGTGTCGAAGGCACTGACTTAAATAGTTTATTCCTAACATTCAAATAACCTAAGTGAAAGGTTTTTTCCTCGAAAATTGGTGGTTCACAAGATTTGTAGCAGGGAAATAATTCACTTACTTTTAAAGACAGAGATTTCTCATCTGGCGTTGGACATCCAAATGCAAAAACGTTCCTTTCGGCAGCAAAAGGAATCATGAGTTCAGAATGCCAGATTTTGGATGTCTCTTCATCACCATGAGGTTGAGGCACCATTAGTTCTTTCCCATCAAATCGGATGAAATTTCTCGACTTGCCAGCAAAAGGAACTTCTTGTCGTTTTTCTTCAGACATGATTGAGGAAAAAAGGTTTTTTTTGTTGTTCTAATTTTCTGAGAATGTAGAGATTTAGAACTTAAATCTTTGAGATCTAAACCGGTGGAAGTTGAAATTAAAACTTTTAGAAGATTTTGAACGGTTTGGATTTATGAAACGAGTACTGGAACTTAGTAAAGCTGCAGAAAGCTTGAGAAATGTGTGAAAATGGTGAAAAGTTCAGAAAGCTTCAAATGGAGAAGATGAATGCTATTTATAATATTCGGATTTAGTTCCGATATAAATACATAAAAAAGAAAATATGTTTTTTTGCATTTTTCTTTCAACTTCCGGACTTGCCACGTGTCCCACTAAAAGCGAAAAAGTGGACGCATTTATGGTAGTGGACAAAGCGTGACAGTTGAAAAGACTAATGATGACTATGACGTCACCACTGTCTTTTAGAAAACGTGAAGAAACTTGTTTTAAAATATAAACGTTGCATTGCTTAAAATGCCAATATCGTTTCTTTCGAATTGAAACTTCTCGAAATCGAAACTGGCATTTTGGGGGCAATTTGTTATCCCATATTTTGGTAAAGTCAAAATATGCAATAAATACTTATTGGGAACGTTTAAAAATCTTTAAAACAAAAATAGAACATAATGACTATTTCTAAGAGTGCGAGGGAATCTCATATTTATTCCATCTTTTAGGTCTGACATTTAAGGAAATATGTCATGTTTGAAAAGACACTTTTAAAATGGCATTAAAGTCTTCTAAAAGTCAAAAGTCTCTTATTTCGATTTTCTTTATAGTAAAATCGAAAGGGCTATTCAAAATCGAAAGAAGGAAGCACTTTGGGACATGGAATTCCTTTCATTTCGATTCACAGTTCGACTTCGATTTCGCCAACGGTTGCATTGTTTCAAACTGAAGACAAGTCATCAGAGAACGTGGCCACGTGTCAATATACGTGTTTGTAACCGTCATTTAGCAGTTAAGGTTTTTTAGGCTATAAATACTAGTTTGGAAGTCGAATTCAGGGTCACAAATTCACATACTAAAATCCTTACAAAACTCAGAGTACCCAAGCGTTCGAGCGAAATGAGCGAAACAAAGGAAATGTTTGATTCTGTGTACCATTTCTTATTCCTTGTAAACATTTACATTTGAATGCAATTCATTGTCTAAAAATCTGTACTTTATCGTTATTTTACACAATTCATTCATTCGAATGAATTTTGCATGTATCTTTTAAATTCATTTTAAAGTTTTCTACAAAGTTTACTTTTCTGCAAATCTTTTTATTCGAAGTACTTTATTTCGTTTTTATTTACATGAACATGTCTTCAAATTCAAGTTTCTTTAATAGGATTTCTAAATCATGAACATTAAATGTTTTCTAATCCCAAAATGCACAAACATGTCCCAAGATTTACTAGTTGATCTTACCAGTAAATAAACTAGCGGTTGTTTACCAAAATAATCAGTGTAAACACCAAGCAATTCACATTAACATCAAAAATGGTTTCAGGCTGTGAAACCAAAATGCATGCCTAATGGTTTCAAGCAAAACATAATGCTAAATTCCAGAATTAATACAAGCTTGTAGGATATCAGAATCCAAATCAAAATGGTTTAGCATATCAGAACCAAAATACTTGCCTAATGGTTTCAGGCAAAAACAACATCCATGCATGGATTGAAAATTGATGAACATTAGGCAAGTATTTTTGTTTCAGAATACTTGCATCATAATAGTATTATATAACATATTTAGTTCAGTTCATCATAAATTATACAAAATTTAAAGCAACCATTCAGAAATAATCCACAATCAAAAGTGCAATACATATAAAGTTTTCAAAGGAGTCCAACTCATTCCTCTCCAACCATGAAACTGACTAGAAAAGCATTTCAAAATAGGATAGCAGAACAGATAAAACTCAAGCATATTGCTGTAACCAGGCAAATCAATCAGCTACTCAAGTTAAGGCAGTAGTGTCACGACCCAACTCACATCGTGACCGGCGCACGAACTAATACTAGTTCGGCAAGCCTAAGGACCAAACTTAACAACAATAAACATGAAATTTCCAATATGACAATTCACTTCAAAATAATATTTACTGAAATTTCGACAGAGTATCCTTTGTATTTTTCAACACTTCCAAAATCAGAATAAAACCTATTTTGCAACATACAACATCAGCCAAAATTTCAAGAAATACATGTTTAAATTTATACATCCCAAAGTATAGAAATTCCTAGACTCGAAATAGCTGCAGATATACCAACTCAACATAAACATAAACAATCATCGAAGGAAGCCTACCAATAGAGCTACAATTTGGAACTTTGAATCAATTACAAGCTTTCTACTCTTCTAAATCTGAAAAAAAAAATAGAAAATGAATGGGTAAGTCACGAGGACTTAGTGAGAGACAACAACCACCACCAACTAGAAGGGAAACACACAAGGGCACGAATGATTATTTTTCACAAATCTAATTTCCATTTAGAGAGGTAGTAATCATGTAAAATATAATTAATTCATAACCAAATGTACCCATGAAAATTCACTAAACTTGTAAATATCCATAAAAAAAAAACCTATTCAAAACTTCAATGTTCTAAAGAGGTGGAAATCAAACCAAATCAACAACTTTATAGGAAACCGGGAAATCATACATAATTAAAGAATGAAAATAATCAACTTTGAAGTATATAAATCGGATACAATTTATTTGAAACCAAAATAAGCAATTTCAAAGAAAATATAGAAATTCAATAAAATAAAAGAAAAACCGTTGCGAGAGAATCGAGAGACGGCTCCATCTCGTTGATAGCCCTTTCCAACCAAGAGCGGCCTCTCACTTAGTGGCGGCTTCATCTAACGGATAACCCTTTTCTCATCGATTCCGAAAACTCATCATCAAATCTATATCAGTCGTTTCAACGGTAAAGCCGAGAGCTAGCTCCATCTCGTTGATAGCCCTTTCCTCCAAAGAGCGGCCTCTCACTTAGGGGCGGCTCCATCTAACGGATAGCTCTTTTCTCTCGACTCAGAAAACATCAAATCTATCGATTAGGGAGTCTACATCTCGTTGATAGCCCTCTCCTCCTAATGGCGGCCTTCCATAGGGGTAGCTCCATCTAACGGGTAATTCTCCCTAACCGAATCACATTACTAGGTGCACCTAGGTCGTCGTTGTTATAACCGTGATTTTCAAAACACCATTCTTAAAACACAATGCTAAAACCATATTTCACAACATAACAAAACTTATTTAAAAGTACGCCTCATCAAAACTCAAATAGAAAATCTACTATTTACGATTATAAATAAATCCAAATTGAAACCCAAATCAAAATCAAAATCCATATCCAAATGAAGCGCATATTAATATCGAAAATCCCGAAAAACATATATCCCGAAACCATATTTCTCATATCTCAAAACTCATGTCATAGTGTATGTAACCAAATCTCAATTTCAAATCATCTTCTCAGTAAGTCATGAATAAATCCAAATAGAGTATATTTAAATTTGATGACTTTGAAATCATATAACAATAGCGAGAAAAATGCTCAAAGGGTGTGTTCCCCAATTTGATAAATACTTTAACATATAAAATAGTAACATAAACTTTATAATAGTAATTAAAATAAGTGATAATTATCATTATCAACTCACAACTATGACGAATCAACTTCAATCATAGCAATGCCTTTCGGAATGACCACCGGAGCAATTCCCACTGAATCTGAACATCGTAAAATAATCTCAGTGCGTAAAAGAAACTTACTTAAGACCACAATAATCATAAGTACAAGAATTTGACAAAAGCCCCAAATTAGTTACATTTAGGGTTTAAAAGGAACCTTGAAAAATCTAATATTACACTACACTATCTATACTAGTTTTCACTACTCATCTAAACTAGACAAAATCTCTAATTTTCAAGAATCTTAAAAGTTTTACCTCAAGTAACCATCAACTAGCAAACTCTCCATAAGTGGATTACTTCATTTCTTAATGTCTTCTTCAAGCTATATTCACAATGGGTTGTAGACAATTAAATAAAATTAAGGAAGATAAATTAAGGTTGATGAGGAAATGGTGAAGTAGAAGAGCAAGAAATGGATTTTGTTAAGTGCATGAACAGTAACGAGAGAGACATGGGAGAGAAGGTCCTGGAAGTTGGTTTTGAAAAACAAAATGTGTGTGTGAGTGAATTGGTCTTTTTTGACCGTAAATAATCAACCCACCCCCCTTTTATTTTTATTGTTATTATATCTTATTAATAATAATACCATTCATTTCATTTTTTTTTTTTTTGGAACGGTGCGTTTCATTCTTCCCCCCTTAAAGAAAATTCGTCCTCGAATTTACACTAGTAACTTTGAATATCAAATAAGTGTGGGTACCTGTCACACATGACTTATCTAGGTTCTCAAGCTATTACTTCGCCGGACAATCCTTGCCATAGAATCTTTACTTAAACGATCTCCTTTTATCATAAACATATATATCCCTTCCTTATCTATTATACCGGTCAAATGATCGACGTAAAATAATTTCTTATCTAGCTGCACATATCTTCATAACTAATCACATGGAAAGGTTGGAATGAACCTTGAACTAATTAATTTCCCTCCTTTTGCCAAACCACAATACACCCTACATTGGTGAAACACGTGGGAATACATGTTCTCCCACTATGAACTCTAGGGGCAACACAACTAATTAGAATAATACTCTTCCTACTTCGAGTTGCATTAAACACTCTTAGATGATCTTAACATTTTCAATGATACCTTGAATCAACTTTAGGTCTACTAATTTTGACTAGCCAACTTCAAACCATCCTATCAAAGATATACATTGTTTATATACAATGTCTCAAAAGGCACCACTTTAATACTAGATTTGGTAACTATTATATGAAAATTCCATCATAGAAAAATATTGGTCAAATTCCTCCAATATTAAGAACACAAGCACGAAATATATTTCCTATGTTTTGTATAGTTTTAACATATTGACCATTGGTCCTAAGATACTGATTGTACTAAGACTCAAACGGGTTTCCAATTCAGATAGACTTCCAAAACGGAGCAGTTAACTGAGTCATGTTGCCAGAGATAGTAGAGATTGACATATAAAGAAACAATCTCATTTAAATAAATCTTAGCATACGGATCTACGGATGGTTTAAAACCCAATTCATCAAATCCATACAGATGTTGGAGCATTTGTAAACCCAAATCACATAACCAAAATTTCATAATACCCGTAGCATGTGCAAAGAGTGTTCATTGAAATAAGATTCCTCTCAACCTCTAATTTGTAATGCCTAGACCACAAATCAATCTTAGACAAAACACTTCAATGTTCAGAATTAAAGCTTATTGAATATGAAATCACATATACATACCCCTTTGAAGTTCTTCTCAGCAATTGCAGCAATGGTAATCATTGCTGCATAACGGACCCACCAACCACAACGAATTCCATATTTCTTTGTCATCATTTCAATTGCAACAGGAACAAACACACATTCATCTCCATCAAAAGATAGCAAATTGAGTAAATACTTTCCACGGTTATAATTCTCTGTCAACCCCGCATTTTCACAAATCTTATTATCAACATCATACCAAACATGATCATCCACAACACACGACATCATATCCATAGCAAAAGAAATTATTTTCCTCAATTCCTCTTTCCAATTTTTTTTTATCACACTCTCCACTGCATCCGAATTCACTTCATCAAGCTCCTTGTCAACAGTAACAGCAGCACACTTTAACTCATCGCTCGCATCTTTCCTCCCCGAAACTCAAAGCATACAGCAAACACTACAACATTTTTGGCTTTCAGCAACAGCAGAAAAGCGTGTCCTGAAGTGAAATAACCGGGTTTAAGCAACGGTTTCCCGGGCGTGGAGTATACGGGCGTTGCCTAAACCTTAGGCTACGGTTTTTGTACTTTTGGCAACCCCTTTTATAAAGCGTTGCTGAAATTTAATAATATGCTACAGTTTTGGTTCTAATTTTAGGCTACGGTTTCTATACAAACAACGATAAATCACCGTTGCCTACATGTTGAGGCAACGGTTACAATGTATTCATTCACTTTAGATGAAATTGTAGAACCGTTTCCTGTTATCTAAAGCAACACACAGCAAATTGTTGCCTGTTGTCTAAACCAACACATAGCAATCTGTTGCCTGTTGTCTAAACCAAGTCAAAGAAAACCGTTGCCACAGTTTATAGTAATCACACTATACTGTGTTGAATTGTATCATCCACTCTTAAATATGACAATTATCAAATTTATTTAAATCCATTATATTGAATTACTTATGATAAGAATGTTTTTTATTCACTACATAAATAATTGCACTACAAACAATAGTATATAAACTAAACTCTATTTAAAGTTAAATATACAACAGACACGCACACAAACAACATTCTTAATTACGTGTAATTTCATTCCTAATTCTCATGACTTCCCCTCTGGAGGATGCTCATCAATCTGCAGTACACACGTCTAATTCTTATTTTGAACCTCTTGAAAATTCAATGCTCGACCTTATCTCATGTCTCAAAAGTGGAAGCACCCTTTGACCCTTGTCATGAGATTTCATATTTATCTTTAATGTTTACCTCCATCATTTGTTCTGAAAATAATACACACTATTAAATGAGATAAGGATAGATACACTATCAATAAGAATCAATAACTGAAATCCAGTACTTACTATATTCTTACTATAATTAACGATCACCGCAAATGCTATATTTGAAAATGTGCTTCAGGAAATGAAGATGAGCCACGGTGCTCCTTGATGTGGACACAGAGATTTTTGGCGTCTACTTACCTAGTTGGGCCAAAACGCAATTAGAAAAGATACCATGATTCACAAATCAGAAGTCATGCCCCCGTGTACTAAGGAAAGAAACATTTTCTATCAACATATAAGAGAAAACTAAGCAACTATCACAAAATTAACATGATAAGTATATTAGTTTCAAAACTAAGATCTTATAGTTTTGAAACTAATATATACAGTATAAAAGAGTGATGATTCTTAGAGGTGAGACAATGCATGTATATATAGTATAAAAGAGTGATTTACACAATTCAATATTATTATTGAAGTCATCAATGTTCCAAATTATTAAAAGGTAACATAACACAAAGATAGAACAAATGGACAAGGGGAATATTAGCTTTCTAGAAACTATTGAAAATTGGATAAATGAAGTTATAACTTGTGAATGCCTACAACATTGTTTTTGAGTTTAATGCTGCTAATCCAGCTCTTGAGAGGCGTAGTTTTCCGGTGGTAAGTTTGAGGTGGGAGGCCCCTCCTCCTCTCTTTCTCAAAGCAAATGTGGATGCAGGAATTTGTAGTAATGGCCAAGTGTGTTGGGGCATGGTTATTAGGAATGAGAATGCTCAAGTGATTTTGCTGCTACTAAGAGGACTGACATGAGAGCTGATCCAGTGCTTGTTGAAGCGTTGGCTTTGCGTTGGGGAATTAATGTGGTGACTGATTTGCGGCTTAACAATGTTATTTTTGAAATAGATGCTGTGAATGTGGTGAATTGTTGCAAAGGGTCTAAATTTATTGCTAGCATAGATCCTTTTATTGTTGATTGTAATGAGTTATTGTCTAAGTTAGTTAACTGTTCTATTAAGTATGTTAGCCGTATTTGTAATTCTGCTGCCCATGAGCTTGCTCAAGCAGCTAAGACTATGGGTTCTTGTACTTGGTTTGGAAATGACCAATCCTTAGTGGTCTGGTCTGTGTTCTCTGTTGGCTTGTTTGCTTAATATAAAGCTTTCCTATAAAATAAAAAATAAAAAGAAATAAGTTGAGAGCATCATGAATGTGATCAATATTGAAATCCTCAATGCAAAACCTCAAAAAACATGTCAATATTACTGTTGATCTAAAATTTTTTTTTTTTTTTTTTAACCAAAGTTTTACTTTTTATATATATAAAAAATAATTACACATTAACAAAAGGTAGACGGGCAACACCTCAATACAACATTTTGAACCACACCTCAACATAATGAATGTGTCCAATGCCAAGCTCTTCTTTACACACACAACTGAGCTGATTTAAATCTCCACTTGTAGCACCAACATTTTGAACATATGACAAATCCTTCACCTTGTGAATTCACATAAAACCCTTTGTGGCTGCTACTTCTCATATCAATCAAACATGAATCATTATTAGTTTCAGACACCCCTTTTGGCGATTTCATGGAAACCAAGCTACCATTGTAGTAAGTTTTACTTCATATTCATATTGCACAAAATATGCAATCATCAACCAAGCATCTTGTTAAATTTACAAACATCAACCAATATACAAGACTTGTGAATGAGAAATTATACAATTCACCTCGGAAGCTATACCTTTGATTCAACTTCAACAACTTTAATTGCTCTAATGTGAAATCAACTTCCTATGAGGCTAATATAATCAAGACCATAAGAACAAACAAACATACAAACACCAATACACCACCAACAAAACAATTAGGGCAAAACTATGGCAGACTTGTGCTAACATCCTATCAAGAGATACATATAAATCAGCTACGACAAAACTATAGCAGGTTTGAGAATCTAACAGCATCAAAACAAAACAAGTGCCACTAAAACAACCTATACAATAACACATAAGCTAAAAAATAGGAGATTAGTGGAAACAATAAAACTAGATAAACTAGTTAAACAATACAAATTTCCACATTTACTATAAATGAAAAAGGTGTATTGACAGAAACGAACGAAATTTACAAACCTGAGATTAGTGGATTTTGGTTTGTGTTTGTTATGAACCAGAGAGCACCAGAAATCACAACCAGGGAGCTTGAATAATTATTTATAGCTTGAATCGTCGTTTCAATTACATACATCCTTCAATCATCGTTTCGATTAAAAATCTGAGTTTCAATCGTCGTTTCGAGTTTCGATTCCTGATTAGGGTTTAGGTTTTCGTTGGAAGGAATGGTTTCAGATATGAAGGAAGGAATCAATATTGAATAAGTAGAAGAAGGAATCGATAGAAGAAGAGAGGGAATCGAGGGTTTGTGATATGGACGAATGAAGGAGATGGAATCGATAGAAGAAGAGAGGGGATCGTGTTTTGCGTTTTGGGTTTTCTGCATCTGTCTGCGTTTTGATTTCCTTGGTGTTTTTTTTTATTTTAGTTTAATTATTTTATAATCTATCTTTTATTTCTGATACAATATAATTTTTTTATGTGTGACTTAATTACCACAAAATTTACCACCAGATTTTAGTATATTTTATATTTGTATTTTGATAATATAAGTTTAATTTTTTTATATTACCACCAAATTTATTTATAAATGTATATTTTTTAGTATGGTTTATATAAAAAAAAAAGTTTTTACCACCAAATTTTATATCCTTTGTTGTAATTTCACTAAAAAATATATAAAAT